>QXJR01000027.1:600000-949674 GCA_020975725.1 Picocystis sp. L7 | reverse complement strand
AACCCTAAACCCTAAACCCTAAACCCTAAACCCTAAACCCTAACCTAACCCTAAACCCTAAACCCTAAACCCTAAACCGGGTCGTACGCGGTGCCACGGGCGCGCGAGACGCTCCGCACGCACGCGTCGAACCCCCACGGAGGAGGATCGACGGCGCGTGCGCGTCGCGCGCGTCCGTAGGACCGCGTCTGTCGGTGTCGCGTTTGCGCGCTGGTTCGGTCGCGCTACCAGTACCGCCTCTCCCCCTGTCCCTCTCGCGATCGCGAATGCCCCCCCTGGCCCCCTCAAACCCCCCACCCCGTCCCCCGACCCCCTGTACCCCCCTTTCCCCCCCTGCCCCTCACCCCCCCCACCCCAACGCGCGCCCGACGGGGTGGGATGCGCCCCCACGCGCGATGGCGATGGAGAGGCCCCGCCGACGCCCCCACCCCGCTCCCCGACCGAAAGGACGCCCATGAACGAGGTCCCGGGGCGATGGCGGGTTCCGCGCCCCCCAACCCGAATCCCCCACGCCCGAAAAAAAAAAAAAGGAACGAACGAAGGACGGGGGAGCTGCCCCACGAGAAGCGGAAGAAAAAAAGGGGGGCACGGACGATTTCAAAAAGGGGGGCAAGCATCTACTTTGAGCAACTCAGCTTAGCTCGACCTCCAGCAACTACTTTGCGCAACTCAGCTTAGCTCGAACCGTTTTGCGAGCCTCTTTTTGAAACCCTAAACCTTAATTGGTCCCACGCGCATCGCAAAAATCCTCTTCCTAAACCCAGAGGGTGGGCCTGCGGCCCAGAGGGTGGGCCTGAGGCCCAGAGGGTGGGCCGGCGGCCCACGGGGGGCGGTGAGAGGCAGTGAGGGGTGGGCCTGCGGCCCAGAGGGTGGGCCGGCGGCCCACGGGGGGCGGTGAGAGGCAGTGAGGGGTGGGCCTGAGGCCCAGAGCGTGGGCCTGAGGCCCAGAGCGTGGGCCTGAGGCCCAGAGCGTGGGCCTGAGGCCCAGAGCGTGGGCCTGAGGCCCAGAGCGTGGGCCGGCGGCCCAGAGGGTGGGCCTGAGGCCCAGAGCGTGGGCCGGCGGCCCAGAGCGTGGGCCGGCGGCCCAGAGCGTGGGCCGGCGGCCCACGCGGGGCGGTGAGAGGCAGTGAGGGGTGGGCCTGAGGCCCAGAGCGTGGGCCTGCGGCCCAGAGGGTGGGCCTGAGGCCCAGAGAGTGGGCCTGAGGCCCAGAGGGTGGGCCTGCGGCCCAGAGGGTGGGCCTGAGGCCCAGAGGGTGGGCCGGCGGCCCACGGGGGGCGGTGAGAGGCAGTGAGGGGTGGGCCTGCGGCCCAGAGGGTGGGCCGGCGGCCCACGGGGGGCGGTGAGAGGCAGTGAGGGGTGGGCCTGAGGCCCAGAGCGTGGGCCTGAGGCCCAGAGCGTGGGCCTGCGGCCCAGAGGGTGGGCCGGCGGCCCACGGGGGGGGTGAGAGGCAGTGAGGGGTGGGCCTGCGGCCCACGGGGGGGGGTGAGAGGCAGTGAGGGGTGGGCCTGCGGCCCAGAGGGTGGGCCGGCGGCCCAAGGCTTGGGTTGAGCGGAAACGATGGAGGTATTTAGATGTTGGAGAAGCAACGCTTCGCATTAGCGTATGGATTAGGACGCAATGTCGGTTCAAGTTATGTGTTGCATGGTAAAGGTGTACAATTTGCTTGAGAACGATTGGTTGGTGAATAGGCTTTGATGATGCCTGGTGAAGTTGGTTTTGAAGTGCATGGAGCGGGGATATCGTCCCTTTTTGAAGCGTTTGTAGTTCTTGAAACGATCGGTAATGGATGGGAGACGCAGCCATTAGTTTTTTTATCTAGTGCGCAGTGCGATCGATTCTCTTTCGTCCTCCCTCGCAGAGGATCTCTCCAAGGGGAACGAGGGGAATGGGCATGAGCCGAGAGGGATGCGAACCGATGCGAAGCCAACATGTATCATACGAGCCAACAATCGTCACGAGAGATGACCCTCCCATTTTTCAAGGAGTGTTCTACCTAATTGCATAAAAATATACTTGTTTTAAGACGTAGGTACTCCGTACGAGTGCGCGTAAATCGACCTATCCCTTGTGGGAGGAACCCATGACGAGAATCCTCATTGTCTTCAAAGCATCTAGGGTGCGTGCGGGCTACGTTGTAAATGCGGATAGGACATACGAATTTTTGCTTGCTTCGATGCTCTCAACCACACCAAGTTGTTTGAATTCATAAGTACACAACATACGGCTGCCACTCACCCAATCAAGGCACCTGTACCCCACTCACTCTAACACATCCCCACCAGACACATTCAACCCAACCAAACCCAACAGCACCCATGTCACGACGAGTTGCACATGCTCGTGTAAATACAAGCCTACTTGTAGCGATTCGAGTTCCCTCATGGTCCTACCTTCGTCGATCCAGGTGCAAGATGTTGACGACCTACCAGCGCCTCGTCCATTTCGTCGTTTCGACTTCGATGGAGCTGAATTTTCACGTGCGTCCATCTCAGACCCATCCAAGGAAGCTGGCATGGTCCGTTCGTCCCGTTCGCATCGCTTTCGCTACCGACTCGAGGTCCCTCCTCGTCCTCCCTTCGTCGCTCCAGGTGCAAGATGTTGACGACCCATCAGCAGGGTGTCCATTTCGTCGTTTCGACTTGGATGGCCTTGAACTTTCGCGTGCGTCCATCTCAGACCCATCCAAAGAAGGTGGCAGGGTCAAGTTGTCCCGTTCGCATCGCTTTCGATACCGACTCGAGGTCCCTCCTGGTCCTCCCTTCGTCGCTCCCGGTGCGGGATGTCGACGAACCACCTGCCCTCCTCCAATTCTTTCGCCACCGCTCCAACGACGCTGAATTTCTGCGTCCACCCGTTTTCGAGCACGTAGAATCGAGTGGTAGCGTTCGTTTGGTCCATTGCATCGCCAGTCGAAGCGTACGCGATGCCTGCTGGTCGCTCCATCGGATGTTTCGCCGACGAGGGACCAGGAGTCCACCAAAACCGGTCGAACGGACGAGGCGGGATCGAATTTCGTTTCGAAACACGCTCTTGTATTACAAAGAAAAGATTCCGACGTTCGAAGCCCGAAAAACGATCGTTCGTATGTTCCTTCGATCGCGTCGGTCGCGGTCGGGCCGACCTCCGTGGCGTCGGCCGTCCGTGGCCCTGCGTCGCACGGGTCGTACGCGGTGCCACGGGCGCGCGAGACGCGCCGCACGCACGCGTCGACCCCACGGAGGAGGATCGACGGCGCGTGCGCGTCGCGCGCGTCCGTGGGACCGCGTCTGTCGGTGTCGCGTTTGCGCGCAGGTTCGGTCGCGCTACCAGTACCGCCTCTCCCCCTGTCCCTCTCGTGATCGAGAATGCCCCCCCTGGCCCCCTCAAACCCCCCACCCCGACCCCCGACCCCCTGTACCCCCCTTTCCCCCCCTGCGCCTCACTCCCCCCCCCCACACCCCCACGCGCGCGCCCGACGGGATGGGATGCGCCCCCACGCGCGATGGCGATGGAGGGGCCCCGCCGACGCCCCCACCCCGCTCCCCGACCGAAAGGACGCCCACGAACGAGGTCCCGGGGCGATGGCGGGTTCCGCGCCCCCCAACCCGAATCCCCCACGCCCGAAAAAAAAAAAGAACGAACGAAGGACGGGGGAGCTGCCCCACGAGAAGCAAAAGAAAAAAAGGGGGGCACGGACGATTTCAAAAAGGGGGGCAAGCATCTACTTTGCGCAACTCAGCTTAGCTCGACCTCCAGCAACTACTTTGCGCAACTCAGCTTAGCTCGAACCGTTTTGGAGAGGAAATGCTATCCCCTAACCCCTACACCCCCCCAATCGCATCGCAAAAAACTTCTACCTAAAACCGCCCGAGGACTCACGCTCCCCCCAAGTGGCGGTGGGGTGGACCGGTTTGTCCCCCTTTCTCATAAGGGCTCTATGGCCGATGAACCGGATAAATACGTGGCTTAGCCACGGGCGGATTCCCCAATGGAGTCAAGATGTAATATTCATTGTGGCGGAGGGGAACGAACAACAACAACGTTCCTCAACGTTCCACCCAACGGTCTCGAGCGCCGCGGCGACACGAACGCATGAGCGAACGAGCGCGAGCGCACGCCGAGCTACCACCAGCGACGCCGGCTTGCCACGGGAAATGGAGGTGGGCGCCCAAGCGCCACATACCGATGCTTATGAGGAAAAAGTTGGACATCAAGAATTGAAAGGACTTCTATACACAGCATCCAATCGGATAGATGAGGAAAGCTAGGAAGTTTTTGACCTGAGGGCAGGTTTTCTCCTTTATTACCTACTTGTTTCAGTGACGTCATGTACCGCCGAGGACGCCGGTGCTGGGATTGGGGAGTGTTAGGTCCTAGCACCTCGATTGGGTCCTCACCCATTGGAGCCCTCCAATGGATGGGTGACCTCCGGTTGGGGAAAGTACTTAATTTCCCTCAACCACACGGTTTAATCAAGTTGATCTTGACCTGGAAGGACGAGCCGCCTCCAAAGCGCCTTCACGTCCTCCAGGGCAACTTCCTCCGCGTAGGCGAAGCTCAAGAGCGAAGGATCGCATTCTTAACACCACTACAGGGTGAAAATTGCAAACTCAAAGCATTGAATCTACGCAATTGTATTAAAACATGCACAAAGTTAAGTATCTTGGATGGGTATGAAATTAGGATTTTCAAAGCAGCACCAAAGGTGAGAGAAGCATTCGCTTGGGGATATTGTATTGCTAGCTACACTGTTGAAAGCCTCTGTGCTGCGTCTTATCTCTAGGGGTCGCACTCCTGTCCCCACTGCGGTTGCCGTTCTGGTTGACCTGCAAATCCTGAATCGGCATCAAACTGAGCTGGTTTGTCTTCTATTAGCTCCACACACCACAAAGAAATGTCTTGATCAAAAGCCTGGGCACTGCTAAACATTCTGCCCATACTTATGACCTGGCTTGTGTCCCAATTGTCTAGTTCCTGGTTGAATGTAACAGCACTGTTGAACATAGCATTCATGCTGGTAACCTGACTTGTGTTCCACCCTCCAATGGGCTGATTAAACATTCCCGCATTCACAAACATATTGTTAAATGTTGTGACTTTGCTGGTGTCCCAGTTTCCGATGTCTTGATTGAAGATGTCGGCACCCCTGAACATGAACGACATATCGGTCACCAAGCTCGTGTCCCAGGTGCTGATATCTCCATTGAACGACTGATATCCTGGTACACCGGAACAAAAGGGGGAGATCAAACAGCTCATATCAGTAATACCACTTGTACATGTAGCTGCTGCATTGGCTGGACGAATTTCATTCCTTGTGCGTTTCGTAAACATATTTCCATTCACCTCCCCGGTCGCATCCTCATTAGCATCAGGGCACCTCACTGTCACCCCATTCTCTGCCAAGTAAAACAATGGTTTGCAGGTGTTGGTATCTGGGTCACAGGTGGGCAGGTCCCCATCCCCGCAGTCGGCACTTGTTTCACATTGTTTGTCAGAGCAGCTCCCATCGTTCCTGCAGAATTCCCCTGCAGGACAGTCACCCTGCTGGGCGGGGGTTTCTTGCTCGGTACATGCAGCACAGATGTTGTCGTCGTCACAGATGGGCGTGGTTCCACCACAATCCTCCTCGATTTCACATTGATTTACCGAGCAGCTTCCACCCTCCCTGCAGAATTCTCCAGGAAGACAGTTGCCCTGAACGGCTGGAGTCTCTTGTGGAGAACATGTCATGCAGCTGTTGTCCACACAAACAGGTAGATTTCCACTGCATTCGTCGCTCGTTTGGCACTGCTCCAAAGTGCAACTTCCATCAAGACGACAAAATGTTTCTCCTGGGCAATTGCCTTGTACTGCAGGTGCTTGAATAGTTGCACATGCAACGCAGAAACCCAAAACGCACACTGGAGCAGAAGGATCCTCACAGTCCTCACGGGTGGTGCAATCTGGTTCAGCATCATCCACGGCAGTTGCTCCACCTGCAATGTCTGTCTCCAACAGTGCACTTGCAGAGTCCTGTAGCCCATTATCAACCAATTGTGATGCTGCATTGGCTTGCACTTCTTGAAGCTTGGCTTCGTCTTGCAGCACAGCATTGGCATCGTCTTCCACCTCTTGCTTAGTTTGCCCACCAAAGTTGCCAGCCAGCACGATGGTGGCTTCCAACCCATTTTGATTAAGGCGGCGACGACGATCGACTGGACTTGCACCGCATTCGGATTCCTCTGTAAGACAAACAATTTCTGGAGGAAAGCCAGCTATCTCAATAAAAGCTTCGCAAAATGTTTCGATGACAGCTACTTGATCAAAAGCATCACAGCTATCTACAAGAAGCGCAATTCTCAATTTGAATCCTGGAAGTGGAAGTGTAGACACCACGACAGGTTCGGAACATACCCCAGCGGGCACAACTGGGTTAACAGCCAGCACAAAGCAGGTGTAAATGGTATCCGGATCTAACCCAACGAGTGAGCCGGTGTTTATTCCTCTGGGAATCTCCGTCGCTTCCTCCACAAAGTCCATAGATGTGCAGTCATCTGGCTCTTCCTCGAAGCAGCGCACCGTGTAGGTTTCTGTGGGAAAACCCATTGTGCCATCGGTCCAAACGATGGTTATAGAGGTGGGAGTTACTCCAGTGGCGGTAATGGTAGGTGGTCCTGGTTGAACGTTGCGGATGAAAACGCAGCAGCCACAAAGCCGGTTCACGATTTTGGGCCCATTGCACCCTCCGGAGAACCAATCCACCACTTCCCCTTCCACAGACTGGTCGGCACAGTCCTTTTCTTTGGAGCAGAAGAAGTCGTACGGGACGCCTGGATTCTGGTCCTCCAGCTGTTCCACGATCCAGTCGCAGGCGCTCACGTCGGCCGCACCGGGTACGGTGCAGAAGTCTTTGTCGTCGAGCAACAGAGCCTCATCCTCCACACAAGAGATGCAGGCCCATTGACTCAGAAGCAGCAAGATGGCCAGCCAGGTCATTCCTTTCGGAAGGCTGGCCATGGTATGGGGGGCTCAAGTCTCTTGCTCTGCTTCCTGTTCGAAGGACGACACGTGGTGCAAACAGTGTCCAGTCAGCGACCCTTCTATCAACAAAGCCTACCTTCTCCTGCGACACATTTGCTCTTCTTCCTTTCCATCTGTTTCTCATCCATACGTCTTGGGTATTGTGCCTTTCCATTGCTGCGGCATTGGGATTCCCCCGTTCCCTTGTCGAGGCCTGCAGTAACGATACAACTTCTCTCGTGTCACTTACGCAACCACTGCCGTAGGTTGCAGCCCATCGGGACACCTTGGCATGAACATCCGTTTCGTAATCGGTCGCGGCAACACGCCTTGCGACGTACCTTAAGATGTTTCGGCGATATGGCGAAGCAAATGTGCATGCACACGCCAAGCAGGATACAAATTGTGACCATGTGCGGACCCTAGCTCCCTTTAAATACCTCACACGCATGTCCTCTGCATCGGCCTGGTGTTGACATTCCCGAAGGACATCCACGTGCTTTTCCCACCCCTCAAGGACGATACAGCACTAAAGCGGCCCATGCAAGGGTCTTGTGTCGTTAGTCCCGAAGGTTGTTCCTCCTCTTCGTCCACCACCCGAGGGTCACACGACACCGAAACATCCTCTATTCCATCCCCCCATGCAAATCTCGCTTTGGATGCTATTCCATCCGTCCCATTGGTGGATCCGTCCTCGAGTGCTGGGATGGAAGACGGTCGTCCACGTGCATGGATCGATCCTGCGAGATCCGTTCCTGGGTCGTGTCCTCTCCCCACGTGGCTGGGTCTGTCCCGATCCTTCCCCATACGCCCCACCTCGCGTAAAAAGCGTTACAAGATCCTCCGTATCGGTTGTGAATCCGTATCCCATCCCTCCACGGGGTGTTCCACCCCTTCCCATTCGAATCGAAGGTCGTCTTCGTTCTCCTCGTGCACCGCACACCTTCGGATGTCGCGTGTGTATTTGGAGGTGTCTCGCGGGGATCGCAGGGATTGCGAACAACAGCAGAGAGGGTATCGCATGGCACAAGAAGCCGTGGATGCCCTCTCGCCCATCTACGGGTGGGATCGAAGCCATCCGGAACAACTGGACGACGAACAAAAACAGATCCTCGAAGAAGCGTGGGAACATCGACGACGAAACCAAGGAAACGACGATGCGGATGGTGGCGTGCAACTGCGATGGGATCCACCTCCTCCCTTCGTGGTGGGCCGGATCTTGATCGAAACGCGAGACGATGTCGCACCCAAAGCCAGCGAAAACTTTCGATCCCTCGTCACTGGTGAAAAAGGAAAGGGAAAAACAACGGGCAAACCACTCCACTACCGTGGTTGCCAGTTCTTTCGCATCGAAAAAGGATTCGTCTGCCAAACTGGCGACTTTGTGAACAACGATGGAACGGGAGGAGAATCGATCTACGGTGGAAAGTTCAACGACGAAAAGGCTGCGCTCAAGCTCAAGCATGATGCCGCTGGTGTGGTGGGCATGGCCAACTCCGGAAAGAACAGCAACACCAGCCAATTTTACATCACGTTTCGTCCTTGCCCCAAGCTCGATGGTAAGTACGTGGTGTTCGGGCACGTGGTGGAAGGTCTGGACGTCTTAGAACTCATGGAAGCCACCGGTGCGAGCGAGGACGGCTCGCCACGTGAGGTCTTCCATGTCGAAGCGTGTGGTCTTGTGTAGCTTTTCATTGAAAATGCTGTGCACACCACCCGGCATGCCAAGGAGCATGGACATTGCTTGGGGACGGCCTCGCCCAGAAGGTGACGAGTTTGAACGTGCTACGGCTCAGCGTTGACTCTTCTAAATGCTGTCTGCTCTCGTTCCCCATCCAGCGTACGTGGACTTGCGCAGGATCGACATGGACTGTCTCGATCAGGAGACCGTATCCTGAGCCGCTTTGAGGTCTTAGGGAGAGGGCCGATTGGCAGGCGAAATGACTTTGCAAGAGCTGTTCTTCGACGATCCCGTCCCTCTGCTTCGGCTCGAGTGATCCTGTCCCCGAGGCGTGGGGCCCACGGACGCGCCCGGCCGCCTCCGTTGCAAAACGCGAAACGATGTTCTGGGGCAGCCTGGGGCATTGAAAACTCGCTCATTCGCACCCGTGGGATCGTTGAGCATTTGGGGATGCACCTCCGGGCAGGCGGAGATCACGCCAGGGATGCCGATGGGCAACTCGCCCGACTCGGCCTGGAGCTTTCTCGCATGGCATCCCGATGGACTTTCGCGCGAGTTGCCTGGTGGATGCCCCGTCCAACCGCCTACCTGGCCTCGCCGGTGACAGGCCGATCACGGGCTCGTTCCACGCTTCACCTGGATCGCGACGCAGTGCTTTGTTCGTTTTGCTTTGAAAATTTTGAAATCAATCTTACAGGTATCCCCTTTCACGTAGGTCCAGGCCGCTGCCCCTGCCCGCAACTGCGTGGTCCCGTGCGCATGTCTACTCGCCTACCCTTCAACCTGCATAGGGAATGGTGACTTCGGGCGCGTCCTCCTTGAGGTACATGCTTGCTTGGCAGTCCGAGACGATCTTCTGGAACTCCTCGCCATCGATCGTTTCCTTCTCCAGGAGTATTTCCGCGGTCGTGTGCAGCACCTTGATGTTGCTCAAGACGAGATCCTTCGCCCTGCGATACGCGCGCTTCACGAGGTCCTTCACCTCCTCGTCGATCTTGTCCGCTGTCGATTGGGAGTAGTCGGCGCCGCTCCCGAGCTCCTGGCCCAGGAAGTTGGGTCCGCCGCCGCCGTAGCTGATCTGTCCCAAAGTCTTGCTGAAGCCCATCTGGGTGATCATCATCCTCGCCGTCCGGGTCACCTGCATGAAATCGTTGCTGGCTCCGGTCGTGATGTCGTCCTCCCCGAAGATGAGTTCCTCGGCGATGCGTCCACCCAAGGCGACTGCCATCTGGTTCTCCAAGTAGCTGCGGCTGTAGAGCCCGCTCTCCAACCTCTCCTCGCTGGGGGCAAAGAAGGTCAGGCCGCCCGCGCCTCCTCGTGGGACGATGCTGATCTTTGCCACGGGGTCGTATTCCGGAAGGAGCGCCCCCACGAGCGCGTGGCCGGCCTCGTGGTACGCCACCAGCTTCTTCTTCTTGTCGCTCATTACCGAGTTCTTCTTCTCGGGTCCGGCGATGATGCGCTCCAGCGCGTCGGCGATCTCCTCCTTGCTGATCTCCTTGAGGTCCCTGCGAGCCGCCAGGATGGCGGCTTCGTTCATCAGGTTCTGAAGGTCCGCCCCGGTGAACCCGGGAGTTCGACGGGAGATCTTCTCCAGGTCCACGTCCTTGCTCAGCTGCTTGCCCTTGGAGTGCACCTGCAAGATCTTCACGCGCCCTTGAAGGTCCGGTCTGTCCACCGTGACTTGCCTGTCGAAGCGTCCTGGACGGAGCAGGGCCTGGTCCAGCACGTCCGGTCGATTGGTGGCGGCCAGGACGATCACCCCGGTATTTCCCTCGAACCCGTCCATCTCCGTGAGCAGCTGATTGATGGTCTGCTCCCTCTCGTCGTTGCCTCCTCCCATGCCCGCTCCGCGCTGCCTGCCCACGGCGTCGATCTCGTCGATGAAGACGATGCAGGGCGCCTTGGACTTTGCCTTTTCGAACAGGTCACGCACCCTGGACGCTCCCACGCCGACGAAAAGCTCCACGAACTCCGACGCGGCGCAGGAGAAGAAGGGCACGCCCGCCTCGCCGGCCACCGCCTTGGCCAGGAGCGTCTTTCCCGTGCCCGGTGGACCGACGAGGAGGCAACCTTTGGGTATCTTGGCTCCGAGGCGGGTGTACTTGTCGGGGCTTTTGAGGAAATCGACGATCTCTTGGAGCTCGATCTTCGCGCCGTCCACCCCCGCCACGTCGTCGAAGAGCACTCCGGTCTCCGGAACCTCCTGGAACTTGGACTTGGACTTTCCGAATTCCATGGGTCCACCGCCTCCGCCCATGGGACCGCCCCCGCCTTGCGCGCGGCGGAAGAGGAAGAAAAGCCCTCCGAACGCGATCAGCGGAAAGAGGAGGTTTCCGATGAGGGAGACGTAGTTGCCTTGGCTCTCCCCTTCGGACACGGAGATGTCCACGCCGTTCTTGGCCAGCAAATCCACGAGCTCTGGATCGTTGGGCAGGGTCACGAGGGCCCTCCTTCCGTCCACGGCCGTGAGCTGCAGCTGGGATCCGTCTTTGCTGAACCTCACGCGTTCGACTTTGCCGGAATCCACGGCTTCCAAGAACTCGGAGTACCTCCAGTTGGTCCCTTCCGGCAGGCCTGCGTTGTCCGAGGTGGCCGGTGCTTGCAAGGTTTGTCCGGCGAGGGCTTGTCCGCCGGCGTTGGGTCGTGCGCTTTCCACGGCGGCGGGTGCATCGGTCGCGGGCGGTGCATCCAGGGCCATGGCCACGTCGTTGCTTCCCATTCCGTTCAGGTAGGCGGCCAAGGCGGCGGCGACGGCGATCCCGTGCTTGGCCTTGCGTTCCCGGTCATCGTCGTGTCGACCGTACGTGGACGGAAGGGCTTGTTTCTTCCCTCGGTTCTCTCCACCGGTTGCCTGGCGTCTCGTCTGGACGGCTGCGTTGGTCTTCGAACTGGCACGCGAGATCACGGCACGCGTGCTCTTGGCCTTGGCGTTGCGTTTCCATCCATCCTTGTTCCCAGTGGACGGTGGGACGGTGGTGACGGCAGCCACGTGTTGGTTCATGTTTCACGCACGTTCGTTCCTGATCCCTCTTTTCTCGTGTATCCCTCTTCTTTCTTCCTTCCTTTCCCTTGCACCGGTCGCGACGCGTTCTTCGGGTTCGGTTGGATCGCGCGCGGGTGGGTGTCGCGTCGGTCGTGGGTCGGATGCAATTGTGTCGTGGGAGCACCGTACGTGGGAGGATCCCTCCCTGTCCTTCCCACCTGCCCCTCCCCGTCCTTTCCCCCTGTGGGTCCGTCCTGGGGGTCGAAGCTGGAGAGCGATCCACGTACGGGATCCGTGGTGGAAGGGAACCCTACCCCAAGCAACCCACTCCCTGTTCCCCCCCCCACCCGACGTGGCAGGGAAAGGGACTGGATGATCCACAGGACGACACGTCTACCCCCCCCCCCAACCGTTCCCTCCTCGTCTCGTTCGGGCGGATATGGCGATCCCGGAAGGAAGGGTGGAAGACGAGCCGGAGGTACGAAGGGGACACAAGCCCATCCCGTACCGTCAAACCCACCGAACGAACGAAGCGCACGACGCACGCACCGTGGAAAAACGGCACCGAAACCAAAGATGCGGTTGTTCAGGGAACCGATGGGAGCGTGGACGAGACGAGGGAAGACGGGGGAAGAAGACGCCGACCGGAGCGGAGGTCCGAGTGACGCACGATTCCCTCACCGTTCCACACGAAACGTGCGACATCCAAGCGAGCTGCGGATGGGAACCATCCACCGGACCGCCTGCATGCACGTGCAGGGACGAATCCCACGTCGATCGTGGACCGATCCCTTGGATTCGAAACCGGGCCGAAGATGGAACGTCCTTGCCGCGAGCAGATGTGCGAACCCGTCCGTCCAAGAGGACGAACGCGGCATCGCTCGCAAGATTCGGAACGTACGCTGGACGACCTCCGCACGTTTCCCCACGCGTGGTGTGCCACGTGTCGCTGGTTCGATCCTGGACGGGTTCCGACATGGATCGTTCTCGTCGATCCACGTCTCGGATCGGTCTTCGCCGTCGAGGAATGCCCCCCACGCCTCCCCGCGATCGTCCTCGGATACCTCTCCGATCCTCGACGGGGGACGGTCTCGATGGTCCCGTTCGACCGAACTCGACGTGCGAGGATCGATCGATCCGTCGGGTTCGGAGACGTGGCGACACATCTCGCACGGGACGTCCGGTCGTGCCTGCAGGAGCTCGCCTCGTGCGTGGTTCTCCCGTCGAAAAGGATCCTTCCTTCCGATGCGAGGTCGTGGACCGGAACCGACGCGGTTCTTCGGTGGGGATGGGGATCGGATCTGCGTGGTGGACCTGGTCTAGGTCGCACCCCCTCGCGATCGAGGACACGTCGTTCCGTGCCTGGATCCATCGGTTCCTGTTGATCGACGACCCATCTTCCCCGGGACGCGTTCCGACCCATCCTCTGGGTTCCTGGTGTCCCGTCTCGGCAGGGTCGATCCATCGAACGCTGCCATCGACGACCTTCGTCTCCACGTGCATCGAGCACGGAGGGTCGTGTGGTCTCGGTGCGACGATGGGGTCGATCGGGCTTCCAACCCAGGGCGATGGTGGGTGTCCGATCCAAGGCGGGATGGAGGGAGGTGTTCGTGGGTCGATCGCATCCTTTCCATCCGAAGGGCCACCCGGGTAGGATCCCTCCCCTCCCCAATTTATGCGAAACGGGAAAAGGGGGAGGGTCGATTCGTCCCCATCAGGTGGCGACCTGGACGATGGGGAATCAGCTGGACCTGCCGGCCACTTCACCCACTGAACTGGCCGTGGACCTGCCCCATCTCGTGCAAAAAGACAATCTAGGTGGGCGACGAGACGTGCGAATAAAAAGAAAAGATGCGAAAAAGGCGACAGGGACGCCGAAGTGCACGCGAAACGCAACACGAACCTGGCGGTCGAGACGGAACGAGAAACGTACCTGGCCCATCGCAGCGAAACGGACGGATGCGGGAACAAAGGCGAACTGACGCCGCGAACGAAACCGTGCCAACGATGCAGGAGGTGGACGATTCCTCAAAACGTACCTCTGTGTGCAAGAGGACGGTGGAAGGGTCATCGTGAAACAGTATCTCAAGAGGGACCAAACGCCGAACCTGGACGAGTATGCGAAAAAGATCCAAAAACTCGACTCGGCCGTGAGGAAGTTGAAAATTCCACATGCATTGCCCTTCGAGGATGTCCTAGAGACCGACCGTGCTGCGTACCTTGTGAGACAGTGCCTGTACAGCAGCCTCCAGGACCGAATCGGCTCCCAGCCTTTTCTCACCCATGTGGAGAAGAGATGGATTGTATTCCAGATGCTCCGCGCGCTCGCCGACTTGCACGAGATCGGAGTCTGCCATGGAGACATCAAAGCAGAGAATGTGCTAGTAACCTCGTGGAACTGGGTCTTCCTTGCTGATTTTGCGCCTTTCAAACCGGTCCAACTCCCCGCAGATAATCCAGCCGATTTCAACTTTTATTACAGCACGGGAAAGGTGCATTCCGGTAGGATTGTGAGCCGACAACGATGCTACTTGGCACCCGAACGCTTTGTCGACACCATGCCGAAGGGTGGCAAGCTTGAAAGGAGGAAGCTCGCCCCTGAAATGGACGTATTTTCGATGGGCTGTGTAGTTGCCGAGCTGTTCTCAGATGGAAAGACATTTTTGGACTACTCGGCAGCTCTTTCCCTCAGGAAGGGCAGCGCGGGAGTGGCTGACCTATTGAACGGCCTGGAGGACGGCATTCGGTCACTTGTCATGGGCATGATACAAGTGGATCCCAACGAACGCCTTTCCGCCAGGGAGTGCATTCAGGCGTTTGCAATCCCGTTGTTTCCGGACTACTTTGCTCCTGTATTTCACAACTTTGCTTTTAGAATGCTCAGGTTGGGCTACGATCAGCGGGTGGAAGTTTTTACGCATGAATTTCCTGATCTGCGAAAGGCCATGTCGATCGCAGGGCCAAGCAAGGACGGCCGATGCGCGGACAACGAATTTTGGACGGACGACTTGAATCTGGAACACAACCTGTCTATCTCGGAGGTCAACAATGTGGTCGACAAAACTGAAGGAAACCAAGTAAGCACCTATTTGGATCAAGGCTGTTTCTTACCAAAGGAGAGCGGAGTGATGCAAGTTGATCCCGTCCAAGGATCTGGTTTCTCGATTGGCAACGATAGCCAACCAATGGAGTGGATCGACTTTGCAATTGATAGATTTGAAGAGGAGGGGGAGAGGATCGGAGTCGATTCGCCGGAGTTTGCGTGTCCGAGTACATCCATGACGAAAGAGCATGTCGCCCTGCCCTTCGACGGTGGTTGGAGCTGGCGGGGTGAGTGGGTTCTTGACGGGGACGCGGGGGATTCCAACGGCTGGCGATATGACAGTCCACTGCCTGCGCATGAGAACACTTCTTCCTCCGCAGATCAGGTCGTTTGCACACGCTCTCCAATGGTTCGTTGGGCGGGTGGCAGGTGGAGGGTTTGGAAAAGGGAACGCCATAGGGTGACGAAGCTCGGTACCCGTCAAGGCAGAGAATTTCTGCATCGCAAGACAACTTCAAGCAATAGAAACTGCAGGGAAGAGGGAATCATTTTGCTTATTGGTCTCCTCTGTTCTTTTGTAAGAGGGAGCAAGCTGATGGCCTCAAAATTGACCATAGTACGACTCCTTGCAGAGTGTTCGGTCGAAGCAGATGACAATGTGCTTCTGCAGATGGTTGTTCCTTCCCTTCTCTCGATGGTTGCGGATACTGCGCCTTGTGTGAGGGCTATGGCCATCAAGCAACTTGCCGTCGTGCTGGACATGGTTTGGAGCGTAAGTCCCAGCGATGCCAGAATTTTTCCCGAGTATATACTCCCTGCACTCTCCATGATTCCTGCAGACCCAGAGGAGCTGGTCCGCCTCGCGTATGCAACCAATCTTCATGTGTTCGCCGATGTATCCCAGCGAATTCTTCAGTATCTTCAGTATTCTTTGCAACTTCCATGGGGGGATGCTATGCACATGCCTAAACTGCACGAAGGTAGCCTTGATGAGGGGAGCAATGGCTTAGTTTACGAAGTGGAGTTATTGAACCTGAGAAGCAGTGTGTTGCAGGTCATCCAGGAGTTGATTTTAAGTGAGTCTTCCACTCCCTTGATCCGAAGAGGACTGATTCAGAGCGTAGGTCCCCTCTCCAGCTTTTTCGGCAAGGGAGACACTAACGACCACTTGCTTCCTCTGTTTATAACCTTCTTGAATGATAGAGACCGGCAGTTGAGAGAGAATTTTTTCGAGCACATCTGGGGCATAGGTCACTGTATAGGCAGGGATGCTGTGGGGGAGTTCTTGCTGCCTTGCATCGAGCAGGCTTTCGCGGATCCAGAAGCTACTGTTATCTACCAAGCACTTCTTTGTTTCAGCAACCTCTGCGTCAAGCAGTGGCTTAGACGCAAGCACGCCCTGGAAATGGTGCGCAAGGTGTCACCATTGCTTGTAAGTGGTATTGAATTTCTGAGGTATGCGGCAACGCATGCCATCAGTGCAGCCGCGACTTGCCTGGCCGATCCATTGGGGATGCTGCTGCCCATTCTGTATCCTTACCTGAAGCACATTCCTGCCTGCCCTATGTCGAGTGAGGTCCTGCTACACTGCTTGAAGCCTCCGCAGGAGCTGGTCGCACAATGTGACCAATGGAAACCTTCGGCTTCACACGCAGCAGCCGTTGAAGTGGACGCACCCCTTTACAGATTTCGCGATGGCGGAGGAGCAATCGACCCTGATGCGCATGCCAGGTTGTTGGTCCAGAAAGGCGAGTTGGAGGATGTGACCGAAGGTGTCGCTGCTGCCATACACACAGGACTGGCCAGTGCCTACCCAGAATACAAGCCCGAAAGACCTTGGCAGCCCAGAGGAATCTTGGTCGCCAACTTTGAAGAGCACCGCCGCGGCGTAACCAGCCTGGCAGTGGCCCCAGACTCGTCCTTCTTTGTTAGTGCGTCCGACGACGGCACAGTTAAGCTTTGGAGCACAGCCAGCTTTGAATCGGACATCTCCTTCCGCAGCAAGGCCACCTTCGGTTCCTGCAGGGGGAAGGTGTTGTCTTGTGCTCTATCAGAAAGCTTTCCGGGGCACATGTATTCATGTACCAGCGAGGGACTGGTGCAGACCTGGGACCTGCAGGCATCTGAGAAGGCCCCGATGGCTTGTATCGAAACCCACGCAGGTGCAGCGTTCCAGGTCACCCCTCTCAACGGGCTTCTTTTGTATGCAACCCAGCGAGGCAATGTGCACGCGCATGACTCCCGTTCAGGGAAGGAGGCTTGGTGCATGAGAGGCGATCCCGCGTCTGGGCTCCTCAGGAGTATGGCTTTGGACCCGGCATCGGGTCTTTGGCTGGTCACTGGTACTCACCATGGGTGCTTCTCAGTCTGGGACACCCGATTCCAGGTAGAAGTGCACCGTTGGCAGCACCCTTCCTCTCGCAGCATCGATGGGCTTGCGGTGGTGCCTTCCTCCGCTCAGGCCTTTGGCAGGGGACGCGTGTATGCAGCGGCTGGGACCTATGAGATTGGCCGCTGGGATGTCGCGACTGGGAAATGCGACCACGTCTTCCAAGTAAATCCATCCCGCGATGGGGAAGATCACTCGCACCTCCCCTCGGCATTGCTTCCGGAAGCAAGCATTTCTTCCCTCAGGAGTGATTATGGACAAAGGTCCTTGTTGACCACTCCTCACCTTTCACCAGGGTTTCGTGCGATGCTGCCATTTTCAGACGGAACCCTTCTGTCAGGAGGAACCGATTGTAGAATTCGCCTGTGGGATGGTTCTCGACCGGACCAAAGTTATGTTGTTTGCGGGCCAGGAAGGCACGGGGAAAGGGGCGGGAAAGCGAGCAGGGCTTCTGAGGCGACCAAGTACGCTCCTCGCACGTACAACGGTGTGCGTATTCTCCAGGAGCTTCGCGAGCCGGATGATGGGATAGGTTCCATGGCAGAAGAGGCCGTTTATAAGAAGCATGCCGCCCATCGGGACTGCATTCGGGGCCTGGCAATCATGCAGCCAGGAAGAAGAGTGCTGTTGTCATGCAGCAGGGATGGTAGCATCAAGTGCTGGATCTAAGATTCTGGCTCCTTGATCGCGTTCGAATCAAGGTGATTCCGTCCGGTGGGGACATGTGCCAGCATCCGATGGCGAGTTGGGCGTTACCGGTTCCTGCTTCGCACCACCACCGCCACCACGAGGACAACACTCCTCGTCGTTGCATGCTGTTCTTATGTTGCTACCCACTTCCACCTACGTGACCGCGGCTTTGCAGCATCCCCGCTTTTACGTTCCGACGCGCAGTTCTGACGCCACGACCAAGCCCCGCTGGGCGTGGAGGGAAGCTTGGCATCCAGAGGGTATGCACGGCTGGCGCATCTCGATCGCGCAGGCACCCCTCGTACGTCCCGTGGGGCTAACACCGGTGTTTCCTCGCCTGTCCCGGCTCCCTTCCATACCTCGTCCAGGCCCAGGAGGGGACACTCCATCGAGAGCGCTTACTCATCCTCCAAGTCATCGGGTCGCCCTTTGGCAACCGTTCCCTTCTCCCTTTGCAGCTCGAACATGCTCCTGCACACGCTCCCCACCCTCATCGTCTGGCCGTTTTTGCCGGACGTGCTCGCTTCCACGACAAAGCGCAGGAGGTCGAGCGCGTGAGGCAGTGCTGCGAAATCTCCGGATTGCAACAAGGCCATCGCCCTGTCGTGGGGGGTGCTGTTGGGCTCTCCACCGTCCTTGGGCAGCCAGAGGGCGCGGTACACCCTTCGTATGCTTTTGGAGTCTTCTTCCGTGAACCCGCACCTCTGCAAGAGCACAGTGTTGATCCCTCTCAGCTTGGCCCTGTCTCCTTGCACCCTCACATAGGGCGGCACGTCCCTTTCCACCATGGCTCCCCCCGCCAAGTAGGCGTAGGATCCCACGTGGCACCTCTGCTGCACGGCGCACCCTCCGCCGATGCCCACTCGATCCCCTACGACGACGTGTCCGGCCAGGAGCGTACCGTTGGCCACGATGTTCCGATGGCCCAGGTGCACGTCATGGGCCACGTGCACTTGTCCCATGATGAGGTTTCCGTCTCCCACCGTCGTGCACAGTTCGGGATGGCTGGATCGATGGATGCTGGCGTGTTCCCTGACGTCGTTGTCGCTCCCCATGGTGAGGTAGGTGGGCTGTTCCGGCCTCCATTTGAGGTCTTGACAGCGGACACCCACCACGGCGTGGTGTCCGATGCGGTTCCTTTCGCCCAGCACCACCCTGCCCTTGTCTTCTGCACCCACCACGGCGCCTTGCAGGAGGACGCATCCGTCCCCGATCGCGGTGTCTCCGAGCACGACGTTGTGTCCGTGTAGCACGCACGCCTCTCCAAGCACGGCTCCAGGTCCTACGACGCAGAAGGGTCCGATCTTGGCGGTTACGGCCACGTTGGCGTCGGGATGCACGACGGCGGTGGGATGCATCCTATCCTTCCATGCATCTGCTTCGTTCTCCCTCGTGTTCGTGGCTCCCGCTGGATCTCCATTGGCACGCCACGCACGCGTCTCGGCGTCCTTTTTCTGCGCGCGTGGTGCGGCGCCTCGTCCGGGTGTCGTTTCCCGTCTCCTTCGATCTCTCGCGTGCGTCGCGTGTGTGGAGGTCCTTTTCTTCCCACGACCCTTCCCTCTCAGGTCTTCAAACGTCCATCCCCTCGTCCGCACGCATGGGGATCGGATGGCGAAGGCGAGACCCCCTCGGAACGTGTCCATGGATGGGGGGGTCCTGCGTCGTCGACCTCGTCTCGTGGGGTGTGGAGGGATCCGGATGGGACTGCCTCCCCCCTTTCCGAGGGAGAGGATCGGAAGGAGGGAGGAAAACACAGGGAATGAAGACGTCGTTTCCCCCCACCCACCGCCCACCCGTTGGCGGGGGGAAGGAGGAGATCCGAGGGAGATCGGACCCATCCAGGGTCCGAAAGGAAGGGACAATATACACGGCGTGCCGCCTCACGGTCGGGTGCACGAGCGGGCGAACGTAGACCCGGGTTCGGGCACGACTTCGGTGAATCGGACGCAAGGGACGCGCAGGTGCGCAAGGACTGTGGAGAATGCGTCGCATATATTGCCACGGAAGACCGACGTAGGCCCTCCGCCACCACCACTACCACGTGGTACGTGTGGATGAGGAACACCCGCCAAACGTGCCGTAAAACGAACGGTCTTGCGGTTGACAAACAAACGATCCCGCACGGCCAACATGGAGGAGAGAACGATCCATGCAACCGGTCCTAAGCTTCATTTCTACAAACGGGGAACCACACGAATGGATGGATGGGGATGACGGACCGTCGTGTGCTCAGACAAACCACGACGCCTCTCAAGGTCGAATCCAAGTGCATTCTCGCACGAGATGCGACCGCATGCAACGTTGTCGAGCGATGTATGAAAGGAAGGAAACGGTTACGGGAAGCGCAAAACGCCAAAGCTCGAACAAGAAGCAAAAGTAAGGTAAGAAGGACGACGAAAGACCGCTAGGTGGTGGTTGAGGCACACACGCCAGCATACACTAAAAAACTCGAGGGTCGCCGCATGAAAATGGCCATCACCACGGGATATGCATCGGTCAGCATGTGTCTCGAGCTCTCCGATGTACACGAACCTCATCCCATCCACCGCACATCTTGGGTGGTGAGATTCTCATCCACCTACTTGTGCTTCAAGTAGGAATACATCTCGGTACCTTTGGTCAAACGCAACGAGCGAAGAAATTGTACCCACCATAGGGCACTGTGCTTCTTACTTTGGTAATGCATTTGCCTCCCTCTTCCGTTCGCTTGAACTCTCTTGTTGCGTGTTGTTGAACGAACCGAATCCCTTCCTGTACGTTTGACTCTGTCGTGGTCCATCGATTTCAGCTCGGTCCTTGTCAAGGGCGTACAAGGATGTGATCCAATTGATGTTCATGGGTCCGTACGATTTTGACGGTTCCGCATAGCGGATCGAGCCGCTCACGTTGCCATTCGTCTACCCTTGTGCAAGTCGCTCTGAATGGAGCGTGGTTTGTGTTGCCTTGTTGAAGCTCCAGGGCATCCTTGGAGTCATGCATGCGTTGGCTACTCGGCATTCCTTGCTCTTTTGCAGGGCGAGAAGTGGCGTTCTCCCGTTGAGGACGGCACACGGGCTTGCGCGAGCGTTCGAAACGGGGCTAGTTTGTTCCTCGCATCCGTTGGCATTGCCGAAAAGCTATGCACACCCGCACCTTTGGATCCTCCAAGGCGCGACGATTGCGCCGGCCGAGGCTGGCACGGGTAAGAAGCGGAGCGAGGCGGTCGTTAAATTCGGCTCGTCGATTCGATGCGCCGACGCCCGCACCATCGTTGCACAATGCGTCGCCGCGAAAGACGAACCCATCTCTTCGCTCCGTTTTGTTTCGTTCCCATCGTTGAAAGGGGCGAGACGGATCCGTCCAGCCATGCATCGAAGGAAAGGCACGAAACGTCCTTGCGATCTCTCGGTTCCCCCTCTCCCCCAGCCTTCCCTCGTGCAGACGTGGACGTGGACGTGGACTGTCGGAAAGGGGCACCGACGCATGAATGGCCTTGGAAAGAGAGGCGGTGGATGGACGATTGGATGCCGATGGCGCGGGGGGAACAGGGTAAGGAAACGGTCGCAGAAAGTGGCGGTTCAACCATCGACGAGCCGAAAGTCCGCACCAAGCCAGGCGAACAGCGCGACCACCGTTGCACCGGAAAGCATGCAAATTGTGGCCGCGTGCCTCGTCGGAATCATCACAGGAGGCAGCGTCGTGCTCTTCAACGACTGCGTCCATCTTGTCCAAGAAGCGGTCGAACGAATCCATGATTTCCCGCTCCTGGAAGACCAAAGAGGTGCCTTCACCCTGCTCGTCCCTGCAGCAGGAGGAGCCGCGGTGACCCTCATCCAACGCGCAGCGGGTGGATTCGAGCCTACCATCAGGAGAGCGAACACGGAGAAAAACAATCGGGATTGGAGAGACAAGTCCAAGCCCTTCCTCAAGTCCGCCGCAGCAGTGGCGACGCTGGGAACCGGTGCCTCCCTCGGACCGGAAGGACCCTCCGTGGAAATTGGCACCAACTGCGCGGCGCTGCTCTTCAACTCGCTCCGTGTACCGCGCAGGTCGAAGGTTCCCATCATTGCTGCCGGATCCGCCGCCGGGTTGTCCGCTGGTTTCAATGCACCGATCGCCGGGGCGTTCTTTGCCGTGGAATACGTGCTGCAACGTTCCAGGGAGAAAGGAGAGTATGGGGCCCCTAGCACATCCAGCACCACCATCGCCATGGTGTTGCTCAGTGCAGTACTGGCAGCGGTGGTCTCTCAGATTGGATTGGGGAGCGAACCCGCCTTCAAGCTCCCGGCGTACGAGCAGATACGACTGGTAGAACTTCCGCTGTTCATGCTCCTGGGCGTTCTCTCCGGGGCAACCTCGTCCGCGTTCCTGCAGGGTTCCAAATGGTTTGGGAAGCTCTTCCAGAGGCTCGAGGATAGCGGCATCCCGCGGTCCTTCCACCCTGCCATAGGCGGATTCTGCACAGGCTCCATCGCATTGTGGTATCCGCAAGTGCTCTACGCCGGATTCACCAACGTGAATGCGATCCTGGACGCCTCCAGCGGTCCGGCGAACTACACGTGGTACCTCTTGCTGCAGATTGCTGCGGCCAAGATCGTTGCTACGTGCGTGTGCAGATCCAGTGGACTCGTGGGCGGAATATACGCTCCTTCGCTCTTCCTCGGTGCGGCGGTGGGTTGTTCGTCCGGCTCTTTGGCGCTGTTTGGAATGTCGGGCGGCATGCACGATTTCGCATCGTTTGACTCGTACGCCATCGTGGGGATGGCGTCCATGCTTGCGGGAATATGTCGGGTCCCGCTCACCTCCGTCTTGCTCATGTTTGAATTGACCAGGGACTACAACATCTTGTTGCCTTCCCTGGCTGCGGTGGGGCTATCCTATTGGGTTGCGTCTTTCTCCGTTCCTTTGCAGGAGACGAATTCCGAAGCCGGTCCTTCGTTGGCGGAGGAGGGGGAGGGTGCGGGGGCAGACCTGGGTGGGATGGACGCGGAAGTGAAAGAGCTCGCCGGGGCGGCCCTGTGTCGCATTGATTCGGAAGAGTGCAGTCCGGAGTGGGGTATGGAAGAGCTTGCGATGCGAACCATGACTTGCGGATCGGTCGCGATCCGTAGCCTTCCGGTGTTTGATCCAGGCACGGGACTGGTGGAGCTGGGCGCCCGGATGCTGGAGGAGAACGCCGATTGTGCAGCGGTGGTGGAGCGTGGGACCGGTGCATTTCTGGGCTTGTGCACGTTGGATCAGGTGGAGCGTTCCTTGACGGAGCTTTTCGAGGCGGAGGGTCCGCCTCGCCGCACTGGTTCGAGCACGGCCTCCGCCTTGGTCGTTTCGTATCCTCGTGTCTTGGGTGGGGAGGTACTGTCGGTGTCCACGGGGTCCACCTTGGCACGTGCTCGTACTTTGATGCTGTCGTACGACACGGATCACTTGGCGGTGTTGGATCCCGTGGGAGAGGTCCCCGTCTTGTTGGGCGCCTTGCACTTTTCCGACCTTCGACGTGCTTGTCGTCAACACGTGGTCCGTTCGGTGTTGCTTTCGTTGGCTGGACCTCGTCTCGTTCCACCCGAAGGGTGAGACCCCCTCCCCTCCTCCCCTTCTCTGGATCGACCCAGGCCTTGGAACCCAACCGATCCCTTCCCTTTCCAACGAGGGATGGATCCCTTTCCCCCACCCTTCTGCTCTCCTTTCGTTTCCATCACCTCGATCGTGAACCAGACCGTTTCCCACCCACCCGCGTCCGAAACGGGGATCCGACCTCCCCTCCCTCCATCCCGTGGGACGAGGCCACAGGAAAGGGAGGTAGGGGATCCCTTGTCCCCGAACGTCGACGCCGAGCGGGCGGGTGAGGCGGCGGATTCCCAGGACGAGACCCACGTCCCTGCGGGGAAGACATGGACGAGGAAGAAGCCCAAGGGTGAGGGAAAATGGCGAAAAGGAGAGATCGGGATCCGATGGACGCGATCGGACGCGGAACGTCGATGAAACGAGGCTCCCAACGGAATCCGCGAGCTGGAGTGGTCGCGGATCCACAGGCAAAGAAACGCGCCTGAAGAACAGGCGCACGAACCGTGGGACGTACGGGATGGATGATCGCAAGCTGACGCCTCGCGGACCCCTGCCACGCGCAACGGACGGCGGAACCGACAGGCAGGAGGCCGGAGGGATGTTCTCCACCATCAACTCCATCGTCGGGATGACCCAGAAGAGGATGTCCAGGTGAGACAAAGGCGCTGGAATCCGTAAAATAGGAAAGAAAGGTGCATCCACGTTCCAGATCTAACCAAGCCCGAAACGACCGTGTGCGCATACGAAGCATGTTGGGATGGGCAGAGGCCGCGGCCGAGGTGGAAGTGGAAGAATACGACGGTGAAGAAGGACAGAACGAGACGGAAAGAAACGTGGATGTGGAGGAACGACTCAGCGTCCTTCAGCTCGCGAAGCGGTACATAGGAAGCGATGTGCAATCACTCATGTCCATCCCCGTCTGGTTGATGGAACCTTTCACCAACCTGCAGAAAATGGCGGAAATCATGGAGTACTCCCACTTGCTGGACAAGGCCTCGACCTGCGAAGACGAGTTCGAAAGGATGGCATGGGTCGCTGCCTTCTTCGTTTCACCTTACGCAGCGAACGAAAGGACGTACAAGCCGTTCAATCCAATCCTGGGCGAAACCTTCGAGCACTACGATGCGAACGGCCTGTTTTATCTCGCCGAGCAAGTGAGCCACCACCCGCCAGTCGCTGCTGCCCATGCCGAAAGCAAGGGATCCGGGTGGGTCTACGACATCGTGTCGGCCCCGCAGAGCAAATTTCTCGGGAACTCGGTTGAAGTGTACCCGTATGGGAGGTCCAGGGTTCGCCTGGAGAATACGGGCGAAGTGTTCTGGCTGCGGCCTCCAAATTCTAAGGCGCACAATGTGCTGGTAGGTAGGACTTGGGTAGATTCGTTTGGCGAGATGATCCTGAAGAACACCACGACGGGCAGCGAGTGTGTCATGACCTTTGCGCCTTGTGGTTGGTTCGGGGCGGGGCGGTACGATTTGAAAGGGTACATCAGCGATGGCGAGGGTCACAAGAGACTCCTGCTGTCGGGGCGATGGAACCGCGATGTTTACTGTGTACTTTGCGACAAAGAAGGAGAGCCGCTGCCGGATGAAGAGTACAAGCCCTTGTGGATCGCCAGACCGCTCCCCTCGGACGATGCGTACGGTTTCACGGAATTCGCTCATCACCTGAATGCTTGGGATTACGAGGGCGAACCTTTGCCGTCCGACAGCCGGCGAAGGTCGGATCGTGAATTCTTGGCCCAGGGATTGTCCGCGGAGGCCCAATCTGAGAAGGTGCGGATCGAGGAGAAGCAGAGAGCCGAGCGGAGGGAACGGGAAGGGAACGGGGACAAGTGGACCCCTCGCTGGTTTGAATATGATAGCGATCCTCAGGTCTACGATGGGGAGTGTGACCTGGACGTGGTCCAACCATGGATTTGGAATGGTTCCTTCGAAGCGGAGGAGCGAAGTGTGCACCAAGGGAACGGTCTGGAGTCAGGAGGGGGAGCGGGGGTCTTGGGAGCATCCTTCTGTCCCTGGCAGTACAACGTGGACTAGATTGGGGCAATCGTCCGGCGCGGAAACGGGGATCGACGGCTACGACCCGTATTTATTCGTTTGTTACTTCTTCTGAAGCATCGTCGCTTTGCTCGGGCAGGAGACTCCTCCACTGGGCCTCGTGCCACTGGTGGATGTCTGCATGTCTCCGTCCGAGCTCTCCGAGCGTATCAATTGAGTCCGGCAATTTCGGACGTTTTTCGAGCTCCCTTTCCAGGCTCTCGACCTCCTCGATGCGTCTCTGGAGCCCTGGAATCGCCACGTAGGTGGAGGCGGAGCGGTCCTGTCCTGGCGTCCTTCCCGACCCCGAACCACCTCGAATTCCCTTGGGTCTGGTGCGGTCCCTGTCTCTGAGGCGTGCCATTCGGACCCGCGAGGCGGTTGGCGTGACCGCGGTGCGTTCCATGTCGTCTGCGAACGGTCCTTGTGCCTTGGTGTTCGCACGCGACTCGTGTTGTTCGCACGATGGTTTTGGTGGCGTTCCTCCAACGCCATTGGCGGAGGAACCCCCTCATCCCTCCCCTCCCGACATCCTCCACGGCAACCGCACCGCTTCCGCCCGCTTTCGAGGGGACGATCTTGCAGGTTCTGCGTCGGGAATCACCGTCGATCGCGGAGGCTCCGGGGGGGGTGGAGGCCTCATCCGAAGACGTCCGACCTGGCCGAGGGGAAATCCACATCAAGACCCCCCC
This sequence comes from Picocystis sp. L7, assembly GCA_020975725.1. Classification (NCBI taxonomy): domain Eukaryota; kingdom Viridiplantae; phylum Chlorophyta; class Picocystophyceae; order Picocystales; family Picocystaceae; genus Picocystis; species Picocystis sp. L7. The sequence continues at coordinate 923,631 of QXJR01000027.1, read as the reverse complement.
CATCGAGTTACTCGAAGAGAATCCAGACCAGGAGCGACAGAAAAACCATGCATGCGGTGGAACCACAACGGACAACCGAACCGGATAGGAAGGGGAGCGCTTCCACGAGATCCAACGGACAAGCGGCGGGTGCGATGTGCCTTCGAATCGACGCCGAGTAGCCCAGGGATGCCCCCAAACTGCACCCGCTCCCGAACGACCAGACCCACGTGGACAGACCGGCGACGCCGAGGACAAAGGACGTTCGTCACGCAGTCGCCAACGGGAAGGAGGACTGGGATGGGCGAGCAAGCCAAGCAATCTTTCCTCCAACGAGGTCCTCGGTCACAACCAAGGACAAGCCCAGCGACAGCAGCATGGCAAACCCAAAAGTGCAAGAGACACGGTTACAGGGCGAGGTTCCATACCCCCACAGGTTCTGCGAGTGCACGAGCAAATCGAGTCAGCCAAACGTCCATCCGTGGAAATCATGGCGGGCAGGGAAAAGCGCCTGCAAGGGGCGGGACGAAGTCAGGTGGCCTTCCTGGTTGTCTTCAGTTCAGGTCTCCAATGTTTGGATCTACACGGCTCTACGAGCTTGCAGTAGAACGAAAGTTATTGATACATCACCAGAACCAGGAGGCTTTCCTGTGCTTCTCGACTTGTCGGAAAAGAGTTCTAATCACCGGCTCCTTTTTCAGAGCCTCGTTCGGTGTCCTAAGATAATATTGATTGGTCGTCACTCAAGTCGTTGCACGGTGCAACCATCACACGCCCACACCGGGAGGAACGAATCAGATCGAACGTGGTCCATCACTGCGATCTCAGTTCAAGTGTTGGATGATTCGTGTATGGCATCATTTTCGGTTTCCCACAGGGCGCGGTTCGTCCAGGTCCCTTCGCGCGAGTTCGGCGCCGACACGCACCTTTCTTTCGTCGGCGGACGCCCACCGGTGCACCTTCGCGCCGTTCCGATCCTGTCCGAATGAAGGAAGGCAGCGGTTCGTCAGCGTTTCTCGCGTGTCGTTCGCGTTCCGTGCGGAGGGTTTGGTTTGTCGCGAGGGTTCCGCTTTTCCCGACGTTGGACGTCCCACGTCGGCGGCGGAGGTCCTCCCGTTTCGCTGTTCTCAGTGTTTGGGACGTGGGCCTCTCGATGGGAGCGAGCAGCTTCGTACGGAGATCACTGAGTGCCTGTGCATCGGAACCCTCAGCTTTTGTGTTCGTGTCATCTTTCGCGGACCATCCCTGCATTGCGCGGGGTGGTCCATCAGGTCTCAAAGATTCTTGTGTATCATCGGGTTCCCAGGCTCTTGGTACGTCTCGTTCGTGTCCCGTGCACCGATCTTCGTCCTGGCACTCCCCTCTCCTTTCACGTCTCCTCACCTGGACGGGATCGTTCGCTTGGTTTCGTCCGACACCGGCGTGGGTGGACGGCGACGTCGGTGGGTGTGTTCCCGCCCACGTCCTCGGGGGATGCATCCCACCCCCTTTCGATGCCCCTTCCAACCTCCCCTCCGATCCTCCTCCCACGCGTTTTCGAGACGCCTCTCCCCGAGGAGGACATCGGGTGGGATCCACGAGACGTCGGGGACGGGAAGGACAGGGAGAAGGGCGAGGAACGGACATCCTGCTTCGAAGACCCAAGGCACGCGAGCGAATGCCACGCTGTGCATGGGTGAAAGGACGGAGAAGGACGTCCGAGAAGCGTACGTCCACTTGGGAACGCGTATCGGGGCAAAGCCGGGTCGGAAGGAAGACGAAGGAAGACGAAGGAAGACCGTGCCGTCTGGCTTTGTTTGACAGGGGAAAGGTCGGGCAATGCCGGCCACGAGGATCGAAACAGCAGGAAGCACCCATCCTCCCATCGCACCAAATGCTCGCGTGCATCTCACGCCTTCTTGTAAACGGTCTCGGATCGGTGCTCTTTCAAGGCCGCGTAGCGCGCAGCCGTGAACAAAAAATCGCTCAGTCGGTTGAGGTACTTGCCGACGGCGTCTTCCACTTGATCTCCATCCACGAGGGGCCAGACTTTCCGTTCCGCCCTCCTGCATACCACTCGCGCCATGTGCAGCGTGGACGCGGCCAATCCACCCGAGGGAAGGATGAACTGCGTGAGCGCAGGGAGCTCCTCGGTCAACTCGTCGATCCACGTTTCGAGCGTCTGCACGTTGCTTGCGTCGAACTTGGTCCTTTCGAGCTTGTGCGCGGCCGAGCTGGTGGCTGGCGTCGCCACGGCGGATCCCACGTCCAGCAGCCTGGATTGCACTTCGGCCAGTTTCTGATCGATTCCGTTCTTGGCATCGAGGCAGTGTTCTCTGGCGAGTCCCAGCACGGAGTTGATCTCGTCGACGTCTCCGAGTGCTTCGAACACCATGTGGTGTTTTTTCCTCTTTTCTCCGTTGTAGAGGCTGGATTCTCCTCCGTCTCCCACTCTCGTGTAGATCTTCATGTTCCTTCACACCGCTCGGGCGCACCCCGCTCCTTCCGTTACGCGGCGTGTGGATCTCGGTCGCGTGTCGATCCCCCTCTCCCCCTCTCCTCCCCCTCCCAACGGTTTCCCCTTGCTCCACCGTGGTCGTTCCCCTCCCCCTCCTTCCGAGTTGTGGGAGAGCCAGCACGGAGAAAGGAGGGGGGAGGGCAGGGAGGCGGTGTCGGTCCCCTCGACCTCCCTCTCCCCCCCCCGGTTCTCGAGGCGGTGGTGTGCGAGATTAGGAACCCCCCCCTTCCACGTCGAAGAGGGCGTGCCCCGGGGACAGGGGGGGAAAGGAGGAGGGATCCCTTCTTCACGGAATTTCGTCACCCCAGAATCACCCCGGGGGAATCCCTCTCCGATCCCTGGGTATAACCCCGGTCGTCTCCCCAATCGAAGGGGTGTTTCATCGGGTACGCGTTGGGAAGGAATTTCTGTTTCGAAAAGGCGTCCTGTTCTTGAAAAACGTGGAGGGATTCGGCGAGAATTCCGGACCCAAGGGACCTTGGACTTGCAAAAGACAATGGCGAACACCAAACCCGATGGTAAGAACTTAGAGAGAGACAGGATGAGACATGTATGAAACATGCACCAAAGCATATTGGATGTGCCTTGGGATAGGTAGTCATCCAAGAAACACCATCCATACCATTAAATGGAGCATCATGCCACAAAGTCTTGGATGCAAGAGCGGGCAAGAATGCTGAACTTGCCTTTAATTGCAACGCAATGCCAAGGAAAGACTACGAACACCTTCACTCACTACTTGTGAGAGGTCACGGATCGAGGGAAAGAATTTTTAGGGGGGTGGGTGGGTGAAGAAGGAAAGTCTAACTTTGGACAATCAAAGCAATGTCTTTTTTGTCGATGAGCCGAATGGTCATCATTGGAGGAGAGTTGGCAAGAACCCTTTTAGGTGCGAATTGTAAAATTAAAGTGCTACTGCAAGCATCGCCAAAGGTGCTCAATCTAATTCTAGTACGCCTTCATTTCGTATGTGGAGAGGTTGTAGTTGCCAGTGTATTACCTTTGTTGCGCTTGGGACGCCAGGAAACCGCTTCACTCGGTCTGACTTCTACTTGTTGAAGTGAAAGGGGTTTGAATAGCAAAATCACAGAGATGGTCCTCGTGAGTGCAAATTGTAGGACATCGTGGTCTACTAGCAAACCCTCTCTTCGAACTTCAGTATGGTGTTATTACTTACGGGAAAAGAACGGTGGGATGCATGAATTGTAGTCTTTTCTGGTGCGTCTCGTATGCTTGAGGTGGCAAAAGTGTTGCTTTTTATTCGCCCCGGTTGCTATTTTTGGTTTGAAGGGCACCCTAGCTAGCGGCAATGCCAAGGCAACGGGCAAACTTGTGGCAAGGGACCCCGAAGAATGCCTTTTATCGTAGTGTTTGTCGGCTTTGAGGCTCCTCTACTTCATCGGGCACGAGGACATGCTTCTGATGGTCTAGCGCCACAAGGCACACATTCGATTCCTCCAACGCACATTCCACAATCGATTGAGATCAGCCATGTCGGTAGCATCGACTTGCCCCTTTCCGCATGACCCGTGCCTAGGTTGGTGTGTAAGTGCCTCCGATCCAATGCGCCCCACCATAGGTGGAAAGCCTAGGGATGGGTCCAAGTTCTTTCCCTTGAAGAATCGTCACCCGGTCGGGGTGACGAAAAGGACGGAATTTCTCATTCCGTGCCCACCCGAGTGGGTTTGAGTGGGGGAACCTTGGTCGGGAATTTCCCATCCCTCCTTTTCGTCACCCTTTCGGGGTGATTTTCGGGACCAATCGGGTGAAACCGGGGTGACGAAAAGCCGAGAACCCCCCCCTCCCCTTGTCCTCCCCTCCCCTCCCGAGAAGCAGCCACGACAGGTAGAACGAGAGGAGGTTGGGAATCCATCCCCCTCCCCTCTCCCGAACGAACGAAAGGGAGACCCCTGGGCCTTGGCGTGGCGCCGACGCAGACCCAACGCGGACGGAGCGGACCGAAGCGACCATGCGCGTGGCGTGCCCAAGGGCGAATGTTCGGGGGAAGAATCCAGGGATGGACCCACGGGAAGGAAACAGGAGGACGAAACGCATCCAAGGAAGCGGACATCGAAGCAGATGGACGGACCGACCACGGACGCGTGCGACCGAAGGAGAGGCCGGCGAAAACGAAACGAAACCCGAACCAGGCCAAGAGGGAAAGGAAGGAGAAAAACAGGAGGAACAGGTGCTCGCGGGACAAGTCTCGAGGTGGCTCGAAGGAAGAGGGTTGCTCAGCAAAGGACTCGGGTTCGACCACCAAGGGGTGGAGATGCTCGACGTCAAAGCCGAAGACCTCATCCCCGTGTGCCTGGCACTCAACGCATACGGATTCAATTACCTGAGGAACCAATGCGGCTACGATTCCGAACCAGGAGGCGACCTCGTCAGCGTGTATCATCTCGTAAAAATGGACCCAGACATGGACCAGAACGATTCCTTCCCCGAAGAAGTGTGCATCAAAGTCTTCCTACCCAGAGAGGATCCACGCGTGCCCAGCGTCTTCTGGATCTGGAAAACCGCGGACTTTCAAGAGAGGGAAACCTACGACATGTACGGTATCATCTACGAGGGACATCCGGACCTGAAACGTTTGCTGATGCCCGAGAACTGGGAGGGGTGGCCGCTGAGGAAAGACTACATCACGCCGGACTTTTACGAGCTCCAGGACGCATACTGAAAGTGCAAGCAGGGACGACGTGCCCGTAGGAAAAGACGACGGTGTAGGTCGTGTTGTAAAGATTGTGTGAATGGGTCTCACATTGAGCGCTCGGGATCGCCACGCCCACCCCTCTTGTCCCCTGTGCACAGGAAAGAAGGCAACGGTGGAGCATGTTCAAGGGCCGGGGATGCACGGATGCTCCACGGGGTCCCAAAACGTCGCGAATCGACCGTCATTGGCATTCAATAGCACAGCGTTTTCGCGAAACGGTGCAAATTGCCACGGCGCTGGACTCCTGCACCTGTGGAGCGTTGAAAGACAGGTTCAGACCTGGCGGTATACGAGCTCTGCCGGAAAACACGGCTCGGGCTGCCTGCCAACCGTCTTGTACGAACGGCTGGCAGGGTCCCGTGCTCGAGGATTCTGGTCATGGGGCAGTCCTGTGCTGGTGTACGATGGAGCGTCCTCGGGACAGGTCGAGCCCTGCATCGACCTCTCCCGGCCGTCTCCTGTTTGCTTGTTCCGACGTTCAATCCACCGTCCTCGCGAGGTTCGCGCCCGGATCCTCCGTGAACCAACCGCGCCATCCCCTCTGTATCCCGTTGGGAAGCGCAGTGTCCCGGTTTCGTACGTTCCTTCTCGTGACGGCAAGCCCCGTTTCACTCCATTCTGCCGAAAAAAGGCCAAAAGCAGTATCTACACACCCGAAATGGGGCTCGAACCCATGACCACAAGGTTAAGAGCCTTGCGCTCTACCAACTGAGCTATTCGGGCACGTCCAGTCCGTCCGATGAGAGACGCAACACGTGGCACTCTTCACCTATCTACATGATTGCATCATTATACGTTTCGATTCCAGCGAACGGGTTCGTCTCGTAGGTCCGACACGTATCGGACCTGCGCCGCGACGCGCAGGCGTCGAGCTTGCCCGTCCGACGGTCCTACGCCGACGAACAACGCTTATCGCAAAGCGGGTGGAACGCACTCGAAGGAAAGGGCGCTAGATTACGGATCCGACGCCGAACCGTCCAGGGGCGGTCGTCACCACCGCCACGACGCAAGTCGCGTCGTCCAGCTTGCCTGCGAGCTGTGGTGCATCCGCCGTCTGCACGGCCTCCAGAGGGACCAAGCCAGCCTCTCTGGCCTGCAGTGCGAACGGAGACAAGTAACCAGGACGCGTCGAAAGGTCCCGAGCCTGGCTTACGATCCTCGACGCACACGCCGACGCGGAGGACGCGGAGTCTTCCAGGTCGAATCCGTCGACGATGTCTACCAATTGCTCGTCGAAGAGGTTGTCGAACACCCCGTCCGTCGCCAGCACGATGATGTCTTGGTCTTGCGGTCGGAACGAGAAGCGGTCGGCCTTGGACACGGGGTCCGCAGACGGCACGTGCTTCTTGCTCGCCAGCTGGTAGGGACAATTGAAGGCGTGGAGCAGCAATGGGCTGGAATAGACCACCTTCCCATCCCTCAGGACCCGGAAGCTGCTGTCTCCCACGTTGGCTGCAAGGATTTCTCCGTCTCTCATGGTCATGATGCAGGCGGTGGCGCTCCCGGGGAGATCCATCCGAGCATGAGCCGTACGAAGGATCTCGTAAGGATCATCCACCCCTTCTGCTTCGAAGCGTTGCATGCAGAGCTGCATCAAAGTCCTTGCATATTCCCCCGAATCCACGCCATTGTTGGACCATCCGCCCACCCCGTCCGCCACACCTGCAGCACCCTGCCTCGCTGTGCTGACGAAGAACGCGTCTTCCCCACCGGTGTCGACCTTGCCGGGATGGGGAAGCTTGGCTGCACCGGCCACCATTTGGATCCCCTTCCCTGCCGTTTCCCCTTCTTGATCCAGCGGAATGGCTTGCACGGGTTTGGGCAAGCTCTCCGTCCATTCTTTGGCGAGCAGAGAAGCTCCCACCGCCCCCAATCCCGTCAGGAGGAGATCCTTCTGTTTCTTTTCCCACGTCTTCTGCTGCTCTTGTTCCTGGATGGTGTGCAGAACGCGTTCCTCTTCCACGAGGATCTCCGTTTGTTTCCTTCGGATCCAATCCGTCCATTCTTCCCCGTCCGCCACGTCCGGCTCGTCGACCACCCATTGGTTCTTTTCCTTCGTTTGCAGGACTTGCGGCTTCAACCACGCGGCTGCGATCCCCAACGCAGCGACGCCACCGATCGCGTCTCTTCTGTTCCACTTCCGTTCGCCTTCCTTCGATTCGTATTCGCCTCCCTGCCCGGCGCGCGCTCGCACGCCTCCCTTCCTCCTGGGCCGCGAACACGCCTTTTCCTGCCCGCACGTGCACGACGCGGTCCTCCTCATCTCGTCGCGTGGGTCCAGCTGCGCTCGTGTCGCTCTGCTTCGTCGTGGGTTTCGAACAACCGATCGGCTTCTCACCACACGAGGGGAGTTGTTCGCCTTGGACCGACGGTCGAACGTCCACCGTGCGTGCGTGCGTGCGAAGGACACGTCCGAGTCGATCGTGGGATGGAAACGGCGGTGCATCCTTCCACGTGGGTGAGACGCGTGCGTGCCGAGGCGGATGCGAATGGTCGAGGTCTCGACTCGACGGGACGCCAAGCGTCCTGGGTCCTTCCAGCCGATTCAAGGGATCCAGGACGCGCCTGGGTTGCGTGGCTTTACTACTGCAGGTCAGGTGCGTGATGCCTTCGCACGGATGGGATCCGACGGAAGAAGGATGCGTGCCTCCTTCGCCTCGATCGCGTCCTCGCCTGGGACACGGTCGGCCGTGCACTCCCGGTGGAGGCGTGCAGGTCCGGGCCAGGATCACACCGGCGGCGGGTACGTCTTGGCTTGCTCACGCACCTTCTTGTCGTACATGGTCCTGCGGTTGACGAACATGACGTATGCGTCGGACTGGGCGGGACTGTTCGGATTGGCGTTGTCCAGCATCTGCTGTATGCCCACGAGGATCTGTTTCACGGAGATGGACGGTTTCCAGTCTTCGTCTTCGTTGATGATGCTCAAGCAGACCGTCCCAGAAGGATACACGTTGGGATGGAAGAAGTTGGGCGGGAACTTGGCCTTGGGCGGTTTGCTTGGATACGAATCGCTGAATTCCAGCGTGACGGGATAGAACCCTCCTTCCCAATCCGTCCCTTTCTTGCCCGGTATGTTGCACTTCCACCGCATGAGGTTGACGGTTCCGTCCGGCAGCGTCTCGGGCCTCGCGAAGAACCCGTGCGGGTGGTCTTTCCTCCATGCCTTCCTCTCCTCCGCCAGCCTCCCTCTCGCGATCCCCGACATGGCGGGTCCTGGCTTCGGTGCTCCACGCACCTTCCGAACGACTCGTCCTCGTCCTTGCAGGGAAGGAGGGGATGGAAAGGGGGGGGGGTCGATTTCCCCTCGATCGGGGAGACGGACCCCCCTCGCCACGCGTCCCATAGCAGCGTCGATGCAAAGCACGGGCGGGGATCCCGTTTCCCCCTCCGATCTGGTTTGGGCGGGAACCGGCCCGTTTGCGAGGGGTGTGTCTGGTCCCACCGGGGTGTGTCTGCTCCTGGGCTTTCCCCTCCCCCTTCCCCTCTCGGGGGTGGACCGAGAGACGACTCCAACCTGGCGCACGCGTGCGAAAAGCAGGACCCATTGGACCATGCCCAGGGAGATCATCACCTTGCAGGTGGGACAGTGCGGGAACCAGATCGGCGCAGAGTTCTGGAAGCAGCTGTGTGCAGAACACGGGATCAGCAAGGACGGGATCTTGGAGACGTACGCCAGCGACGCGAGGGACAGGAAAGACGTCTTCTTCTACCAAGCAGACGACGATCATTACATCCCAAGGGCACTGCTCATCGACCTGGAACCGAGGGTCATCAATTCCATCCAAAACTCGGACGTCAAAGGACTCTTCAACCACGAAAACGTGTTCCTCTCCGACCATGGAGGAGGAGCGGGAAACAACTGGGCCAACGGATACGCGCAGGCGGAACACGTGCACGAAGATCTCATGGACATGATCGACAGAGAAGCGGACGGAAGCGACAGCCTGGAAGGATTCGTGCTCTGCCACTCCATCGCCGGAGGGACGGGATCCGGACTCGGATCCTACCTGCTCGAAGCGCTCAACGACAGATACGGGAAAAAACTCGTGCAAACGTATAGCGTGTTCCCCAACCAACAGGAAACCAGCGACGTCGTCGTGCAGCCCTACAACAGCCTGCTCACCCTCAAGAGGCTCGCGCTGAACGCGGATGCCGTGGTCGTGCTGGATAACACGGCACTCAATCGTATCGCCGTGGAACGGCTGCGCATCCCCAACCCGACCTTTGCTCAAACGAATTCACTCGTCAGCACGGTGATGGCCGCTTCGACCACCACACTCAGGTACCCTGGGTACATGAACAACGATCTGGTCGGGCTCGTGGCCGGGCTGATCCCTACCCCGAGATGCCACTTCCTCATGACGGGATACACCCCGCTCAGCGTGGAGAGGCAGGCCGCAGCTACCGTGAGAAAGACCACCGTGCTAGATGTGATGAGAAGGCTGCTCCAGTCCAAAAACATCATGGTCAGCGCACACACAAGGAACAAGGAAACCAGCAACAGCAAGTACATTTCGATTCTCAACATCATCCAGGGGGACGTGGATCCCACCCAAGTGCACAATTCACTGCAGCGTATCCGGGAGAGAAGGCTGGCGAACTTCATCGAGTGGGGACCGGCCTCCATCCAGGTTGCGCTCTCCAGAAAAAGCCCCTACATCCAGTCCTCTAATCGCGTGAGCGGTTTGATGCTTGCGAATCACACATCCATCCGCCACCTGTTCTCCAAGTGCGCACGCCAGTACGACAAGCTGATGAGGAGACAAGCCTTCATCGATAGCTATCAGCAGCACCCCATGTTCGCAGATGATCTGCAGGAGTTCCACGATTCGCGAGAGGTGGTAGAGAGTGTTGTGGAAGAGTACAAGGCTTGCGAGAGTCCGGATTACCTGCAGTGGCAAAGCAATGCAGCGTACACATAGATTCCTTTCGAAGGCTCAGAGAGGCTTCGCAACTCGCACTCGGGACTGTGATCAGACCCCATGGAACAAGCTTGTCACCGCTGTTTATTGTGAACTAGAGCTGAACATCTTTGAATTGGTTCGTATCATTCCCATGCCCTGCATTGCTCGGAGCACCTGCGTAGGGGTAATGCTCGGGATGGGCAGCGGTTGCAGTCTGCGGCTGCCAATGGACACTCGGCCGATTCTGGCCTTGAGGGGTCCTGTTGCCGGTAGTCGGCGCGGCTAGGTTTTGGGCATAAGGTGCAAACTGCGACCTTTGGGCCGAGTGACCCGCTGAAGCACTACGGCTTAGTCCCATCTGCGTCGTCTCTGAGGCACCAAGTGCTTCTGCAGAACAGCCTCCAGCGCCCAAAGTACCATCGGCTCCCCCACGCGATAACGATTGGCTTCTTGGAACTGTCGGAATGAACACGCTGGGCGAAGTTCCACCACTAGAGCTGTGCCCTGGCAAAATGCCCTGATTGGCAAGGTTGCTGGTTGGCTTCACTGCAGCATAAGCATCCACGTACCGCGAGCGGACGTTGCTTCTTTGTACGTGAGAGCCAAAGCTTCCACTGCCTTGCGATAACAAATGGGCCTGTGATTCTTCCGAATGAGGATGCCAGTTCTGTCCTTGGCCAGGAGTGGCCATGGATGTACTGGTGGGTGGGGGTGGGGGAGGTTCCTCTTCTTGCGGCACATCTTTGCCTTGCTCCCTCCAAATGCCAAGTTTTTCATCAAAGTAAAATTTGTTTTCCTCCCCAATCACTTCCTCGTGCTTTGTCCGCGATGATCCGAAGAGCCCTAAGGCTTTGGACGACAGCGATCGCATGAACGAGCCGTCCATAACTTTGCGCTGAGCCTGTTCATTGGAAGTCTCCGAGTCCGCAATGCTCACGTCCGAGAACACAGAAGAAGTGCGTCTGTGGTGCCCTTCTCGAGGGGGGTCTGATTGCATGTCCTGGTATGCACCTCCAGAAGAAATATTGTGGGTGCTGTTGGCTGTCGACCCACTGTGCGCATCCACCTCGTCACCTCCAATTAGCATATTCACACCCTTGTCCAGAAGCCTCCCAAGGCCACCAAGGACCCCTCCTGGACCGCTTTCTTGGACCGCCTTTGGATTGAAGCCCATGAGATGTGTGGTCAATCGCTCCGTCAAGCAAGCCAGCTGCTCGTGGGTTCTTTCCACCAGATACGAGTGGCCCTTACTTTTCTTTAAAATCTTATCGACAGCATGACAATAACGAAGCGCCTTCTCCGGAAAGCCTGCTTCGACCAGGCGGTAGGCATACATAATCTTGTAGGGTTGGAAGCAAGCGATCAACGACTGGGGAAAGCCGAGCAAAATGGCCGCTTCGAATATCTCTGTGCGCTGAATCGCTTCGTTCGATGCAAAAGTCCTCGGGAACCGGCGATGGTCTGCACCGACAAGGCAGAGCCTCGCTTCCTGGCTCATGGGCTGCAAGGGCATACCTCCAACTATGTAGCTAAGCTGCGCTGCTGAACACTGCCCAGTGGAAGACCACAGCGCGTCCCCAATGGCTACCAGTGCCTCCTCTCCCCTATCAACTCGATTCGCCGCGATAATGGACACCGCCTTGCGCCAGTCTGAAAGGAGGGGTGCACCTTGACACGAGCCAAGACTGCCTTGTAGGTCCAAATGGGGAGCTCTTGTGCTTGCCTTTCCAGCGAACCCTGTCGAGTGGCCGTGGGATCCAGGGGCCATTAGCTTGCGGACCTCCCCGCCTGATCCAGCAAGGAGCAAGGATAGAACCTGCAGGGGGGATCCTTGTTTCATGGCTCTTCTCGCATACTCTGATGCAACTTCCTTGAACGTTGCATCTCCAGCGTGCTGCGCCAAAACCAAGGCCACACTCCAGAGCCCTGATTCTTGAGCCAGCTGAATGGCTGGATCCAGCTCACCCCTGATGAGATGATCCTGCACGCGTGAGGAAGCCGTGTGTGCGCTCTCTGCGCTTTCCCCTGAGAGTGGATTCATGACAGAGTATCCACTCATTCCCCCAGCCCAGGAGGCATCTCCAAGTTGAGGGCAGAGGACATCTGCCAGGGCCTTCTCTGGCAAGTCTTTCTTTGGCTTTCCACCTTTGGATCGCAGCTCGCCCTTGTGGGTGCACAGGATCTGGAGCAGCTTCCACAGGAGCGCCTCTGCTTCTCTGTCCCCGTTTGTGCCTTCCGCTTCGCATTCGGTTGCCCGCAGATTCGCGTACTTGGCCAGTCGATCTCCCTTTTCCCAGCAGGCTGGGCTGGGGAAGCTCTCCATGGTCTTCACGTGTTCCGGTCGATGCTTCCGCAGCAGGTTTCCCACCTGGTCCACTTGCACGGATCCAGGCCGACTCACCGATCTGACCGTGTAAACTCTTCCACCGAATCCAAAGGCCACACAGGTGTGTGCGGATCTTCCATGTGGACAGCGTTCTTCGAGGTTCCCGTTGGTCTTCCTGGCTGTGGAATTCGTTTGGCTCCCAGGCACGAACAGGTTGGGTTCCTGCTTTCGTCCGGTCCCGTTCCGATTTACCATCCGGGTTTCTTCTTGTGTATTTGAAGGCGTTTCGTTGGGTTCCAAGGCGCATTCGATCGGTCCTGGTCTGTCCCACGTGGACACGCCAGTGTGGGCGTTCCAGTAGTAGGTGTATCCGCTCTGTGGATCCACACCCGCCACCCAGCCCGGTGGGAGCGCGTCCACGTCTTCCACCACCGGTCCGTTCTCCTCGTGCTCGCTTCTTTCGGGTTGCATCCACGCCTCGGGTTCCGATTCGTGCTGTGCTTGCGACGTCGTCCGTGCCACTGGTTCCAACACGCGTCCCTCGTCCTGGACCGTCGACGTCGCTTCCGTCCTCTCTCTTTCCCTTTGGGTTCCAAAGATCCAGTCTTCGTCTTCCTCTCCTCCCCCTCCGTCGCACGCGAAAGGGATGGCTCCGCCTTCCACCACGCGTGGTGGCGACGCCATCGCGTCCTGGGAACGGACGTCGCGGTCGACGTCCCCTTCGATCTCCCTCGTCGGGATCGAGGGGAAGGGGATTTTCTCGAACGAAACCGTTTCCTGAACCGGAAACAGATGGCCTTTCCAACCCACCCTTTCAAAGGGAAGGGAAGGGACGGAGAGGGAACCTCCCGAAAAGGAAAGGACCCCGACGTTCCCACCCGTGTTTTGGATAGGGTTTATCGGGAGATCGAAGGGACGGAGGGGAAAGAGGAACTTCATGGCGGAACGAGGCGCACTGCCAGCGTCCTTGGCCGGGCTGGAAAGGGTTTTGGAAGGGTGGATGGATGCGAGAGAGAAGGGAGAGGTGGAAGAAGGAATCAATGCCGAAGAAAAGGATCGATTGGAACTTCTGTGCCCGAAAGGAATGGAACAATGGCGACACTTCCGACAGAAGGATCCCATCGCCATACCTTGCAACCAACGTGGCGAAGGTTCCTCGGTGGAGCCTACGATGGGGTGCCATAGACAAGTCCAGCTGATGAGGAGAACGTGTCGAAGAGAGCTCCACGCCGTCGCATGGGAAGCCCAAAGGACGTATCTGACGACCCTACCCAAACGATGGAGGAGGATGGAAACCAAGTGCCTGTGGCACCCGTCCTTCCAGAAACAAGCACTGCAGATCACGCTTCAACACGCGAAACAGCGCGACAACCGAGACAACAGCACACACTCAGCAACTGCAATTGGCCACACCGAGGGAACAGGCACGCGAAAACGTGCGAAGACCACAGCGTTTGCTCGCAGCGTGCAGGCAACAGCCCAGGATCAATCGAGGACAAGGCTGAAGCTGTGTGGGAATCAAGACGACATGGAACCCCTGCAGTTCGTTGAACATCTCCGGCAGCATGCTTGCTACGCCAATCAGATCACCCACGAAAGGACACTGCCCAAACGAAGCCCCTCCTATGCTCCGTTTCCGTCGAACCTGACAAATGCGGTGCGACAGGCCGCTGAAGGGCGAGGAGCAGCTTCCCTGTTTGCTCACCAAGAGAAGGCGGTTTCAGCAGCCTTGGGAGGCAAACATGTTGTGGTGTCCACGGCCACGGCATCTGGGAAGTCTATCTGCGCCCACTTACCCGTCTTCCAAACTATCGTGGAAGACCCAAATAGTTGCGCAATGTACATATTCCCCACAAAAGCACTAGCACAGGATCAGGCTCATTCCCTGAAAGAGATGGCCATGGCAGTCCTGGGGCCAACGGCCAGCCAAGAGACCGTGGCCGTCTTTGATGGAGACACCCCTGTGGATGCTCGTGGGGACATTGTCAGGTCTGCCCGGGTGTGGATTACCAACCCTGACATGATTCATGTCACCATGCTTCCGAACCACAAGCGATTCGCCCGTCTACTTTGCAACCTTCGATATCTGGTGATTGACGAAGCGCACGCATATGGTGGAATTTTTGGATCTCATGTGGCATTGGTGCTGCGCCGACTGTGCAGGATCTGCAGGAGAACATACGGGATCTCTCCGACCACGATTGTCCTCAGTGCAACGCTGCCTAACCCTGCCTCCCATGCAGCCATCCTCACGGGAGTGTCCCCATTCGAAGTGGTAGACCAAGACAGCTCACCTTGCGGGAGCAAGTTGTTCTTGCTGTGGAATCCTCCCCTCGTGAGAGGCATCGCTGAAGCCCGGAACAGGGCAGAGGGGAAACGCCGTGCAGAACAAGAAGCACAGCGCCAGGCCAAGCGAGACAGCCGGACGGTCAGAGGAGCGGGGGCGCGATTGGGAGCGGTGACCGATGCTCAATTCCAGGAGGAGCTTGCCATTGGCAGTTGCAAGAGCAATCCTGTTGTCTCTCGATCGTACGCCCCTGGTAGCCCTGCTGGATGGGATAATGCTGCAGCTCCATGCAGGAGTTGTCGTGCACGCCCTGTGCGTGTCCTCGCAAGAGGGGTCCCGCCCTCTTCAGGAGCACATCGTTCCGGAGCTTCCTCTCAAGGAAAGACAACAACTTCAGCGTTGGACGAGGAGGGGAGGCAGTTTCCTGACTGGCGCAAAGCACGCCACGGTGCAGCAGGTACGAGGACGGAGGACCACCGTGTCTCACCAATTGTGGAGACTGCGTTTTTGCTCGCAGAGTGTGTGCAGCATGGTCTGAGGACAATTGCCTTCTGCGCCACGCGCAAGTTGTGCGAGCTCGTGCTTTCCTATGCCACGGACTTTTTGCGCGATGTGGACGAGGGGCTTGTTCACCGAATATCGGTGTATCGTGGTGGGTACAGTGCAGAGGAGAGGCGGAAGGTGGAAGGCCGGCTTTTTCGAGGAGATTTGCTAGGAGTCGCTGCCACCAATGCCCTTGAACTCGGCGTGGATATCGGAAGTCTTGATGTCACCCTGCACCTGGGATTCCCAGGTTCTTATGCGAGTTTCAAGCAGCAGGCAGGAAGAGCAGGACGGCGAGAACAGACCTCTCTCGGTATATTTGTTGCATGGGATGGTCCGCTAGACCAGTACTTCGTGCGGCATCCGGAAAAACTGTTTGGAGGCTCAGTAGAGGATCTGTGCGTTGATCCCACGAACGAAGTACTGCTCGAACAGCATCTTATGTGTGCCGCTGCGGAAATTCCATTGGACGCCCACGGATCGGACGTGGAATACTTCACGGCCGCTGCACGACAAGCCTCTGAAAAGCTTATTGGCAAGGGTATCCTTGGACGTCACCCCAAGCACCCCTTGGCACAAGCCCTTCACTACATAGGGGGGGAGGAAATGCCGGCACGCCAAGTCTCCTTGAGGGAAATAAACTGCGCCCGTTACGTGGTGATTGAAGAGGGAAGAAACAAGGTGTTGGAGGAAATCGAAGAACAGAAAGCATTCTTTCAGATTTATGAGGGCGCGATATACATGCACCAAGGACGTACCTACCACTGCCACAAACTGGACTTGGATAGCCGCATCGCATACGTTCGCCCGCTAAAGGTGGATTACTACACCTCTGTGGCAGACTACACAGACATCCAGATTGTAGGAGGGACGCTCGCGTTTCCTGAAAGACGTGCCAAGGGCGGCGTGGTACCCAGCTCCTCTTCCATCAGTGCACGTGCAATAGTGACCCAACGATGGTTTGGCTACAATTCCTTTCGGAAAGGGTCTGGGATCTGCTTCGATTCGGCGGAACTCTTTCTCCCAGACTTGCAGTATGAAACCATTGCTTCGTACATCAGGGTTCCACATTGGTCCAGGCAGAAGCTGCGGGACGAGGGCCTTCCATGGAGGGAGGGCCTGCACGGTGCTTGCCATGCTCTCCTAAACATCGTGCCACTGTACGTCATGTGTGGAAGGAATGACTTGGGGACCCAGTGCGACAACCCTTACGACACGCGATACAGGCCGGAGCGGATACTTGTTTTCGACAAGCATCCCGGAGGGGTGGGATTGTCAACCAGGGTGGGCTCCATTTTCAGCGACCTGTTGGAGAGGGCTTTGGAGCTGGTGAGCGAGTGCCCTTGCACTGGAGAGGCAGGATGCCCTGCTTGCATCCAGTACACAGGTTGCGTGGAGTACAATTCGGTTCTCCACAAGGGTGCAAGCATTCGCATCCTCGAATGCACAGTGCAGGAAGAAAAGGGTGTGCGCACGCTGCCGAGTGGAGAATGAATCCTGTTTCGCTTGCCGTGTGCTCAACTTCCCAATTTTTCGGCGCTTCCGTTCTGAAACCTGAACCGAGTTCGAAATTGGGCGTTCTGCAATGTTGTGCGGTATCCCTCTCTTGGTTGCATGGTTTTCCTCTCCGTTTCCATGGCGACCCTTCCGTGTGTCCTTTTCAACCTGGGAAGGAAACTTCCTTTCGATGACAGGGAACGGTGCTTCCTTTTCCATCGGACCCAATGAACGAGAATCTCCCTCGGTCTACCCGGCTGCGATCCCTTTCAAGCCGGTCCTTTCGAATCTCGATCGCCAGGAATCCGGGTCATGCCCCTCGGAGACACCGGGGAGTGCACCCTCGGTCCTTCCGACCCCGAAGCGACCGCGCATGTCGAGGACCTGCAAGACCACCCACTCGTCCTCTGCGGGCAGGGGCGACTCTTCGCGTCCAGGCGGGCGCCTTCCCTTCCCTTCCCGTCGAGGACTCTCTCCCACCGCTCGATGGATTCCTCCACGGCCACGGGTCGATTTTCCGCACGTGGGTGGGCTTCCCACTGCGCTTCCATTCGTCGCGTCTCATCTTCGCCATTGCAACGCCAATTTCGATTGTTCGCATCCATTACTTCGCGCCTTGCTTCCCGCTCGTCGACCGCAGGTCGACTGCATCGCATCCGACGCCATGGTGGATTCCTCGCTGGCCCTGTGGTGCGTGAAAACACGGTGGAGGCCAGGCGAGGTCGAGGTCCTTCGAGTGGACGAGGACGGAGCTGGCGAGAGGAACAAGCACGTGCGCCTGGACGGGAATCGACTGACGTGTCGCCGATTGGGAATCGAACATGGGACTGCGAACCCATCACGTGCAGGGGAAGCGAACAGTCCATCGCCGAAAGGAACCAGGAGATCAACCGGAGGAAGATGGAACGAAATCGAAGCGGAGGTCCGGTGAAAGTCACGGATCCGGAGGCCTTCAACAGGCTCATGAAAGAAATGCACGAAAAGGCAGCAAGTAGGAAGAGGGAGGAGGAAGAGAGGGAAGCAGAGAGGAAGAGAAGAGAAGGAGATGCCTATCGCGACCCTGAACAACGCAAGAAGGATGCCGAAGAGGCCAAGAAGAAATACGCACTGGACGACGGGGATGCTGGGAGTGCTGGGAGGAAATTCGATCCGCACAAGGACTACTTCAAACTCTTGGGGGTGGACAGATGCGCGTCGCAAGCGGAGATCAAAGCAGCCTACAAGAGGCTGGCATTGCAGTACCACCCAGACAAGCAGAGAAATGCGACCCCCATGCAAAGGGAAGCGATCAACGAAAGATTCAAGGAACTGATTGAAGCCTATGACGTGCTGATGGACGATACCCTGCGAGAATGCTACGATAAAGCTCGCGATTACATCAAACGGAACCCGGGCGCCACCTCTGCCCCCCTCTCGGAGGAAGAGCAGAGAATGCGGGCCAAGGGAATCGCAGAATTCGCCAGGCTACGACGCCAAAAAGGCAAGATCCACAAAAACGCGCCCACCGAGAAGCAGGTTTGGGTGTCCATGGAGAAAATGCATAGTGGCTGCACGAAAACTGTGGAGCACAGCAGGCGGCGCGTCGACGAGCACGGCTTCGAGTACGACAGTGTGAAGCACTTCCATCTGGTGATACGGAAAGGGTCCAGAGATGGCATCAAGCATGATTTTGAGAGTGAAGGAGATGAAACCGTGGACACTCTTCCTGGCGATCTGGTATTTGTCCTCCGCACCAAGCCCCACTCTAAGTTCAAGCGCGCGGGCATCAAGAACCTAGAAATTGTGGGCTCCCCGCCCTTGCGTGGGGACGTCTGGGCTTTCGAGCAAGTGAATACCTTGAATCGCAAGGTTCTGTGCTGTTGCACCAACGTCATGGAGACTTCCCTCCTGCAAGGGGGAAAGGGAGGGAATACTGAGGTACTCCTGCCCGGGGAAGGCTGTTATGACCCCGTTGATCCCTGGGGACAGCCTGTTGGAGATTTAAAGGTGCGAATCCGGTACCCTCCACTTCCACTTCACGAGATGCTCCGAAGCACTCCGCTGGGTTTGAAACCGCTGATGCTCTTGCCTTCGGCTCGAGAGGAGTTTCCTGCTTGCGTGGCAGCGTCGATGTTGCATGCCGAGTCTTTGGCATGGATGGAGAAACGAGATATGGACGGAAAATGCGATTCTCTGCTTACTGGATTGCATGTTTGCTGCAATTTCTCGGGGAAGGCATCCCCAGCTGCAGCCACGGTCCTGAGTTCCACACCGTGGATCCAGTGGACCACGGTGTCCCTTCTTCCACAAAGAGCCGAGTGCATGGACAGTGGCTTGCTTGACGAAGAGTTTGCCGCATCGTTCCAGGCCAACGCAATAATGATTGACGTAGAAGAAGACGTCCAGGACATCGCTCTGGAGAATCCATGGAAGAAGAGGACAGCTGGAACGGAATCTGATTGCACGCGGTGCTCAGCGGAGGTCCTTTTGATGGACCTGACCAAGGCCCTGCATTGTTCGGGGCTGTGGCAAAATATTTTCCTTCAGCTTTGTATGGGGGCAAAGTTTGTTGGAGTGGGCCATGGGTGCTCCATGGCCGGAGCCCTCAGGTCTCCCCTCCCTCTCGGCCAGGACTGGTGCATCCTTCCCCACTTGATACGCATCGGAGGGGATGCCGCAGGATGGGGACTCCTCCATGCCGCGGTACTGCATTGGGGAGAAGACGTGAAAGGGTTGGGCGCTACGGTTGGGAGTCTCCTCGAGGTGGACCCGTACACGGGGCATGCCGAATTTGTTGTTGTCCCTCGCCCGGAGACGTTGTTGCGCACTGCGGAAGCAGTTGCCTTGGAAGGAAGTAGTGGATCCTTTCGATGGCACGACGAACTCGAAGACGAGGAGGATGAGGGATTCCCTGAAAAGTGCACGTACAACGTGGTGGCAGAGAGTGCGGCTGCTGCATGAACACCGGGGGACACGTTGATAGATGGAAGGCTCCTGCTTCATCGCTTCAACGACGATTTATTATAATTGCTTCGAACACGGAGGCATATCTACGGTCCCGCTCTTTGCTGTGCTTCCAAGAGGTCGGCGTATCGAGCCTGCAGCTCTCTTTCTACCTGCATCTGGCTTTCGAGCTTCTCTCGCAGATCTGCCAGCCTTGCGGGGCCCGCGATCCTCTCGTTGTCCCGAAGCAGCCTGAAGCTGCTGAGCTCCACCAGCGTGGTAACCAGCTCTTGATGTGCCTTGGACGCCCGCTTCTTGGCTTCGTGTATGCGCTTCAGTGGACTCGCGGCGTGGGGTTCGATGGATGCGGCAAGCTTCCCAGCCGCATCTTGCAGGTTTGCCAAAGTTCTCTCCAGGAGCGACCACTCTTCGCGGGCCAGGGTGCAGGCCTCCTCTGCGTTCAAATCCCCCTCCTGCACGTACCTCCCTTGAGATTCGAACCAGGTGTACCGATCTTCTATTTCCTTCCTCAATCCCAGCAGAGCTTCCATTTCGGGCGCTCCGCGTTCCGCATGCAAGCGTTTGATTTCTTCGTCGATCGCCATCTTTGCAGCCTGGAGCTCCTCTTCCCTGAATTCAGCCTCCGTAGCCAAATCATGGGAGAGCTCGCTCGTCACTCGTTCCGCTGGATGGCTTCGATCGTCCCGCCTTATCAAACGCGACGCTTCTTCCCTGACAAGCCTCGATGCTTCGGCCAGCTCTGCATCCTCCGTGCCTTCCCGAATCGCCCGCAGGGGGAGGTTTGGGCGTGGCAGGCCGCGTTGCACAGGAGCGGTGCGCATGCTCAGCAGAGCCGCATGCTTGGCTTTCTTGGCAGCCTCCGCCCGGGCGTGCACGTCCGCCATATCCTCCACGAACGCATCCTGTTCGGGGACCTCTGCCTCTGCTGGTGGGACGAACACTTGGTACTCGTTCTTGGGCGCAGGAAGATCGAGGAAGCTCTTCGCCGGCACCTTGGAAGGACGTCGATCTGGCTGCTTCGATGCCTCTTCGAGTGCAGCCACGGGTCGCGCCGACGCCCCTCCGGACGAGGTCGACTCCTTGTTCTGGGCCCGACCCGGCACGTGGGCCGGGGAAGGGGGGATGTACGCCTGTCCTCTCAGGAACGGCGTCATGAGCGGATTGGGGGTCGCATCGGGCGCTCTCTTCGGCGTGGCTCCTTGAAAATCGGACGGGTGCAGCGTCGGGTTTTCCCCTCCGGCAAGGGGCGTCTGTCCGGATTGGAGAAGGGCGAGGTTGTGCGCCTCGTTCAGCAGGTCCCTCCCTCGATCCGCTTCTGTCCTCGGCGTGCGGAGTGGGGTCTGCAGGCCCCGGGGGGTGTCCGCGGCGCTGGTGAGCAGCTGCCGGGTGGCGGAGGTCCCCGGATCCTCTTCCATCGGGTCAGCATCCGCCCGTTTCCCCAGGCGGGCGATTTCGCTCAGCTCCGCGTCCGTCACACGCGGCGGGGGCAGGCTCAGCTTGCTCCTCTTCCTCGCGGTGGTGACCTCGTTGGTCTCCAGCTGATGGGCGATGTATCCGGGCGCATCGTGCCTTTCTCGGATCTTCTGTCGGCTCACGTCGGCTTTACGCAGGGCTTGTTCGACGTCGTCCCTGCGCTTCCCTTCGATGTCTTCGATGGTTCTGGGCTTGAATCCCGGCTTCTCCTTGGACCTCTCCTCTTCTTCGGCCACGTCGTAGAACCCCGGCGGCGGTTTCTTCTGGAACACGATCTCCGCGTTGTAATCGAGCTCTTTCTTCCGCTTCCTTTCTCCGGTGTACAGTCCGGCCGCTTTGAGTTCCCTTCTCTTCTGCAGTCCGGCCAATCGCTTGGCTTCTTCCAGTTGCTTCTCCCTGGCCTTTCGCTTGGCTTTCTTCCCTTTGGTGTTGGCCAGTCTCGCCCTCGCTTCGGCCAGCATTTCCTTCTCGTCTTCGTCCATGTCGATGGCATCGGGCCTGGCTGGTTTGGTTTCGGGTTGCGGATCGATCTCTCCGGGTCGCAGCCTTCTGGGATCGTCTTTGGCGTCGTATTCTTCCTGCCTATGGGTGGCTGCGTCGAGCAGTTGCTCGTACCTTTCCAGGCACTGGGTCGGCGTCCTGCCCACGACGGGTGCGAGTGTCCTCCATTGGTTGGGCATGAGCTTGGCCAGGTGCAGCAGTTTCTCGTCTTCTTCTCGTGTCCATTCGGTCTGCGTGTGCCTCGCGTCAGTCCTTCCCTCCTCTTTCCCCTTTGTTTTTTTTTATCCGCGTCCTCGTCGCGTTTCTTCCTGGATCGTTCACGGGACGTCTCACCTTTTTGATGGACGGATCCAGCCATTCGTACCACCTTGCTTTGCACTGTTTGGCGGACTTGCGCACCAGCAGGGAGCTGATCCTGGACCATTGGTTGAGCCCGTATTTCATCACGGCGGCCTTGAGGATCTCGTCCTGCGTGCGTTTCGTTCCACGCCCATCCCATCGAAGGTCAGCCTCCACCCCTTTTCCACGTTTCTCTCTCTCTCTCTCCGCCTCTTCGCGCACCTCTGTGTTTTTCCAGATCCCTCCTTTGATGACGATGCGCATGGTGGCGGTCTGTCTCTCTCCTCCTTCGTCTCCCTGGTGTCGGATCCGGTGCTCACCCTCCTCTGCTCTCTCCTCCTCCACCCTGTCCCATGGGTCGGGTGTGTCCACCCGGATGGGTAGAAGGGGGGAGGGAAGAAGGGGACCTTCCTTTTCCCCCTCCCTCTACCTTCGATCCAGCACCCTTCCCTTCGGATCCCCCATCCATCCATCTCTCATCCCTCCCTCTTCCCTCTTCCCTCCCCTCCCAGACGAGGACAGCAGGGGTGGGGGAGGATCCCGGAGACGAGACGGAGGCGCGTCCGAACGACCACACCGCCGAGCGGAGGAGGGGGATCTGGAACCGAGTCGGATCCAACGCCACGTGGAAGAGAAGGGAAGAGAGAAGGAAAAGGACACCATGGCGCCCAAACGAGGCGGAGAAGCGGGGACCAGTCGAAGGACCGTCGAACGGGTGATGGAAGTCACCGGTGCCCACGAAGAAGACGTGCGAGCCGTGCTGGCCGAATGCGAACAAGACGTCAATCGAGCCACGCACCTGCTGATCGATCGTACGTGAAAAAAAAAATAGAAAAGAACGAAAACGAAGGAACGGAGAAGGAAGAAGGAAGAGAAAACCAACGCAGGAACGAAAGAAACGCGGCGCATAGCACGGAACGGCTGACGCAGAAACACGACGAACCGCATGAAAAAAAAAAAAAAACGACGACGACGACGCAGATCCCTTCGAAGAAGTGTCCACCAAGCGCGGAAAGAGAGCGCACAAGAAAGAGGTGGGCGATCCGAAGGAAGGTCGCGCGGAACGGTCCGCGAAGGACGCACGCGTTCGATCGGCTGACGCGACGAGGACCCTCGATCGGAAACGCGAACCAACAGGGACGGAACAACCCGACCGTCGACGAGACGACGACGAACGCCAGGACGTCGGATGCGAAGAAACCAGGAACCGGTGCGGGGACGCAAAAGGGCGGCTCACACGTCGGACACGCGCCTCCCAAAACCAACGGGCAAGGAGCGGGAAGAGGCGCGGCGAACTTGGGGAATCGAAACACGAACAGGACCGTCCGTCAACACCGAGCCCATGCCAACGGAACGAGGTACGAACGGGACGAATGAACGATGGAGGGTCAACGAAGGAACGCGGTCGAGAGAAGAAGAATAAAAAAAGAAAACTGACCGATACGACCCCGGCGCGAACGGTACCCAGGCCTGTCGTGGCGACGGACGCGGCACACAAAGCAGATCCCTCGGGCAAACCTGCTGCGGGTGGATCGAACAGGACCAATGCAAGACCACCAAGTGCAAGCACGACGTCTGGTAGGTCCTTCACCGATATCCTGAAAGGACCCAAAGCCCCGGAAGGACAGCCTGTACCCACCCAAGAAAGCGCACCCGTAACGCAGGAAGAAGGATACGCCCAGGTTTCCAGCGCGAGCGTAGCACAAGACAGGGAAGAAGACATCCCTACGTGGGGGCAGCAGCAACCTGCAGAGGAAGTCCAGGCTTCCTGGAAAGACAGGGTGTCCTCGCTGGGCCCCTTTGGCGACCAACAACGGGACATGTCCAGCTACGCGAACAAGAGGGAAACCAAAGGACCCGTGCTACCACCAGGCACGCTGGTCCCAGACGTGGAGCAGCTTCCCCTGCAGTTTGGACAGATCAGCGTCAACAACAGCGGATTGCCCGAATTCGGGGGTGCGTACAGTTCCACGTTTTCCGGCCAAGGCGCGGACGAAATCGACCTACCAAAGACGAGCGAGTACGACCACGTCGGGGCCTCTTCCTTGTCGGAGTACTCGCTGCCTGCCCCGCTGCAAGGCAAGGCGACGGAGAACGAAGAGGCTTCCGTCCCTTCCTCCGGCCATGCAGCATCCACCCCTGCTTCTGGAGGTGCCGGGGGACACCCCCCGGGCTTGGGTCAGGCCCCGCAGTTTTATGGCTTGCAGCCGGGCAACTATCCCTTCATGGTTCCCCACATGCAGCCGACGCAGCCGTTCGTCTCTCCAGAAGTGGAGAGCAAAGGAGCTTCTGGTCAGCGTCGCCAAGAAGGAGCAGCTGGTCTCCACGAGGAAGGGAGGAAGCAGGCGGCAGCCCCTACCGGCGCCCCCATGACGACCGCCGCCCCACCCATGCCCCCCATGACCGGATACAACACCCCCGGTGTGCCTCCTGGCATGAGTGCGCAGTTCGGTCCTGCCATGTACCCAACCTACCCGTACATGGCACCGCCATCTGCCGCGTACTACATGCCCAATCCTTACAACCCGTACGGACCTCCTGCTGGAGGATATGCGCATCAGGGCGGCGCTCCTGGGTACCCAAGTGCACCATCCGGCGGGGCGAAGCCCAGCGCTCATCCGGGCGGCGGTCCTGCACCCCCTGGTGTCGGTTCTGTTGGTTATGGATCGGGTGCCACGAAAGCGTACGGGTCGAGCGGTCCGGTTGCAACGGAAGGCGGCCACGCTTCGTACACGATGGGTTCCCAGTCCGATGGAGGCGTGTCCCATGTCCCTGTTGGTGCTCCAGGCATGATGCCTGGCGATTACGGCGTGGGTGGTTACTTCAACATGGCCCAGGGGGGTTACCAGCAAGGAAGCTTCGCAGCCCCATCGAGTGGTGCGTACGCCGGACAGTACCAGCCCTACGGTCAGCCTTTGGGGATGCAGCATCCGCAGGGCGGTCTGTAAATAACCAGTGTGGCCATGTGGACCCCTTTGCCTTGGTTGGGCGTGTTTGGGGTGGTCCCATGGGACGGTCTGTTTTGCTCCCCTCCTCTTTCCCTGTCCTTTCCCATGCCTTCGTTCCTGGCCCTTTCCGGGTCGATTCTTCGGGTTCGATCGGGTCCCTTGCATGGATCGATCGAGGATCCCCCATCCCGTAGAAGGGGGAGGTGAACCCGAAGACACCACGAACCGAACGAGTGGCGGCGGGGCTTCCAACCGACGCCATGCCCAGCGGTACAGCGACCTTGGAAGAGGCCAAGACGGGAAGAGGGAGACGCGCCCTGCTGAAACGAGCGCCCAAGGAAGTGGAAGATGCGAAAAAGGCGATCCTGCTGTGCGGCGGGAAAGCAAGCTCGACCGTGCAGGAAGCCATGCGGGACTTTCAACTGCTGCTGCGCGGGAGGGGACAAAGGTTGACCAGGAAGAACGAGAACGTCAAGCCGTTCGAAGCGGGAGGGGAAGCAGATCTCGAGTTCTTCGCGCAGAAAACCGACTGCGCCCTGTTTATGCTGGGTTCGCACTCCAAGAAGCGACCACACAACCTTGTGCTAGGAAGGTTCTTCGACGGACACCTGTACGACATGGTGGAGGTGGGAATCGAAACGTTCACCTCCTTCTACGAGATGAAGAAAGACAGCAAGCAAAAACCGCACCTGGGAGGAAAACCGATGTTCGCGTTCGCCGGGGAAGGGTTCGAGAACGATCCCAAGCTCAAGCAACTGAGGTTGATCTTGCTGGACATGTTTCGCGGAGAAAACGTGTCCAAAATCAATCTCAAGGGACTCGATAGCGTCGTACTGTGCACTGCGTTGGAAGGCGGGAGGGTTCTGTTCAAGCATTGTGCGGTGGTGCTGAAAAAGAGCGGCACCCGCGTTCCCAACGTGAAGCTCGAGGAAATCGGACCTGCCATCACCCTCCGCGTACGACGTGCGAGGGAAGCCTTGCCATCCATGGCCAAGGAAGCCCACCGTGTGCCGAAAGGCATCAAACCAAAGAAAGTGAAGAACGTGACGGACGATCCGGTGATGGGAAAACGGGGACGTTTGTATGTCCCGCAGCAAGACTTTGATTCCATAGTGTACAAGAAGATGAAGGGTTTCAAGCGAGAGAGGCGAGAGGCTGCAGCCGCCGCTGCAGACGCAAAGAACGAGCCTCACTTGGAGGAATGAGTCGGCATGCCAAGCTTCGTCCTGGCCACGGGACCGGTCCATTTCGGCAAGCACTTCGCCACGTGAAAACCTGCCTCGAACGGCCGATGTCCGGGCCGAACCACGAGCTTCATCGGGTGGATCTGTGCTTTTCTTTCCTGCACGCCTTCGTGTCGGAAGCACCGGCGGAATTTCGTTCGGAGGCCGGCCTTGAACGTGGCTCGATCCGTCGATTGCCTTGGTCACGGTACTTTCGGACGCTCGCCTGTCGACCTTCCATTGAATAAAGCGCACTTTTTCTCCCGTTGACAGCACGGTTGTGCGAGGATGTCGCCTTCCACCTCGTGGTGCTGGCCTGGACCTTCACTTGCGTCCTCCGTTCCCTTTGCGCATGCTCTTCAGTTGCACTTTCTTCACGCTTTTGGCCTTTCCTTCCACCTTTTTCTTGATTTCTGTGAAGCTCACGGCCGCGAAGGTGGCGTAGGCGACCGTGGCGATCCCAGCCACGGCGGCAGCTCCGGTCCACCACGCCATAGCCGACGCACCACGTCCGATTGATCCGAACGAAATGCTCGATCCTTGTCGATCTCCACATGGAGAAGATCCGCATCGGATCCGGGGGTCCGTCTTCCTCCGTCCCCCATGCCCGATCGGATAAGCTAAACTCGTCGCTTAACTCGGGGGGGGGGAAGGGGGGTGGGTTTTCGAATGGGAGACGGGACAGATGGGGCATCGGTTCGGTTGGGAAAGGGACACGCTTTCCCTTTCGATCCGGAGCTGTGTCGGGTCTGCCTCGGGGATGGAAGGGAAAGGAGAAAGGACTCACAACGACGCCATGGCCACGGGATGCGTGCACTTGGACGTGGCGGACGAGGGAGAAGAGGAAGGATCGGAGACGTTCTACACCGTGGAAGAGCCGGAATGCGACGAGTCGTATCCCGAAGAAGGAGAAGAAGAGGTGGAGAGTGGAAGGATCGCCGTAGATCCACCTCTCGTGGACCCACGACCGTGTCCGAAGGAAGCGCAAGTTCAAACACCACCCCTCGGACAACCGAAGCAAGGAAGCGACGACATACAGGATTCCGAGAAACGGAACGAAGGGAACTCCTCGGTGGAAGGGACAAGCCTCGGATTGGACTTGCCCCTTGGACTGGAAGAGAAGCTGTATCAACACCAGAAAGAAGGAGTCAGATGGATGCAGAAGATCCACCATGACGGCCAAGGAGGGATCCTCGGCGACGACATGGGACTCGGAAAGACCATGCAAGTGTCCGCTTTCCTGGCCGGTAAGATGCACGCGAAAGTGGTGCGCAGGGTGCTGGTGGTGGCACCGAAGACGCTTTTGGCACACTGGGACAAGGAACTGGCCTTGTGTCACCTCTCCGACAAGACGCATCAGTACACCCAAGGGTCGGAAGGGGAGGCAAATATCAAGCACGTGGGAAAACACGGAGGCATCCTGCTCACCACCTACGGAATGGTCCTCCACAACGCGAACCAGTTGAGGGATCTCCACGGCGGGTCCAGAAGAGATCAGCTCGGAAAAACGCACACTTGGGATTATGTCGTCCTCGACGAAGGACACAAAATCAAAAACCCAAACATGCAACTGGCGCAGGCAATACGCACGATTCCTGGAGGCCATCGCATCATCATTTCTGGAACCCCCATCCAAAACAACTTGCAGGAACTGTGGGCCCTCTTCGACTTCACCAATCCAGGCCTGCTGGGCGGTTTGCAGTCCTTCAAAGAAAAGTTTGAGAAACCAATCCTTCGTGGAAACGATCGAGATGCTTTTCCCGAGGAGAGGAAGTTTGGGGCCAGGAAAGCGGCAGAGTTGCGCAGCATCATTGCCCCATATTTCCTCCGGAGGGATAAGAAGGAAGTATTCGGTGAGCAGCAAACGGATACCACAGAAGATACACCGGTGGGGGTTGTCAAAGAGACCGTCCAACCCGCCCCGATGGGCCGGAAAAGCGACATGATCGTTTGGTTGAAACTGTCAAAGCCTCAGAGAAGTTTGTATACAGCGTTTCTGCAGGGCACCCAGGTACAAACTGTGCTAAACGAATCCGGTAGCGCACTTGTGGCCCTCAACACACTCAAGAAGATCTGTGACCACCCTTCCCTGCTGAGTGAAAGAGCAACCATGGATATCAAAGCAAGTCAGCCCAGCAATCAAACCGAGTGGGATGCCCTGCTATCCTCGACAGGAAGTGGTTTGAAGCAAAAGATGGATTTGGGCATTGAGGAGGTTGTGAACGACTCGTGCAAGACCCAGTTTTTGATGCAATTGCTGCACGTCCTCATTCAGCAGGGTCACCGCACTTTGGTTTTCAGCCGATCTAAACGCATGCTCAACATCGTCGAGCGTGCAGTGCGTGCAGAAGGTCACACGTTGTGCAGAGTGGATGGGGATATCAGCTCCGCATTCGAAAGACAAGCAAGAGTCGATCAGTTTCAATCCGATGAGAACATCCCAGTGTTCTTGCTTACCTCCGGCGTGGGAGGGTTGGGTCTTACGCTCACTGCGGCAGACCGTGTGGTCATCCTTGATCCCGCTTGGAACCCCGCAACAGACAACCAAAGCGTGGACCGAGCATACAGGATTGGACAAGAAAAACATGTAGTCATTTACCGCTTGATCACTTGCGGTACGGTGGAAGAGAAGCAATACCGTAGGCAAGTATTTAAAGAGGGATTATCTCGCACGGGGATGAAGGAGGGAGAGCAGATGCGCTACTTTAGTAAGAATGAGCTCAGAGAATTTTTCCATGTCTCCGTGGACAAGCTGGATTCATCAGAAACTGATTGTCAAATCATACCTATGCATGGCGGAGAGCAAGCAGCCATGAAAAAGCTATTCGATGCCGGTTTGGAAGGCCATATCCAGGAGTTGAAGGAGATGGGGGTGGCAGCAGTAAGTGACCACACACTCTTGTTTTCGAAGGCCCCGGCACAAGAAGAGACTCAAAGGCCCATCGCCCCTCGGAAAACTCCCAAAAAGGGTCCGCAGTTGGCAAAGTGGCAAGGGAGCTCAAACATTGTTGCTGCAGGATCGAGCATGCGATCCCTCCTGCGAAAGGCAGATGCTGAGCCCACTCCGCGCTACGCAGACTGCCAAGCCGCTGTAGCCCGCATGCCCTTGATTCAAAAGAAAGAAGAAAATTGGCCTGAAGAGCCTGATCAACGGACGATCGAAATCGACTCAAAGATTCAACGCTTGTCGCGCTTATTGAAAGACAGCACAGTGATCAACAGGCTGCCAGATAGGGGAGCGACGCTTAAAAAAACGCTTGCTGACCTTGAAGACTCCAAGAAAACTATTCTGCAAAACCAGAACCAGGAAGGGGGCAACAACCAGGAGCAGTCGTCAGAAGTGGACAAAATGTTCAGCAACCTGCGATTGACATAATAAACGCTGCAAGGAACTTCCATCCACGCGGATGCCATCGCTAAGAGCGTGGCTTCTTATTTCAAAAAGCTCGAGCGCAGTTCCCGTCTTGATCCGACGTGTAAAGAGTGGCAACGCGGAAAGCAGGACGCTAGGCTTGTCCATGCGGTCCATATTTAGAACACTGCATTGGATTGTATCCTGTGACCTTTCAGTCTATGGACCGGCAATAAAGGTCTCCAATTCTATTCTCTCTCAGCTTTACAGGATGGTTTCTGGATCCCAGCAAAATTTCACAACGCCTCCTCTCGTCATCCCCTTCAGTTCCTCCATGTCTCGTGCGTTCAACTCTAACCCTACCACTTGCAGATTGCTCACCATCCTCTCTGCACTTGCAGATTTGACGACACACGAGGCCCCCTTCTGCACGCACCATCTCACAAGTACTTGTGCCGGTGTACTGTGTAGCCTTTCAGCAATGCTGTTCACTGTCTCATCTTTAAGGAGGGCTCCGGCTCCAAGTGGGGAATATGCCATGGTGTGAATGCCAAAGCTGCTGCAGGTCCTCAATAGTGCATCTTGTGGTATCATCGGATGCATTTCCACTTGATTCACGTGTGGCGCAATGGACCACACTTTCTCAAGCTCCTTTATATGCCTCTCCGTGAAATTGCTTACACCGATAGTTCGTGCCAGGCCTTCCCTGTGCAAGTCTTCCAGCGCTTGCCATGCAACGGCCCTTTTTGTGCTATGCAAACTGCTATCGGGGGGCAATTTGGAAGCACCTGGCCAGTGGAGCAGCACCAGGTCCAGTTGCGTCCTTCTTAGGTCTTGGAGGCTATCATGCACGCTTTTACGAACGTCTTCGTAGCTTCCCATGGCCTTCGGCGACACCTTCGTGACGACAAAAGCATGCGGGCATCCTTCGAGTGCGGCGGCCACCGCACGTTCATTGCGATAGGCACGTGCGGTGTCCACAAGGAGTCCTTCGGGCCTGGCTTTGGCCGCTGCACGCACCACATGCACGAGCTCCTCTCCTCCCATGCGATACGTCCCTACACCGACACGTGGCATGGTTGCCACGCCATCTCGAAGCCGCACCGCCTCCATGTCCGTCCCCCGAGTGATGGCGGGAAACGTGCCAGCTGGATGGCCACGTGGACCTCTCCCCCTCCTCCCCACCGATGGGTAGAAGGGCCTGTGATATTGCACACGCTGGTGAGCAGGGTGGGGATGTGAAGTTGGTGCCATAGGCAGCAGTCCGTCCAGAGGATGGACAAGGAATGGCCGATGCGAAGGATCACCATCAACACGTCCTCGAGCTCGATGGAAACGGAATTGCAAGGCCTTCCTCCGTCCGTGCCCGCGAGATGGAGTGCAGGAAGCGGATCGACGGGTTGGTTCCGTGGACGCGCCGCTGGCAACAAGAGGAACTTCAATCCTTGCTCCGTCCATCCTAACCTCCGCCATCGTCAAATGCCGTTGCAGCCGCACGCGCCAAGGTCATGGCAGTCGATGAATAGGGCCGGCATCCATTGGCATTCCATGTGCAATCTCCATTCCCGGTCATGGAACGGTCCACCACCAGAACCTTCGGGGCATGGCGGGCACCGCGGCATGGCATTCACGCATGCATCCATCTGGAGGCTTTCCTTCCCGGTCGCGATCGAGTGCAGGTGCGTATCATCACCGACGCCAGCCCCTTGCTTCCTCCATGGTTCCTTCTTCTCGCCTGGTTCCATCCATCTCCCAAGGCATACGCCTGAGCGTGGATCTTGGTTCTCGGTTTCGATCCACCCCCCTTCGAGGGAGGGGAGATCAGGGTTCCATACCAGCCATGTGGGGAGAGACTGGGGCGGGGCGACCCCAGGATGGAAACGGGACGGTCAACGTTTCGGAATCGGAACGACAGATGCACATCTGAAACATACGAGATGGAGTCGACGGACGGCGCAAAGGCGGACGCTGGGATCGGATCGGGATTGAGAGGATGGAGGAAACAAGAGAACGCGACCCTGGAAACCTTCCTGCGTAAAGCAGAAGCCCTCCGCGCAAAGATGGAAGAGGAGGAGACACGCGGAAGAGAACGTGCCCTGGCGAGCCTCAACGGCATCCAGTCGACAGAGAGTTCGGATGACGAAGCCAATGCAGGAACAAAAGGGACGAGTTCGCAGCAAGCAGGAAAGGTAGCGTACGTGTCCTTGCGATTCCAAGTGGAAGGGCTTGACACCTGCGTTCCAGGCTTCTCAAAGAAAATCCATCTGCGTGCCAAGAACTTTTCGCAGTCGGAATGCCGCCCACGGGAGGTCCAATTCTCAAGAGCGGCCACAGGAATTTTTGAGGGTGACTTTGACGTCCTTCAAGAGGGATGGTTGAAGTTTGAAGGGAACAAGCAAAAACTTTTGCTGGAGCTGTGGATGCCCGAGAGCCGCAACTCGGCCCCTCCTAAGCTTCTTGGGATTGTGCGACTTGCACTCAAACAGAGGACCCGAACGCACCACGGATGGCGGACGTCCGAGGCGACGGAGCTGTGGGATCCTATGCTAGGAAAAAGCCAAGGTTCGCTCAAGTTCTCTTGTTTGTTAACCTTTCCTCGCTCGCATTCTGTCCGAGGGGCGGACATGTGCAAAAGGAGCTTTTCCTCCAACTTGAGACCAGAAATACCAAATGGAAACGAATGTCAAGAGAAGGTGGAAATCAGTGTTCTGCAAATCGACAATCTGGGAGAGTTTTCTGATGCGGTTGCATGGTCCGTCGGCTATGCGGTGGAGGGAGCGGAACAGTTCTGGTTTCAGGAGGCAGTGCCTCATGATTTGCCGATGAAACCTGGTTTCAAGCTTCGATTCAGCCTTTCAGCTAGGGGAATCTACACCGGGAGAGAGCAAGGCGCTGTGGGGCAACTGCGGCTTGCTTTGGCATGCCATACCGCCAACGGCACGGTACTCTGTGTTGGAACGTGCACTTTGCATGTAGCTGCTGTCTTGGCAGGGTTGCCCGCAGCCAAGTCACAGCACACTTGCTTTCTGCAGTTGGAACCGACCAAAAACAAGCCAAGAAACAGCACCAGAAGCATACCATCATTACTTCCCAGCCTGGAAGTTTGCCTGCGGCGGGTCCATGATGGGTACAGTGGAGGTGCCATGCTTGGAAAGACGCATCCAATAGCATCCGGTACATTGGTTCTGCGTGTTCTGCGTTTGGGCAATTTTCGACATGCCCTGACCCCTTCCCAAGATCTCGCCACTGGCGCATGTTTCTGGAAGATCAGCATCCAACTTTGCCCTGAAAGTTTGACCTCGGAAGGTCCAGTGGAGGCCAGCGTAGGGGTCAATGACCATTGCACTTCGATCGGACTTCGACAGGACCTATACCTGTCACTCTCCGAAGACGAGCTATGCCAGTACGCTAACGGTCACTTGCTTGTCAGGCTTTATTGGAACTGCTCCGATGGATCCAAGGACACAAAGGTAATCGGCCAAACTTGCAAACCGACCCTTGCGACGATTTTGAGCCCCCATGGCATCTTCGGCTGGCACCCTTTGACTGATGTCAGTGGAGATGAACAGCAGGTCAGAGGTGTGGTGGAGATCCAAGCGAGATTCGTTAGCTTCAATGGCAAACCCCTGAGGCAGGGAGCTAGTCCCTTACAGCTTTTTCCGTGCTATCATTCTCTGCTGCCGATGCATGCCACACTGGGCCTCCTACCAGAGACACCGCCTGATGCTCCTGCTACTCTCAACATGAACTTTGGATATCTACATGTGCCAGAAGGGCTTGATGGCAGCGGAAAGATGACACTCCTGTACAAACTACCCGGGCAGGAAAAGTTCACCAGAGAGTATTTTGAGGTAATTCTACCCTTGCCAGTACAACAGTATCAGTTGCAACACAGTTGTTCGCACCTCTATCAAAGCATTTCGACAGGGTTCCTTGCAGCTGCCGACGAACAAATGATTGTTGAAATCTGGTTCAGCTCCATCTCGCGGCCTCGAGCAGCAGCATCGCCACTAGGTTCCCTGATTGGCGCGGTCCGATTCGATGTATGGATGGCACTGTCATCAGCGTTTTCCGGCCAATCGGAAAAGAGTGAGATGCACCGTCTCTTACTCGTCAATCCCTGCTCTGAAGTGGCAGAAACACCAACACTTGAGATGGGAGTGAGCCTTGTTATTGGGAATGACACATTGAATGAACGTTCAAATGCTTCTGGCTCAAACAAACCTTCGCTGGCAACAGAGAAAAAATGCCATGCAGCCAATCAGCCAGAAGGACGCGCACCTTTCAGTGATCAGAATGTGCATTTAACCATACACCAGGTTTCAAATCTGGCGGAACCTTTGGTTGGTCAACTCCTCTACATCAAAGCTAGAGGCCCATGCTTCGCAACAGGTGCCCAAACCCGTCTCGTACGTGCGTCTCGAGAAAAAAAGGCCCCCTTTTGCTTTCGGAAGACCTTACGCGGCCAAATTGCCACACAGGAGAAGAGCTTACCCTCTTTGCAACTCAGTCTCGTGGAGCGACGGTGTCCCACTGAGTGCTCATCCTTCCTCCTCGAAGCGGAGCCTGCTCCTTCCGATCAGGAAATAGCAAAAGTCCATGTACCTCTTCCAAATGTCGGGGGCGCTGTCGACAATGTGCAACCCATGTATGATGAAGCAGGCAACCTGATTGCACACTTGCACGCGACATTGGTCGTTGAGAGCGTGCATCAGGGTATGGTCTAGTGTCGGAAGTCCAAGGCAGGATTTTTTTACACAGGTGCTTGCCATAACTTCCACCCCGCATCGCAAAAGGATGCTAATCGGGGATGCACGGTCTACTGCATTCAGCGCATGTTTTATTTTGCGGACTTTTTCTTCTTCCTTTGCATTTTTTTGACAGCCTCGAGCTTCCGCTTCTGCATGGCCTGCTTGCTGGTGCTTTTGCCAATCTTCGCTGGAGGCTCCTTCAGCCCAAAGGAAGCGGCAACGTGTCCAAGGTGCAAGTTCTTAACATGGAAAATGTCTTTCAGTGCTTTAGGATATGTGCAATAGGCTCTTACGTAGGATCCAAAAGCATCCTTGGATAGTCTGCTGGCGTCCCTATCCATAGCCACAGAGATCTCCATGCGTTTTAGCAGCGCATTCGCCGCAGGATGTTGATCAGCGTAAGCGATTCCTGTGCTGGGCCGAAAGCCTGGAAGAGCATCCAATAGCTTCAGAACATCCAGTTTGCTTATCTGAAGGCCGTATTCCTGGAGCTTCACCAGGTAGGGTTGCTCAGAAGGAAGGAGAAACAGGACGGACTTTCCCTTTCGGCCCATCCTGGCCGTTCTCCCGACTCGGTGCACATACTCTGCAGGTTCCCCAGGAGGGTCGAATTGCACGCTCGCATCCAGGGTCGGAAAATCAAGGCCTCTTGCAGCAACGTCTGTCGAAAGGAGCACACCACTCTTGCACCCGGTAAACTTGAAGAACGCACTTGTCCTCTCGGGCTGAGTAAGATTTCCATGGAGGGTGATCACCGGGCACTCCAGCACAGCCTCCTTATTCTCATGAGCTGGTCCGGAAGCAAGCTCACGCAAGACCCTACTTGCAAACTCCACCCCATCACAGCTGTTGAAGAATACCACCACTTTGTATTTGGACCGCGCGTACCTGTGCAGGAGTGCCAGCAATGCGCAAAACCTCAGCTTGCAAGGAACCTGTACGTAGAACTGTTCCAGGGTCTCAGGGATGTGGAAATCATCGGCTGAACCAGTGTTTGCCTGTCGGCCATTGTAACGAAGCTCTTCCATTGCACCTGCGAGTGGATCCTGGGCCAAGTTGGGCTCCTGGGCGGAAAACCCAACCAGACAGGGTTCCTTCAGCGAATGCTCAGCCAAGGACCTAACCCCGGCGTGCAGCGTGGCTGAGCAGAGGCACGATTGCCACCTAGCTCCACTCTTGACTTTCTTGGCGAGCGTGTCCAGAATACCAGTGAGAGTTTCCTCGAAACCCAAGTCCAGCAGGCGGTCGGCCTCGTCCAGCACGAGAAATTGCAAGTTCTCCACCTTCCAGGCCGATGTGTTTTCGAGGTGGTCCTTGAGCCTCCCAGGGGTCCCAACCACGATGTTGATTCCTTTCCTTAGCCTAGCCTTCTCTTTGCTGCGGTTCTCCCCACCCATGACCATCCCGCTCACGATCCAGTAGTAATTTTTTAGCAGCAAGGAAAGCACCTCCCATATCTGAAGGCACAGTTCCCTCGTTGGGCAGATCACCATGGCGAATGTTCCTTCATTCCTATGGACCCGTTTTTCTCTGCTGGTCAATGCTTGCACAGCTGGCAACAGGAATGCCAGGGTCTTGCCCGATCCAGTAGGTGCATTGGCCATGACATCCTCGCCGTTCAGCAGGGGCGGTAGCATCCTTTTCTGGGTTTCGGTGGGAGTTTGAAACCCAAGCGATTTCAGGTGGTTGGCGAGTTCCAGTTGCACGCCAAGTTTTGGGAAGCTCTTTGCATCTTCAGGGACAAGGTACGTCTTCCCTTTGGCCGTGGCTCTGGGGAGTTGCACTTCGGGTCTTCTCCGTTCTATGGCTGTCGGAGCTTCTATCACCTTGGCTTTCTTCGCGTGCAAACCGCTTGCCTTGACGGCATCTTTTTCCGTCGACCATCTTTTGCTTTCGTGGACGATTTCCTTGCTTCTTGGTTCTTCGTTGGGTTTCGGAGGACCGGAATGGTCCGTCGGGGTGGGTGGTGGGCGGTTCCGTTCGTCCTTTTCCACCGTTCTGGACCGATTCTCTTTCCCATCTCCTTTCGCAGGTGCCTCCTTCGTTTTCCTTCCGCTTTCGTCTTTCGATTTCCTCCTCTTTCCGGCCGCTCGTTTGGCGGCGATTGCCTTCCTTCGTTCCTTCCATCCACCTTTGACGGCTGGTGTGGCCTTCCTTGGACCTCCTTCCTTGGCTTCCAATCCCACCAGGTTCAAGCTCAATCCGTCTTCCTCCTCCCACGCATCCCGTGCCACCTCCATGGCCATCGAATCGATCCCAAACGCGCACCAAAGCGTCCCGATGGCGTCGCCACCTGTGTTTTCGATCCTTTTTATCGATGCTTGAACCGTCGGCTTCGTCCACTCTCCCCTTCGCCACGGATGCCCATCCCGATGGTGCGGTATGGATAGGTCCTGGGCCACAATCGGTGTCATCTGGGACGTGTCATCCCATGTACAAGTTCTTCCCTCTCGTTTCGAGAGATGCAAACGGTCCTCTGTAGCTCAGCTGGCTAGAGCGCACGGCTGTTAACCGTGAGGTCGTCGGTTCGATCCCGGCCGGAGGAGCACACACTCCGACACGCTCGGTTCTCTTTTTCTCCCCCGTTCGTTTTTGGGGGGGGAAAGGGTTTCCAGCCACGGATGGGGCCTTTCGAAAAGGGGGGGTCGGTCCTTTTGTTTTCCCCCTTTTGTCCGATCCATGGACCCTTCCTCGTCCCCACCTCGGAGGGTGGAGGAGGGTGGGAGGGGTGGGGACTCCATGGCAACCGTTGCGTTTGGCTTGCTCATCTTCCATCGACGGCGAGGGGAGAAGGGAACGTCTTCTTCCTGCACATCCCCACCCCCTCACACAACCCCATCCAGGAGGAGGGGGGACCCCCCATCGAGATGCAGGGTGTGATCCAGAATCCAGGACACAAGGGACGGTGCAGGAAGGACACACGCCAGATCCAACGACACCGGAAACGTATGGAACGGGGAAACGAAGCCGTGCGTGGAGACAGGTACCTCGAAGAATCCATGCTGAGGGCCGACGTGTTGCCCATGGCCGTGCTCTCCGATTCCTACAAAGCTGGACACTTCGAACAGTACCCACCGGCGAAATGTATCAGTGCGTACGGGGAGTTCCGGAGAGGATTCCAAAGGGACAAACAAGACACAAGACTCGTCTACTACGGGATGAGATATGCCATCAACGCACTCGTAGGGAGGAGATGGACGGAATCAGACGTCACCAAAGCGGAGCAGTTCTTCAACATGCACAGGGCACCCGATCAAAGCCCCTACCCCTGGCCCAAAGAACTCTTCCTCAAAATCGTCCAGGAACACGACGGGTACTTCCCTGTCAAAATCGAAGCCATGCCCGAAGGAACGTGCGGACATATACACCTGCCCATCTACCAGATCACCGCCGAAGGGGAGTTTTCCAGACTGTGCACCTACCTCGAAACCCTACTTACCCAGGTGTGGTATCCTGCAACCGTGGCCACCCTCGCCCGACGCTGCAAGGATGTGATCGAAGCTGCGTTCGAGAAGAGCGCGGATGGAGGAAAGGAAAATCCTTTTGTGAACAGCAGACTGCATGATTTTGGGTTCCGTGGATGCACATGCGTGGAACAAAGCGTTATTGGCGGATGTGCCCACCTCTTGAATTTCGATGGGACAGACACCATGAGTGCAGCGTTCTACGCGCAGTTTGTGCTCAACGACGGGAATCCGGTGGCCAGCAGCATCCCTGCCACGGAACACAGCGTGATGACAGCATGGGACACAGAGAAGCAGGCCTTGGAGACGATGATTGAGCACTACGGCGATGGCATTTATGCCTGTGTCATGGACAGTTACGACTATGTGCGGGCCATTGAAGAAATCCTGCCTTCTGTTGCCAAGAAGAAGATTGACAGAGGTGGGTTTCTGGTGCTGCGACCCGATTCCGGTGATCCAACCGAGGCTGTCCTGCAAGGGCTGCGTGCGGCGGAACGATGCTTCGGGGTAGATATCAACTCTAAAGGTTACAAGGTGCCGCGTGGGTGCGGTGTTATCCAGGGAGATGGGGTGAACGTCGAAGCTATCGAAAGGATCCTTGACGCAATCATGGAGGACGGTTTCAGTGCACAAGCAGTCGCCTTTGGTATGGGAGGCGGCCTCCTGCAGAGGGTCAACCGTGACACCATGAGTTTCGCCACCAAACTGAACCGAATTGTTTATGCAGATGGGAGGGAGAGGGATGTGATGAAAGCACCCTTGACCGATCCCGAGAAGTACTCGCTTCCTGGGCTATTGGCAGTAAAGCGTGTCAACGGCATTCCGATGGTGTTTCCAAAGGCTGACGTGGGCGAGGAAGACAACCTATTACGAGTTGTTTACGACCATGGCCCTGTGGACGGGATATGGGATGACTTTTCCACCTTGAAGGGTCGGGTACAGAAGGAATGGCATGCCTTGCCAAAGCAGCATGATGCCATTTCTCAGGAACTCAAAGACCTGATAAAAAAAGTGAGCCCACACGCAAAGGTGTGAATGCTCAAAACATGTCCTTCTATATTTTACGTGCAAGCTTTTCTTAACTAGTGCAAGGTGGGAATATGTGCCCTAATAAGGTGGCCGCCACAGCAGAATTTAGGCTGTTCCCAAGCAAGGCGTATTGCTGTTTGAGACTGATATACGATGGAAAACAAAACCCATCTGGAAAACAGTGCAGGTTGGCTATCTCTCTGGAAGTGAAATAGCGTGGCTTCAGTGTCGCCAGCGCTTCTGGAGAGGTTGTTTTGATGCCGTGGTACTCTCCTTGTTTGGCGATCCAGTACGAGCCAAAGTCTTCCTGCTCCTCTGTAAATCGTGCAGTTCCGGCTTGCACAAGGACTGAACCAGTGCCCTTCGCGTAGCGACTGTACGACTTTGTGAAACAATTGCATCTTGTGAAAGCGGGAGACACGACATCAAGCACCCGCCAGTGTGTTTTTAGTACCTTTTCCGGTACAAAATAAGTCTTCCATGGATCTTGGCGTCCTTCTGTTCCAGTTGGTCGTCGCGTTTCGCTTTCTTCTCGCAGCTCCTGCTCGGGCTGCAAGAAGTCCTGCAATGCTAGTCTGCACATCCGCTTCCACGAGTGCATGCACCGCAGACGAGGTACGAAGCACTTTTCCACGACGTTCTCCCATCCTCTCGGGGGTTGTGTTCGTACCTTCCTGGTGTCTTCACTGCATGCGGCAGAAAAGCTGCTGCTGTTGGAAGCCACCAGGAAATACCGAGGTCTGGTGTAAGGGATGCCCAGATCGATGGGGCTCAGGATGTACTCTTCGATGGCGAACCCTTCCGATTCGAGCATGTCAACGAGCATCTCCCTCGTTCGGGATGTTTCGAACCCCACCACGTTTTCCACGAGGATGGACGTCGGTGGATGATTCATTCGGGGCAGTTGTTGCAGTAGCTCCAAGAAGCTCTCTGCCCTGCCGTCGAAAGCATCTTTCTTCAGTCCGTTTCTGGTGTACGGTTGGCATGGAGGAGACATCATCCACAGGTCCGCCTCCCATCGATCGAGTTCTTGTGCGGTGAGTGCGGCGATGTTCCTCTGTTGAGGTCGGTCCCCGAAGTTGTGCTGGTACACGTCGTTGGCCATGTCGTTGATGTCGAACGCCGCCACCACCTCCCCTTTGCGATCCTCCATCGCTTCCAGGGCGTACCTGAGCCCTCCCACGCCGCTGTAGAACTCCAATGCACGCACTGCGCTCGCCATCCTCCACAACCACGTCCTGGGCCTCGTCGGCTCGGTTCCCTTCGTCTCCTCCCTCTCGCAGCAACCCACACGAAGTTAACACGATCCAGGGTTTACCTCGGGAGGGGGGCCGTCCTCGGAGATCGGGAGGGGAACGAAGGCCTTCCCGCCAAAACTTGTGGTCGGGGGAGGCGATGCCTCGCCAGAAGAGAGCGCCAACGACGCCTCTCGCACGCACGGGTGCGCGCGAGCGGACGATTCGGTCCACAGCACGTCAAGGTCCATGTTCCCGCCGCTCAGCACCACACCCACGTCGGTGCGTCCCGCCAGCAGCGGATGGTGTTGGAACTGCGGCGTCATCACCGCGGCGAGGGAAGTCGCACCGCTCGGTTCCACCACCATCTTGAGCGTCTCGAAGCACACCTGCATCGCACGGACGATGTGAGCGTCGTCCACCACCACCACATCGTCCACCAAGTCGCGAAGCAAAGGCCAGGTGATCCGTCCCACCGTGGCACGGAGGCCGTCGGCGAACGTCGCCGGCGCGGCGCAAGGCGTCCTCGCACCACGTCGCAACGAGAGGGCCGCGTCCGCACGTCCCAGGTCCGCGTCCGATTCCGTTCCCTCTTCACCGCCATCGGTTCCACGAGGTTCGGCACCGATGATACGAATGCTGGGCTTGATGGCTTTGGCCGCCACGGCGATGCCGGAGAGCAGACCCCCGCCGGAGATGGGCGCCACGATGACGTCCAGGTTCGGCACTTGCTCCAGCATCTCGATGGCGACGGTGCCCTGTCCTGCAATGACGCGAGGATCGTCGAAAGGCGCCACGAAGAGCACCGGTTTTCCTTCCTTTGCATGCTCTTCCATCACGAGACGAGCGGCTTGTTCTCTGGCGCACATGTTCGAGTCGCAACGCACCAGCTTGGCTCCGTTCTTCACGGCTGCTTCGACTTTGCAGGTGGGTGCGCCATGTGGGATGACCACTTGTGCTTCTAGACCCACCACAGAAGCAGCCCAAGCCACGGCCGAGGCGTGGTTTCCGCTGCTGTGTGCCACCACCACCGCTTGGACGTCCTCCTGGTTCTTGCTTCGACCAAGACCAGCACGTCTCCCATCGACTTCGCCTTGTGCCATGGTTTCCTCCTTCACTCGGCAGGCCTCTGCGCATCCTTCCTGATGACATCTGATCGCATGGAGTGCACCACGTGCCTTGAACGATCCCCCACGTTGGAAGTTCTCGGCTTTGAAGTGGAGACGCAGGCCTTCGCAACCGCTGGCCACGTCGGCTTCCGGTCGCCACATGCAAGGTGTGCGCACCACCTGGCCTTCGATGCGACTGGCCGCGGCCTGGACGTCCGCCAAGGTCACCGCCATCGCCAAGAAACTCGCACCTGGACTGCTGCTGCTCACGCCGACGCTGGCTTGGACGGTGTCGCGCGGCGTCGTGGTCGATGCCGTGCCCAGAATCACGGCGCAACCGTTCGCACGTGGAGCGCACTACGCACTGCTGAGCGCCGTGCTGTTGAACGTGGCCTTCAACTTCGTGCTGTGTGCAGCCACCGACCCTGGCTCGCCAGAAGACGTGGGAGAGGAGATCGCAGGATTGGCGTCGCGTGGATTGGGCATCCAAACGTGCAGGAAATGCAACGGGGGTTGGAAACCTCCGTTCACGCATCACTGTTCGATATGCAACCGTTGTGTGCTTTCCATGGATCACCACTGCATCTGGGTAGCCAACTGCATCGGACACAAGAACTACCGGTACTTCCTACTCTTCCTCTTCTGGGTGTTCGTAGGAACCGTCTACGCCGCTACCGTGACGGGAAATCTCCTCTTCTTCCATCGAGAGACAATCACGCCAGATCCCATGCAACTTGTCCTGACGTTCGCACTGGGAACGACCCTGGCTGTGGCCGTGGGATGCCTGCTACTCTGGCAGCTCTACTACGTATTCACGGCACAAAGCACCATAGATTCAATAGAGTTCGAGCACATAAAACTGGATGCCCTGGAATATGGAGAAACATATCGCAACCCATTCGACAAAGGTTGGGTGAGGAATTTCCAGCAGGTCTTCAACGTGAGTGGGAGGTTTTGGTGGGTAGTGTGGTGCCTTCCCTCCCTGCGTGGGCCAAGAGGGAAGGTCAGTTTCTACGTTGAATAAAATGGCGTGCACGATACGCCTGATGAGGTAGTTCAGCTTTTCTTGGAGAAAAACGCGGTTAACTGCTTTGTTCCCTTCGCAGCCGCCGCTGCCTTGGCTAGCTTCGCTTTTTTCCTTGCCTCCTCCTGTTGCTTCGATTTGACCTGCGCTTGCCTCTTTTTTCTTTCCTCTGCGCTTTCCCTCGTAACGAAATCGCCTTCGTCGGCATCCCTGATGTCGCCAAACACTTCCGTTGCTCCTGTACTTTGCACCTGGACGTCCAGAATTTCTCTGAGCCTGACCAGCCATTCATTGCTCATATAGTCTGACAAAAATTCCACCGCGTACGCTCTCAAGGCTTCCGTTGAAAGTTGCTTGAACATTCCCCCGCAGTTTTCCTGCATTCCAACCATCACCTGGTCCACTTTGCAGCACAGCCATGCCAGTGCTTTCTCATCGCAAAGGCGAAAAAATTTCATTCCTCCGATTTGTTTCACGCTGCAAATCGACTCCAGTCGTTGCTCCAGTTCATTCACCCCCATCAATACCTCGCACCCATCCTCCTGACCCAGGATATGTTCCAAATCGCAGAACATTCCATCACTTTCCTTCGATTTTCGTCTGCTCCTCTCCAAGAGCGAGATCATGGAGAAAAGAGGGTCAACTGGAGTCGCCATGTACAGGCCAGAGTCTTCCAACACTGCGTCTCCCACCATCCACGTCCCGAACTTGGGCCTCCAAGCGTTCCATTCCAGCAGCTCACCAGCCACCACCGAATGGACACTCTCGGTAGCGCCACCTGTCGCGTCCAACTTTCTTGCTTCGATCACCACTCCTTTTTCCAGTAGCTTGGATGCATCTGAAGCACCCAGTCGCACCAGCAGCACGCGCTTGCTCGGCTGGGCCATGCCTGACTCCATGCGCCTCTGTTTTCGCGGGAAAGAGGACCGACAGGGTCGAATGGCTCGAACAATT
The DNA here is from genome assembly GCA_020975725.1 of Picocystis sp. L7. Taxonomy (NCBI): domain Eukaryota; kingdom Viridiplantae; phylum Chlorophyta; class Picocystophyceae; order Picocystales; family Picocystaceae; genus Picocystis; species Picocystis sp. L7. The sequence continues at coordinate 880,537 of QXJR01000027.1, read as the reverse complement.
CACCGGGCGAAATCGACCTTGTCTGATAGGGCAGTCGGATGGAAGAGGATCGAGACGAAGCGAAGGGACGAAAAGGGATCGAAACGTGCAGAGGTGAAAGGAACGCTTGCATTCCCGATGGGCTGTGCCACCAAGCCGTGCTCAGTACTGGAAGCGATGCACGAATGTGCTGTCAAAATCACCTTCCACGTACCCGTCCTCGAACGAAATGTTGCGGTGAAGGTGCTGGTCTTCCTCGCTCATCAAGAAGCTCAGGTCTATGCCATGGGACAGATGAGGACCGTAGACAGTCAGCCTGTCCCCCTTCAACGTCTCCAAAACTGAAGGTTCCTCTGGAAAGATGGCCAGGGAATCGGGCATGCAGCCAACGTCGACCAGGATGTCGTAGATGAGCCGCTCAGCGTCCACTCCAGACCACCGTAGAGCGTCCTGCACTCTTATATTTCCCGGAAAGATTACCTGCCACCTCCTAATGTACTGCATGAACGAATCTACAATGTGCAACGAGAATTTTGGGGGCATATTCACATGCATGAAGAGCACCCTCCCGTGTGGATCGTGCTGAACCATAGTGTTACCATAAAACTTTGTCATCTTGCAAAGCCGTGGTTGGATGGGGTCGGTACAGTTGTATGCAGGAATGCCAGCAGAACGAACTGGTGTAGAAATCAGGTGGTACGATTTTCCTGTCACAATCTGCCCAAAGGGAAAGGATTCCTTGTCGCCCCAACCCAGGTAATCCGTGAGCAGGTCAAAGTAAAGATGATGTTTCAGGTTCATGAACAGGGCCAAGAGGAGTCCATCCCACGTCCTGGCCTTGTCAAACATCATCTGCCCACTCTCATGCGATCCTGCAGGGACAAGCGCCCAGCTAAGACCGAGCACCTCCAGAAGGTCGGGGGCAATCGTGGTATTCCAAAAGTCCGGCCAGAACACGGCACCATGATCACGGAACTCATCAGTCTGGAAGAGGTATTCAGGATCATACACTGATATGCTGTCTGAATCCAAAAAGAGGATGTTTTGGAAGCGCGAAAGCACTATCGATGCTGCCTTCAGGGAAAATCCTTGCTGAGGGAGGAATGGTAGCTCTTCCAGAATGCGCACAGTGGCGTCCAGCGACGAAAAGGTGTCGACCACTTCACAAGGAGATCTGTCTTGGAAGGGTATCCAAATCTCAATGGGAAGCGTGCAACCGATGTGACGCAGGAAGTTGACGTTTACCACGGCAGGCAGCAAGTACTTTCCACTCCCTCCGGCAACCATGACTATGCCCGTTCCGCTGAAATGATGGCTCACTTCCCTGTAACTGGGGGCGAGTCCAAGAAACCTCATCCATTGTTTTCTGGCGGCGGCGAGATCTTCGGGGGGCATCCTGACGCCTTCTCTCACAAAGTCTTCCTCCTTCGTTCGTCGCATGGGAGCAGTGATGTTTTCTTTGTCTCCTGTCACCCGGTACGCTTCCGAAATGAGCGACCAGATGTCCCTGGCGCTCTCGTCGTACATGGTGGGATATCTATAGTCTTCGTCTGTTTCAACGTAGGACCTGTCTAAGAGGCTAGCGTTGCACTTGCTCTTGGAGTATTCCTTCATGAGGCTGTGATTCGAGCAATTGAGCTTTTTGTGGAGCCTGAGCACGTCCGGTGCCCCGGGATGCGAATGTGTGAATAGGTTGGCGCACGCCTCTTCGCAGGTGAGTTTTGGTTTTTTCATTCCGCAGAAGAGGTGTTTGGTCGTCCAGCCACCGATGCATTCGCAGAAGGTAGCTTGATCTCGTCCTACATCGGACATCTTTTTGTTGCACCTGTCTCTTCCTCGGAGCGGTCCCCATGGCGTGCAATCTCCCGTTTTTCTCATGTACACGCACTTCACGTATCTTTCGGAGAGGAAGTTCTGGTCCACTTTTTCCTCGGTGAGTTTTTCCACGAGTCCCTGGAGGGTTTGCCTCATCCCGACGAGGAACGCCACACCGCATCCGAGTGCCACGGCCCTCCACCACACCGTCGCTTTGTTTCCCATCTTCCCTCTTCGTTTCCACCTCGTCATCTTGCACGCCTTCGCTTCCTCTCGCCTACCTGCTTTGCATTTCGAACGAGGTCACGCGTGTCCGTTCGTTTCCCTCCAAAACCCACCCCCCACCGACCTCGGGAATGCCGATCTCCACCCCGTCTTCCCGCCCTTTGGGATCCGAAACGTCCCCGGGAGGGCTCGGGTTCGGGATCACCCGCAGACCCGATCGGATCCGGGTTCACGAAGAGCGGAAACCGGAGGAGTGGTGGATGGATCCGTTCGAAAACCAGTGATCGACGGACGAGATGGCCGTTCGGACGTCCGGGCCGTGTTTTGGACGTGCCAAACCTTTCGATGAGCTTCCATCGTCATGTACACGGAAGCCATTTCGCACCAGCGGATCCTGGCAGGGAAGGGAAGGACACGCGTGAAAGGTGCGCATGGTAGTCGGTTCGTCCAAGGGACAGTCCGGGTGGGCATTCACCTACACATTTGTAGGTTGGCAACTTCGACGATCGAGGGCGGTGGTCCAGACGTCCCTCCCACGCCTCCCAGCGCCGTTCTTGCGTCCCTCTCCATCCTTCCCTGCACACGTGGGCTCCTGTGTGGGCTTCCACTCGTCCCTTCCCGCCCTTCGATGGCCTGCCGCCACGTCCCTCCCGGGAGAAATCCTTCTCCCCCACCCTCCAATGGGAAGGGTTCCCGCCATCCAGCCACCCCCCTTCCCACGAACGTTGGACCGACGTGGCAGGGTCGGGGATCTCCCGGATCTCCTCTTCACGGAATTTCGTCACCCCAGCGTCACCCCTGTCAAATCCCCCTCCAATCAAGCCCCGATCGAACCGGGTGATTTCCGGGTCCCGTCCGGTCAACCGATCGACTGCGATCGGACATGAAATTCGGTCTGGGAGCCGTTCCTACAACCGAAACTGCCGAGGTGCGTGCGAACAGGGCTGCAGATCGAACCAAGGACGAACGGGACGACGGAACGATCGCAGCGTGCCGGCAGAATCTTCGTCGTCGCATCCGTGCGGGCAGGTGAGGGTCGCATACACCTTCCGAGAGCATCAACGAGCGGGGAGAAAGAGCAGCGTGGATGGAGAGGGGCATTCGGAGCTTGGCGAGGAGGAAACGAGGCGATGGATCCGCGGAGCCAAGAGAAGGATCCTATAGGCCTGGACCTTCGTGGATGGAACGGGAAACAGTGCGAACGGTGGCGTGGACACGTGTGGATGCGGGTTTGTCTCTTCACGCGCCAGGGACGTCCGTTGAGAAGGTGCGTGGGTTGCGTTGAACCGCGCCTTCTCAACGGATGTTCATAGAGCGGCGGGTGGTGGACACACTCCATTACAACAAGGGTGCTGCTGCAAATCAGTTGCCCCTAGAATGCTTGTATTTGAGCCGAAGAACAGTGTCCCAGCTTAGCTCACCATGCCGGCGTTTGAGACTCGTGCCGCTGGTGAACTCAAAGTTTGCCTTGACTCGATCGAACATGGCATCGTAATCTTGGAAGGTGGCAGTTTCCTTCCACACGCCTTGTGGAAGTGCATCCTGTGCAGCAAGCATAATCTTTCTGTAGCGCTTCAGGCGATCACGGGCTTTCCGATCAGTTATCTCAGCTGGCAGGATGGAACGCCACGGACGACGGCATGTCCTTTCATCACCACTTGTCCAATGTTGCCATGCTTTCCTCATGGTCATGTTGGGCACCATGAAGTTGGAAGGCAGTGGTGCCATTGGACACAGCCCAAAATCAGACAAGGTTTGGAGTTGTGCTTGACGAGTTTCCTCTGTTGGTAATGCATTTTGACCTTCAATGAGCATTCTTCGGATGTCTTGAATGCCGGTACCGTCAAGGACCCTCATGATTGTGCGCTCCAAGTTGGCGGTGGTGATGGGTGCTCCTTCGATTCTTCCAGCCTCAACCGCCTCATCCAAGGCCGTTTGAAGGATCACCGGCAATCGCCCAATTTGTTCTTCCACACTTGGAATGAGCTTGGCCACTTCTCCCTTCACTTGTTGAAGAGAATGGAGAAGAGAGCAATGAGAGGGGACCCCCGTTGTGCACAAATAGTGTTGTTGGGCTATGGCTTCGTCTTCGTAGCCGCAAAAAAGCAATGCTTGGAGCCGTGCACATCTTGATGCATCGCTTAGGACCCGATCGGACCACAATTTGTGGCATGATGGTAGGGTGCTTTTCAACGTGTCAAGGTGGTAGATGACACTAGCGAGGCATGTCCATGCAACCCCAGGGTTGACTTTCGTCACGTCCATGCATTCACGGGCGCATTCCATGATAAATTCTTGCTCTTCACTTGCCGAGGGCACGAAAGTTGGGGGGTAACAATGCCAATTCTTCGTGGTGCATCCGAAGCCCGGTGACAACACGACCAACGTGCTCGTCCCCCGCAGCATCAAATCGGCGATACGTGTCCTCCACACCGGGCTGGCTCCAACCTGCACGAAGGGAAATGGAGGAACTCGAGGGGCATGCGGTCCCCCCTGCACTTGCGTATGTCGCGGCACCTTTCCTAAATGACTGGGTGCCTATGTTTTCCTCGATGAGCCCAAGCTCTTCTAGCCTCGCGCAAAGTCGCTTCACCTCTGAGCTCAAACATGCTCTAAAGCGCCGTGCACAATCCTCTTGGTTGCCTTGGAACAAGGGAACTCCCGTCGACGGCCCTCCCACACATGCGGAAATGCTAATCAACTAGACGCCAAGGGCAGTGACAGGACATATCCACGGTTCCAATGGGTTCGCATATACTGCCCTCGGATATTTAGCAAGCTTTCCCTCTTGATCGGTCTTTGAATGCGCAAAGTACATCAAAAGATGGTCATCTTTGCACTTGATGTGACCCAAGTTGATGTAAGATATGTTGCCGCTTCGGCACATAAGATTCCAAAGCAAAGTTGCATAGCACCAAGCAAATGGCCCTGTGAGTTTATGTTGGGCAAGTTGTTTGCAAATGAGAGCATAGAGCTTGAATGGTAGGGCAGTCATTCCCCTCTCCACTTCCACTCCATCTTCCTTCCTCTTTCTTGCTATCCGCTTTTTCCATCCATTGATGATTGTGATCACCGTTGGTGCTATGGTTTGCCACACATTTGTTTTTTCAAAGTCCTTGAAAATTAGGTGGATGGCGGCCCTGTATGCATTGATTTTGCTATCGGACGTTTTCGAATTCTCTCTTCGTAGGTTGGCAATTGGTGCTAGGATAACTTCAGGAGTCACTCTTTCCCAAAGTAAAGGTTCCAATGGTCTCGATTGACTATACCCTGGAAGGAGATCCCGTATCAAGGTCCCGTCCGTGCACCTTCCACGAGGGCGCGGGCCCTCCAACACTTTCTTCATCTCTTGAGCGAAAGCAGGATTGAGAGCCGGGTGGTTACGATGGTACAAATGAAGTAAGAACATGCTGGTTGATGACTTGTATCGGTCTCTCGTGCGCATCATTGTGCTCCCTTGGAGCTCCTCCACCAAATTAAAAACCTCATCTTCTTCACCCAAACACTCGAGCATCGGATCCACACACTCGCTTTCCTCTTCCATCCGTGGTGCATGCGCCATTTGTTGCCCCGGTGTGGTCTTCCGCCCCGTCGGCACGCGAGAGAGTTGCTCGTTCGGTCGCTCTTCCTTGGTGATGGTGGCCGTGCACGTCCCGTTCGTTGTGAGGATTTCGTCACCCCACGAGGGTGATAAAACTACCCGGATATCCGGATCCCTTCGAACCTGAGTGAGAAACAGAGGGATTTTGGGTCGAAAGGAGAAGTCGATCCCGGAGTTTCGTCACCCTTTCGGGGTGACTTTTTCGATGGACCGGGTGAAACTGGGGTGACGAAACTCCCAGAACTCCGTCCCTGCCGCACCAATGCCCCCCCTTGTGGGGATACCCGGCCCACAAGGGGGGCATTGGAGAACGCATCGGGTCGGCAGACGGCGCCTGGTGCTGCGTCCCCTCCGACCGGTTCGTAGGACCTATCCCCGCAGAGGACGTCGGGGACTGAGGAGGAAACATCCTCGACGGCACGCGTACGAATGAGCGCGCGAGAAGGGGTCGGGGAGGACCAACCGACACGCGCACGCAGTCGCACGTCAAGCGACGTTTGGATGTCTTGTCCTTTTGGTCGCCAAGCCGCACAGGATGGCTTGGTGCTGGAGGAAGAACCGGAAGCATCCAACGCATCCGCACGGGAAAAGCAAGAAGAACCGTGCGTCCTGAGCAAGGAGGAGTGGTTGGGAACACCGCCCATGTGCGCCCCTTTCGAACCGGACAAACATCCGGATTACCAGCAACGTTGGAAGACCTTCTCGTCGCTGGTGCTTTTGGGCCACGAGAAGCTCCTCCAAGGCCACTCCTCGTGGTACACGCTGAATCTACTCCTGCAGATGGCCGTGGACGAGATCGGCGCCGAATTCGGATACTTCGGTCGGTACATGTGGAAGGAAGGAGAGCCGGACACGCCGGTGATGAAGGCCCTCTCGTACACCAACATCGCTTGGACCCCGGAACTGCAAGCCTTGGTGCAGACGGTGAACGAGCTGGAGTTTCCCCTGTTGGGTGGTGGGCTTTTCGCCGACCCGTTTCGCAACGGGAAGGTCATCATTGCCGACCCTGCAGAGGACCATTCCAGCTACAAGGGCATGCCAGAAGGCCATCCTCCCTTGAAGAACTTCATTGGCGTTCCTATATTCCTGGGTCCGAACTTGGTGGGCCAAGTCGGCTTTGCCAACCGGGCCCAGGGTTGGACAGAGGACGACGGTCGATTCCTGGAGACGTGGGGATCCATGCTGGGGGCCTTGATTGTGCAGTTCGATGATTACCTGATTGGCACCAAGGGACAGCCCGAAGAAGTTGCAAGAAGCGAGAGTAGGGGTGAATCAATGGCCACTGCTTCAATGCAACTGGAATGCAACGAAACAGGATCTCGATTGGGAAAAAGGGAGAGACATCGATCGAAATGCGGCCGCAATAGTTCAGGCCATCCGGATAATACCACCAACGTGAGTAACATCCTTGATGAACGCTATGCTCATGAAGCTCTGATTCAAGCGCATATGGTGGATTCCATTTCAGATGGCATTATCATCTTTGATGAAAGACTATGCATTCACTTTTGCAACGTTGGAGCCTCCACAATGCTGAAATTCAACGATGCCAAGGAGCTGGTGTCTTGCTACCCAACATTCGATCAGTTGCTTGAAGGCGGACTGTCCAGAAATGCATCCCTCAACCACTTTGACCTGGATCAAACGCTGCGGATGTCCTCGCTCCTATCGACCGGTGTCCGTTTTGAGGCAGAGCTGAAGAAGGCCCCTACCGAGGCCGGCACGGACCTTGTCCCCGTGGATCACTGCGAGGTGGACCTGATCATCACCTCCTTTGAGTATCAGGGTTGCATCAACTACACGGCCCTGTTTCGCGACATTGGCCAGGAGAAGATCTTTCGCCGCAAGGACACCCTGCTTGCTTTCTTGTCCCACGAGATTCGCAACCCCCTGCAGGCCATCATCGCGGGGAGCCAGATCCAGGCGGAGTCCCAGCCCTCGGAGCTGACCGAAGACATCTACCGGGCGGCCAACATCCTCTACTCGGTGGTGAACGACACCATCGACATCGTGCGCATTCACGCCCAGAAGTTCGTTCCGGAGCTGGTGACCTTCAGCGTGCTGGAGGTGCTTCGATTGAGCGAGCGCATCTACTGCGCCTCTTCCCTTCCTGGGGTGGAGGTGAAGAGTCCGGAGGTGTCTCCTGGGGTCCCTTCCTCGGTGTTGGCAGACGAGCGTCGTTTTGTCCAGGTATTGGGGAACCTTCTGTCCAACGCCACCAAGCACACCAGCCAGGGTCACATATTGGTTCGCATGGAGGCCCTCCCCTGCACGGAGATCCAGCGGCGTGCGGGGTACGCGGGTCGGTTGCAGGTGTTTGTGGAGGACACGGGGAGCGGCATTGCGGTGGCGGACCAGCCCAAGCTGTTTCAGTTTTTCACCAACATCAATCGCAAGAAGGACACCACGACGTCCACTTCCGGTCTGGGTCTCCTGCTTTCCCGGGACATCGCTCGTGCCCTGGGGGGCGACGTTTGGTTGGAGCGTTCCATGCCTCAGAAGGGCAGCGTGTTTGGGTTTTGCGTTCCCTATCGTTTGGATTCCGAGGAAGGCACAGGTTGCGGGGCTCATGTGGCGGTTCAGACCCGTTCCTTGTCGCATTCGGATCGCCTTTCCGAGCCTCCCGCAAGCAAGGGGGGTTTGTCTCCTCTTCATGGGGTTCGCGTGCTGGTGGTGGACGACAACGTGTTGATCTCCAAGATTGCCACCAAGATCCTGGAGGGTTCCCTTTGCGTTTGCGAGACGGCAGAGAACGGGCAGGAGGCGTTGGAGTTGTTGCTTGGTCCGAACGCCCACACATACGACGTGGTCCTCATGGATTGCTTGATGCCCAAGATGGACGGATACACGGCGGTGTCCAAGCTGCGCGACGCGGGGTACCGGGGTCCCGTGCTGGCCATCACGGGCAACACGGCCAAGGCGGAGACGGACCGAGCGTTGGAGGTGGGATACACCGACGTCCTTCTCAAACCGGTGAAGAATCAGGTTCTACTCGGCAAGATTAGGTGCTGGGTTGAAGCGTCCAGGTCCCCGTCTTGGACGGATGCCAAGGTTTCATGACACGAAATGTATTTTTTTGTCCAATAATAAATTGGTGCTAGCTTGAAGCATACACAGGCATGGATGCAGTTTCCATAGCTCCTGATAAAATAGAGGATGTTTGAAGCTTCACGTATCCCTCTTAACTCTGCCATCCGGCTCTTACTTTCACAGAAGGGATCTGGTCGCTGACCATTGCTTTAAGGTAGCCTTTCTCGGACGCTGAGCCAGAATTGCATTGTTATGCCCGCGTTGTCCAATCAGCACTGGAAGCCTTTCCCTTGTGGGACCCGGAACGCAGTGTATCCTTTTGCAAACCTTTTGGGCATTCCTACTTGGCCTCCGGAGGAGGTAACCCGCCCCGTGCACGGTGAAACACATCACCGGGCAGGGATCCTGGCTTATTGTTCATCCCATGCTTCCTTCCGTTCTTCTAGATGCTGCATGTAAACACGTCCATCCTTGCCCATTGCCCAGTCCTTTCACTCTTCCACATGGTAGCTGCTGCTTTTCAGGAAACACTCCCTGCAATGAACTCCCAGCCTGTCCGGCAGAGGCAACGGGACCCTCCCTTCGATCTCCCGGCGAGGAATGCCCTGCTGACGCCCAAACACATCCTCTTCGGCAAGGGGCCAGGTTCGTCGCTCTTTCCTTTGGAAGTGGGTGGGAGACCTCCCCATTGCTTGTTTCACATTCACAACGTTTGGATGTCTTGTCCTTTTGGTCGCCAAGCCGCACAGGATGGCTTGGTGCTGGAGGAAGAACCGGAAGCATCCAACGCATCCGCACGGGAAAAAAAAGAAGAACCGTGCGTCCTGAGCAAGGAGGAGTGGTTGGGAACACCGCCCATGTGCGCCCCTTTCGAACCGGACAAACATCCGGATTACCAGCAACGTTGGAAGACCTTCTCGTCGCTGGTGCTTTTGGGCCACGAGAAGCTCCTCCAAGGCCACTCCTCGTGGTACACGCTGAATCTACTCCTGCAGATGGCCGTGGACGAGATCGGCGCCGAATTCGGATACTTCGGTCGGTACATGTGGAAGGAAGGAGAGCCGGACACGCCGGTGATGAAGGCCCTCTCGTACACCAACATCGCTTGGACCCCGGAACTGCAAGCCTTGGTGCAGACGGTGAACGAGCTGGAGTTTCCCCTGTTGGGTGGTGGGCTTTTCGCCGACCCGTTTCGCAACGGGAAGGTCATCATTGCCGACCCTGCAGAGGACCATTCTAGCTACAAGGGCATGCCAGAAGGCCATCCTCCCTTGAAGAACTTCATTGGCGTTCCTATATTCCTGGGTCCGAACTTGGTGGGCCAAGTCGGCTTTGCCAACCGGGCCCAGGGTTGGACAGAGGACGACGGTCGATTCCTGGAGACGTGGGGATCCATGCTGGGGGCCTTGATTGTGCAGTTCGATGATTACCTCAGAGGCACCAAGCAATCATCAGATGAGTCAGCAAAGAGCGAGGCAACAAACAAATCGATTCCTAAAGACAGGTTGGAGCAACAGGGAAAAGGAGCTCTGAGTGAACCATGCGGTCATGTAGAAGAGGAAAGCCGGATCACAGATGACACAATCTCAAGTGATGTGATCGTGGAAAGTGGGCTCCGCCCCGGTGAGCGGTTCGCAAACCAAGCTCTGATACAAGCGCATACGGTGGATTCCATTTCAGATGGCATTATCATCTTCGACGAAAAGCGAACCATCCAATTTTGCAATGTTGGAGCGACTACAATGCTGAAGTTCAATAGCGCGAAAGATTTATTGTCGTGTTATCCAACTTTTGATCAGTTGCTGGCAGGTGGACTGTCCAGAAATGCATCCCTCAACCACTTTGACCTGGATCAAACGCTGCGGATGTCTTCCATAGTGGCAACAGGTGTCCGTTTTGAGGCAGAGCTGAAGAAGGCCCCTACCGAGGCCGGCACGGACCTTGTCCCCGTGGATCACTGCGAGGTGGACCTGATCATCACCTCCTTTGAGTATCAGGGTTGCATCAACTACACGGCCCTGTTTCGCGACATTGGCCAGGAGAAGATCTTTCGCCGCAAGGACACCCTGCTTGCTTTCTTGTCCCACGAGATTCGCAACCCCCTGCAGGCCATCATCGCGGGGAGCCAGATCCAGGCGGAGTCCCAGCCCTCGGAGCTGACCGAAGACATCTACCGGGCGGCCAACATCCTCTACTCGGTGGTGAACGACACCATCGACATCGTGCGCATTCACGCCCAGAAGTTCGTTCCGGAGCTGGTGACCTTCAGCGTGCTGGAGGTGCTTCGATTGAGCGAGCGCATCTACTGCGCCTCTTCCCTTCCTGGGGTGGAGGTGAAGAGTCCGGAGGTGTCTCCTGGGGTCCCTTCCTCGGTGTTGGCAGACGAGCGTCGTTTTGTCCAGGTATTGGGGAACCTTCTGTCCAACGCCACCAAGCACACCAGCCAGGGTCACATATTGGTTCGCGTGGAGGCCCTCCCCTGCACGGAGATCCAGCGGCGTGCGGGGTACGCGGGTCGGTTGCAGGTGTTTGTGGAGGACACGGGGAGCGGCATTGCGGTGGCGGACCAGCCCAAGCTGTTTCAGTTTTTCACCAACATCAATCGCAAGAAGGACACCACGACGTCCACTTCCGGTCTGGGTCTCCTGCTTTCCCGGGACATCGCTCGTGCCCTGGGGGGCGACGTTTGGTTGGAGCGTTCCATGCCTCAGAAGGGCAGCGTGTTTGGGTTTTGCGTTCCCTATCGTTTGGATTCCGAGGAAGGCACAGGTTGCGGGGCTCATGTGGCGGTTCAGACCCGTTCCTTGTCGCATTCGGATCGCCTTTCCGAGCCTCCCGCAAGCAAGGGGGGTTTGTCTCCTCTTCATGGGGTTCGCGTGCTGGTGGTGGACGACAACGTGTTGATCTCCAAGATCGCCACCAAGATCCTGGAGGGTTCCCTTTGCGTTTGCGAGACGGCAGAGAACGGGCAGGAGGCGTTGGAGTTGTTGCTTGGTCCGAACGCCCACACATACGACGTGGTCCTCATGGATTGCTTGATGCCCAAGATGGACGGATACACGGCGGTGTCCAAGCTGCGCGACGCGGGGTACCGGGGTCCCGTGCTGGCCATCACGGGCAACACGGCCAAGGCGGAGACGGACCGAGCGTTGGAGGTGGGATACACCGACGTCCTCCTCAAACCGGTGAAGAATCAGGATCTCTTGGACAAGGTGAGGCACTGGCACGAGCATTCCTCAGAGACGTGATGGTTCTTCGATCACCGCCGTTGCAAGCTTTGCATGGGGTGCACCTGCCATGATGTTGTGCCTTTGTCGATTATTTTGATCCTGCGCTTTTGTCGTTGGATGTCCATTCCCCTTGGGATTGAGCCTGGGATGAAGAGGGGGTGTGCCACACCTGACTTTTTCTTCGTTCTTCCTGATTCCTTCCGGGTTCCTGCTTGATGCAGCGTTTGTTTGGATGTTGCGTATGTTCCGTTTCGTCTCGTTCCTCGGGTGGTGTCTCACGTGTCTTGGACCGGTCTCCATTCTCCATCGACGAATTCTTCTTCCACGTCGACGATCTCCACGCCTTGTGCGGTCCCCCCTTGCAGCACGTGTCTCACGTCGAGTTCCACCCTTCGCATCACTTCTGGCGGCACGTCTGCTTCCTTCCTGAAGTGCCTCTTCCTGGCTTCTTCCATGGGTTTGGTGATGCCGTGTGGATATTCGTCCTGTTCTGGTGCGTCTTCTTCTGGGTCCAACACCACCACCACTTGTCCCAGGTCTCCGCTCTTGACCAGATGCACGTCGTCGTAGCTCTTCCAAGTCTCCACGGCCGTGGGCAGGTTGTACAACCGCGCACGGTACGTTCCATGGCCCACCTGCAGCTTGGCATGCGTCCCGTCTCGTTCCCACGTCAAGGCCATGGCGTGGTCCTCGGCGGCGCTGGGATCCTCTTCCAGCACGCGATGCAGCCTGGCGGCCAGCTCCGGCGTCGCACGCAGCAGGAAGTGTTCTTCCTGTCCGTCCTTGGACAGGTGGTGCTGTCCGCGGCTCGGTCCGCCTCCCCTGTCCGCCATCGCTCGTCGCAGATGCGCCTGAAGGTCGGAACGGGATCGTCGGAATGGGTTCTCGTCTGTGCCAGCCATGGCCAAGGGACAAGAGGGTGCACCTTCACCCCTCATCCATGGATGGATGGCACAGGGATGGAAGATCCCACCATCCTTCCCACCAACCCAATGGATCCAACCGTCTCTTGGCTCTGCCTACCAAGGGTGACAAGGATGGAGAAGAAGGATGGACGGTACCAGGACACTTGGGATGATGGATGGAAGTGGAATGGATAAAGGCAAAGGATAGACCACGGAAGGAAAGGGGATGACGCCGAGCGGTGGATCCCATTCCTCGATCGATTGGGAAGCATAGGAGGAAAGCAAGGGTCCCCAAAGCTAGGGAAGAGATCAACTGCACAGGTGCATTCAGGAAGGCGAGCGAGGAGAACCAGCGCGGAAAGCGGGTGGACGGTCCCAGATGCGGACTTGACCCCCTTGACAGCACGTCAAAAGGGCATCCTCCGTGAATCCGATGCAAGACAACGGCTCCTGGTGGAGCTTGTGCTCGTACAACGGGGCCAAGAAACACATGTCCGAACGGCACGGCGGAGGTTGGATGCGTTCCGCAACGTCCCCCATCGGATCCGGTGAATCCACGCCGTTGTCCTCCTCCTGCACCCTCAATTCCCAAAGGCACACCTTTGTGTCCTGTCCAGCAGTGGCCAACCGATAGGTCTTCACGTCGGTTGGTGCACCTGCCACGACGGTGGCTTCTGGACTGACGAACCAATCATCAAAGGCAACGGCGCTCACAAAGGAATCGTGTCCTTCCCCCCACACCACCGTGGTGCGCTCCATCACACTGTAAATGGCGACAGTGTCGTCCTCCCCCCCAGCGGCGATGTACTTTCCATCGCTGCTCCACGCGCAGCAGAGGAAAGCCCCGTAAAAGGAACTGAAACCGTACAAGAGCTGCCTGCGCTCCAGGTCCCACACCCGCACCCTTCCATCCCCACAAGCGGTCGCCAACGCCTTTCCATCCGGAGAGAAGCACAGGGCGTGGATGGACGCGGCGCACACCTGCATGCGATCCATGTTATTGGACTGTTCCACCATGCTGCGCCGACCGAAGCTTCCCAGCCGCATCAAGGACCCATCCGTCTTATCTTCTTGTACTCCCTCTCCCATGTTGCTGGTGCGTTTCTGGAACAGGTGCAAGCTACCGTCTTGATGGGCCACCACGAACGACCCGTCGCCTTTGGGCGACCATGCCACGTCCATGCACCTGTTTTTCACGCCGGTGGGATGGTTTTCTGCCAGCAGATGGAACCCGCCCATGGGTCTAGATGCACCAGCGTCTTTCCATTGTTCTTCCAGGACCAGCACAAACACGTCTCCTGTGGATGTGCCCACCACCAGGTCGCCACCAGGCGCACCTGGTCGATGATCGTGACACGTGGGCGCACCGTGCGGCATGAAGAGGACCTCCTTGGACCTCCCTTCGTCCATGCGCGATCCGCCATGGCCAGGTGTGCGCTGAAGGACGAGGCGATCGCCGACGTGGTACACCAACCAACCGCCACGACAGGTGGCTCGCGTCGCACGGTGCGGCGCGAAGCTCACGAGGCCGCTCCTGCGCTCCCAACGCATCCGATAGCTGCTCGTCTCCACCGTCCACACGCGTCAGCACCGCCTCGTGCGCCTCCTTCTTGGAAACGCGCGACGCCATCCCACGCACCTTCCTTCTGGCGCGTCCCATTCGTTCATGTCTCGTGGACGCAGTGTCGCTTCCTCACGTCGACGGCGAGCTGGTGCGCTCCACTGGACGCCAGGACGAGCGCCAGGTTGTGGGCGGCCGCGAAACGCACGTCTTGGGCCTCCGAAGAGGCGTGCGACGCGATGGCGCGTTGGTAGAAGCGCGTGGCCGGTGTGGTCCAACCCAAATGATGTGTGGCACGGCCCAAATTGTACCACACGTAGAGGTCGGGTTCATCGTCCACATGGACGGGTGACGATGCGTGCGCCACGCCCCGAGGATGGAGGAGGGCCATGGCTTTGCCCAAACAACTAGAACGGTCCAAGGTGCGACGGGTCATGGCGTGTTGCAAGGTGGCACAACCCATGCACAACCGGACCAAACGATGGTCCCAACCCAACACATCCGCCGCGCGCTGGTACTCGTCCATGGCCTCCAAGTAAGACCCGGCAATCAAGTGACAATGACCCACCATCAGCATCACCAAACCGTTGTCCGGATGACGAGCGCGCAACTTGTGGAAGAATGGAGCGTACTTGCTAAACATGCCCCCGACGTTGCACAGACGGCACAACAAGTTCCAGACCGCCACACTCTGAGGCTTCTGGCCGGCCGCCTGGACCAGGCACTCCTGCGCAAACGGATGCTCCACCAGGTGATCGCCAAGACCCAAGGCAAGGAGCTTCACCTGCCTCCTCTTGGCCCCACGTAGAGCACGACGGGAACTCAAAGCAGCTTGGATGAGTCGGGCCGCCTCTTCATGCCTGTCTTGCAGGATGCAGACCCTCCCTACATCCAGGAAGAGCTGGAACGGATCCTTGTGCTTCAGCAGTCCTGGCAGCGGGATGAAAGAAGAAGGACCCCCTCGATCCCCAGGATCCTCCCCTTCCATCCGAGAGGCCTTTTTCTTTCGGCGATCGCGCGAACGATACCCCACAAAGACACCGTCCTCCTTCCGTTGCTGCTTGTCCACATCCATGCCTAAAGCTTCCCCTTCTGTCATATCTTCCTCGTCCCCCGCAACCAATTCCAAAGGATCATTCCCTTCCGCCCCTCCTCGTTCCAGGGACTTCTGCACCAGCGGAAGCGCAATCTCCAAAAAGTGAGCGTAGGATTTCAGTGACAAGTGCAAACGGGCCCGTTCAATCAATTGGCCCACCTGATCCTCGTTCTCTGCATTCATCGCTTCCCGAAAGGCCTCCGACTCTTGAGCTGCCTGAAGTGCATGATCGAAACGTTTGCTCTCGTGGTACAGATTTGCAAGGGCCAGATTGGCCTCGGCATAACTAGGGTGGTCCTTGTCAATGTCTTCGAGGATGTTCAGGTACATGTCAATGGCTTCCTCCAACCGATCAGTGGAACGTAGACAGTGCTCCATCCTGGACCAGAGAACAGGCTGATCGTACTCAGGGACGCCACGCAAAGCAGAGTAGAATTTGAATGCCCCGTCCTGGTCCCCCGCAGCCCAGCAATTATCGGCAACGTCCATGTACAGGTCGGCACATTGTTCGACCTCCATGTCCATGAGGGGATCGAACAACTGCATGGCCTCTTCCTTGTTTCCCAGGTGCAGCATACAAAGGCCAGCTTTCACCTGCAAATCAATGGGCAGGGAGTCTTCCTCGGTGCACATCGTATTTTCAGCATCTTCGATAAGCTCGATGGCCTTGGAATAGGACTCCAGCTCCATATACAGCTCGCACAAAATGTTGACCACCGTGAAATCGCAAGTCTCCGCGTAGTCCCCAAGCTGCTTCTCCAGGAGTTCTACAGCCTGGGAGTGGTGCCCCAAACGATGGTACACCCTGGCCAGCATCTTCACCACTTCAATTTCTTCTGGATCGTAGGTGTGCAGCTGCTCAAACGCTTCTTTGGCCTTGCTGTTGTCCCCTATTTCCGCATACAGGTTGGCTCGATCCCACCTGGACTTCCAATCGGTCTTTTCCTTGTCCAATCGAATCACCTTGGACAGGCAGTAGATGGCCTGTCGTAGGTTCCCCATATCCTGGGCCATGCTTGCAACCCTATTCCACTGTTCCCGATCGTTTGGGGTCAAGTGTGCAGCGATCATGTAAAAATTCAGCGCTCTCCTTTGATCTCCCATGGCTTCGCTGACCAATCCAAAGGTATGGTAGGAGTCTGGAATGTCTGGTGCGATCCTAACCACCTCCTTCAGAACGTCCACCGCCCCGGTGTAATCTTCCAGCGCATACATCATGTTTGCTTCTCCAAGCTTTTTTGTGATTTCTTCGGGTATTTCTATCCTCCTTTTTCTCCTCTTTTTGAACCTCTTTCTTTCCTTCTTCCCCATTTTCCTTCCGGTGATTCCGAGTTCGTCCGCCAATCCTCCTTCCTTCCATATTTCCTCCACGTCGGCACCAAGGAAATCCTTCCTCGCATTCCTCCACCTGTCGCCTCGCATCCCATTGCATGTTTTTCGTGTTCGTCGTTCAAACCACCCTACGGTCAGCTACGGTTGCTTGTGTGGGTTCGTTTCCGACGTGCTGTTCGGAACTGTCGGTTCCGACGCACCTTGTCTTCGTGGGTGCTTTGGATCCCGTTGCACCGGCTTGGCTCGTTGTTTCCGTTCCACTTCGTTTCAGGACCACCTCTGTAGGTCTTTCTATCCCTCTCGTGCTTGTTTTTTCCATTTCTTGATCTTCCTGCTCTTCGTAGAACATGGCTTCTTCTTCCTCCTCGTCCTCGTCCTCGTCGGATTCTCCTTCCACCTTCCCTTCTTCGTAAGGAAACTCTTCTTCGGAAGGTTCGTCTTCTTCTTCTTCCTCCTCCTCCTCTTCTCCTTCCTCTCGCGTGTCCATGTCCATCTCGCCTGCTCTACGTCTCGTTTCGACACGACGAGTGTGAAGGAGGTAGTGGAATGGTGGCTTCCCTTTTCCGCTTGGCACAGGGATGGATGGAATGCCACTGGGATGAAGGAATGGATGACAAAGGTATGGATAGAATGGATGGAATAAGGATGGATGGAATGCCATTGGGATGAAGGAATGGATGGCACAGGTATGGATAGAATGGATGGAATGCCATTGGGTCGAAGGAATGGATGGCACAGGTGTGGATAGAATGGATGGATGGCATGTGGATGAAGGCATGGATGGCATGTGGATGAAGGCATGGATGACATGGGGATGGATGGATCCATTGGAAGGGTTGTCCTTCCTTCCTTCCATCGGGGTCCTTGCATCAACACCACCGGATACGACCCCTCCCTGGTTCCTCCTTCCCATCTGTCCCTTGGTTCCAAGGGAATGGAAAGGGATGGGTTCCTTGGATCCCGTCCCCCTTCGAACCCGACAGGAAGAAACCACCAAAGGGCGAGTCCCCTGGGTTCGAGAGAGGGTGGAGGAGATCGATCCCCCCCCTTCCCCTCCCTCGAACGTATCCGTACCCGTACGCAGACGTCCGCCGCCTTTGGTCCCCCCTTTTCCTTCCCCCCCCCTTTCCTCGGTTCAAGAAAGGGAGGGATCCTCGGGTCTACTTTCCCTCTTCAGTCGGGACGATCGGGGGGGTGTGCGTCCCTATCCCACCGGGTTCCATCCCGGGAATCGCCCTCGGGGTTCCCTCACAAAACCCCACGAGACGTCGGGGGTGTGCGACACCGCCATGGCCAACGAAGTGGAACGAAAGGAGGACGGCGAAGAGACGCTCGCCAAACATCCGCTCGAACACAGGTGCGTGGACAGGAAGAGGTCCGAAGGTGGATCCGACGAGAGGACGGGAGGTCCCAAGGACGCATCGAACGAACGAATGCGAAGGGTGCCGGTGACCAAGGAGGTGGGACCGGGAACGGACGCGTGGATGGAATGGAAGCGACAGGAAACGGATCCGTGCACGCTTCGGTCGTTCCGGACGAAGCACGGACGAAACGAAACACGCGCGAAGGAGACCGGACGCGAAAAGCGAAAGAAAAATGAACACGAGGAGGAGGTGGGAGCTGACGGAAGGAAACCGACCTTGCGTGTGCACAGGTGGACGCTCTGGTTCGACCTGGCGACGGGGAAACAAAACCCATCCAACTGGGGAAGCTCCATGCGACAAGTGATCACGTTTGCAACCGTGGAAGAGTTCTGGGGGTGCGTGTGCGAAAGGACCGTTCCAACGAAAAGAAAAGAAAAGAAATGCAACGTCCACGACGTACGACCGGAGAGACGGGGGACGAAGGCTGACGCTCCTGGACCCATTGCTTCGTGCCTGGCAGTGTGTACAACAACATCGTCCCACCAAGCAGGTTGGGACATGGGACGGACTTCCACCTGTTCAAAGAAGGGATCAAACCAGAGTGGGAAGATCCAGCCTGCGGACAGGGGGGGAAATGGACCATCAATGTGCCCAAGAGCAACGGGGGCAAAGCCATCCTGGACACCTGGTGGCTGCACACAATGCTTGCGCTGATCGGAGAGCAATTCAACGAAACCGACGAGATCTGCGGTGCCGTGCTCAGTGTGAGGAACAGGCAGGATCGCGTCGCCATCTGGACGAAGACCGCCAGCAACGAAGCGGCTCAGCTCAGCATCGGAAGGCAAATCAAGCAAGTGCTGGACGTGGGCGACAACACGCAGATTGGATACTTGACGTTCCAGGATGCCAAGAGCGAGAAGAGGCCCAAAGACAAATACACTGTGTAAAGGTAGATTTTGATCGCTGCAAACTACGGGTACATCCATCCTCAACGATGGAACCCCTTGGCCTGGAGGAGCACGGCAACCACGTAAGAAAGTGGCCATGCGTAGAGCAGGACGTTCAGCAAGGCTTGCACCCGTCCGCCTGCTTTTTCTTGGGCCAGGCGTCCTTCTTCCTCTTCCTGTCGAGCTTTTTGGTACCGCTCTTCGGCCACTCGCACTCGCTCGCGCGCGCGTCGCAGCTCCGCTTCGGAGAGTCGCACGACGTCGTCCATGGGCTTGGAATCTTTGCCACTCAATGCTTCGTACGCCTGTTGGATGCGCAAGAAGGTCTCTTGATTCCCACCTCGATCGGGATGGTGGATCATCACCAGCCTTCGATACGCGTCTTTTATTTCCGACGTTGTGGCGCTGCGTTCGACGCCGAGCACCTCACGATGGCATCCGCACCGGATCTTGCGGATCATGCGGACCTTCGAGACGCACCACGTCCGATCCAGGCGTCGGAAGGATCCCACGAACCATCCGTCGCGTGGTTTGTGGACGCGTCTGTCGCGTTGGATCCACGTGCGACGCGCGCATTCCTTTCCCAGCCTGGACGAAGGCGGCATGGCGCCTTCCTGGGCATCCCCTCGTCGCACCTGCGCACCTCCACGCCAAGCAGCGAGGTCGAGGCGTGCTCGCTTCGTCCACGATCGGACCAGCGAAGGCGCGGATCAGAGGTCCGATCGAAGCTCCTCCGAAAGCGGTTTGGAAGTCGACACGTCGTTGCCGACGATGGTGGGTGATGGAACGTGCAAGGTGGGTGGTTCCATGCCAGGGTCCAATCCCCAAGAAGATCCATCCAAACTTGGCGAAGGAGAAAGGGCTATCGAGGAAGATTCATCGACTTCCACCACCGCAACATCGCTGTTGTCGTGTGAGGACTGGTCCTGCACCAGCCCAATGGAAGGAGAAGAGGACATCGTGGAAGATGCGCTGCCGTCCTTCCCATCCGGCAATGCAGAGGATGGACCAAGCAGAGTGGGCGAATCCGAAGGATTTACCATCCCCGCTGGAAGCCTGACCGTCTCGACAACATCGCGCAACCCTGTGGGCGCGGATGGGTCGCTGTTCTCGGCAACCTGGAAGGTAGGTGGATGAGGTTCTTGATCGATGGAATGGCCCAGGTCGTCCATGGGAACACGGCTCGAACTAGGGACGATTCCTGTGGAATCCGATGCAACTATGGACGTCTTGGAATCGTTCCCCGTCACAGTCTCCGGCTGCAGTGTGTGTGCATCAACATCTTGATCCAGATCAATGTGCACCGCACTTTGTTTGACATCCGGGACCACGCTCGTGCTGCTCGTGTCTGCGTTCGATCTTGGCGGTGCATTCTCCTCCACAGATTTGCGCTTGTCTGGAGATGGAGCCGTTTCGTGAACGGCAGGGACCGTGCTCGGCACTTGTCCAATGGTGTCTTGGGACTTTGATTCCTCTTGCAGTCCTTTCGCCCCCGATGCACCAGTCTCGGAGAGGTTGCAAGCCTGTGCCATTGGACTTGATGGCCGCTGTCGGTCATCCGTTGCGGTGTTTGGAGAAGGAGCTTCTCCATCTGCATCGGCAAGATCCGAACCTTCGTTCAAAGGGTCGCTCTGGACGGATAGCAGCGCGTCGTGGTTCGGACTAGGTGCTTTGCCGAGTCCAGGAGCGCGAACCTCGTTCAGATCCTCGTGGTCCAGGTGCAAGTCAGGAGAGGCCGGTGGGAATCGTGGTGGTTGTTGGACGGGTTCAAAGGCCTCGTCAAGGTCGCGGTGGTCCCCGTACTCTTCCATCCAATCTTTCAGGTCATCTCGCGACAGTCCGCCTTCGTCGGATTCGGGTGGGTCGCTCGCCAGCCAGTCGGCCAGCGACTGCGGACCGATGCGGTCGTCTTCAAGAATCGCCGACACCACGTCTTTGCCACCTTCCGTTCTTGGCGTGTGCACCCCCATATTTTCCTTCGCGAACCCTTTGGTTTGCGTGCCTTCGTCCTCGAGCGCGGGTTGTTCTGGCAGCACGATAACTCTGCCTTTCGTTTGCGTGTACATGTCTCGGTTCCTCGGTTCGAAGGTTTTCCACCTGCACTGCGTTTTTCGCAGCAGCACCATTCTGGAATGGGCACGGGTGTCTTTCTTCGTCTCCACGACGGGAGGACGCGGTGCGTTCGTTCTTTTCTTCTTCTTCTCCTTGGCGTTCTTCTCGTCGTCCCTGCTTTCTTCCGTTCTGGACGCTGTCGGGTTCTTCTTCCCTGCGTCGAACACCAGGTTTTTCACTGCGACGGCGTGTATGGTCATGTTGGGTTTCGTGGCACCCATCTTCACCAGGTAGACCGTTCCGACGCTCGCTTGGACGTGCTTGGTCTTCCTTTCTCGCGTCGCATGTGGGTGCGCATGTGTGTCCACCCGTCGGTCCCTCCCCTCAGCCCCGTGCGACCCTGCGACGAACCCGGAGGCCTCCCCGAACGACACGTGGCATCGTTCCCCTCCCGATCTCCCGAGAAGAAACTCCCCCGGGGGGCGTCCCGGATCTCCCCCCCTGCGCCTCCCCCCTTCGAAAGTTAAGTGCAGGGTTTACGCCAAAGGGGTGAGGAGAGCTTCGTCGACGTCACCGCGGGACGCGATGCGGAGCGGGATGCTCGCACGCGCCAAGGCCATGGAAGGGGCCTGGAGGGGCGTGGGCGCACGCGGTTGGGCCGCACAGCACTCGAACGCCGCACCGGAGGCGAAAGAAGCGGAGAAAAAGGACGCGGAAGGGACCCAGGAGGGCAAGAAATTGCTCGTCGTTGGCGGGAACGGATTCGTAGGTGGAGCCGTGTGTCGCGAAGCCATTCGAAGAGGGATGGAAGTGTGCAGCGTGAGCCGATCGGGACGTCCGCCGAAACGAGGAGGACCATGGACCAAGGACGTGGAGTGGATCGCAGGCGACGCGTTGCGTCCAAGCGGTTGGGAAACAGAGCTTGCCAAAGCACGTGCAGTCGTCTCCACCGTCGGCGCTTTCGGATCCAACGAGTTCATGGAGAAGGTGTGCGGAGATGCGAACATTGAAGTGATGCGAGCCGCAGCCAAGGCAAAGGTCGAGCGCTTCGTCTTCATCTCGGCCCACGAGTATGGTCTGCCGGACTTCGTCCTACGAGGATACTTCAAAGGGAAACGAAAGGCAGAAAGAGTGCTGATGGAAGAGTTTCCCGCCACAGGGGTGGCACTCAGACCAGGGTTTATCTATGGCAACCGACAGTTCGGCTCGATGCAGCTGCCGTTGGGCATCGTCGGAATGCCCCTGGAAAAGGTGCTGCGCAGGCTTCCGGTGGACAGCAGACTGAAGATTCTGCCGTTTGTCTCGGCCATCCTGGCTCCACCAACCAGCGTCGTGGACGTGGCAAAGGCAGCAGTCACAGCTGCTACGAACAATAAGGTACCGTCGGGGGTGATGGATATATACCAAATCGTCGAGTATGCCAAGATGTAACATTTTAGGCGAGGCGCATGAATACCCGCCTGGCGAAAGTAGCCCTGTGATCTACGCGTCCTTGCTGCCTTCCTTGACGTGAACGTCTTGATGGATCAGCGTCACAGCTTATGCAAGCCGGTTGCCAGGCGAACGGATGGATCCGATGCAGACCTACGCCTCCCTGGGTGGCAAAGAATAGGCGAGAAGCGGTCCAATGTCCACGTCCTTTTCCAACTGTTCCAGTCCCCACCGGTTCCTAAACAACAGGACCGGGCGGTTCCATTGATCCTTGACCACCTCGCAATTGAAGAGCCTCCCCGCCTTCTCCACCGCGTCCCACCCCCCCTCAACCCACCGGGCCACTTGGTATGGTAAAGGCTCCAACGTCGTCTCCACGCCATATTCCTGCAGCAACCGGGCTTGAACCACCTCAAACTGGAGCTGTCCAATGGCAGCAAGGATGGGATCCGCTTTGAACTCATCCTTGCTATACATGACTTGCACGGCTCCCTCTCCTAGAAGAAGTTCCATACCCTTTTGGAACTGTTTTCTTTTTGACAGAGAGCTATTTTTCAGGAACGCAAACAATTCTGGAGAGAAGGAGGGCAATCGCTGGAAGTGCTTCTTCTTCCCTGTGTACACCGTGTCTCCTATGGCAAAGCTTCCGGGATTGTTGAGTCCGATGACGTCCCCAGAAAATCCCTCCATCACCGTGCTCCTGTCCTGTGCAAACATCTTCTGGGGCCTCGAAAGAGCAACCGTCTTCCCACTCCTTGCTACTTTCACCTTCATTCCCTTTTGAAAGTGGCCACTTCGAACCCTGATGAATGCTACCTTGTCCCGATGCTTGGGGTCCATGTTTGCCTGCAGCTTGAAGACGATTCCCGAGAAATCAGTATCGGCAGGGTCCACGGCGACGCCGTCCTCCGTGCCGGTGGCCCCCGGAGGTATTGCGATGTCGATGAAGCTGTTCAGGAACAGCTCGACCCCGAAGTTGTTCATGGCAGAACCGAAATAGACCGGAGTGAGCTGTCCACGGTGCACCTCTTCCATGTCCAAGGTGCTTCCCAGCTCTTCCAGGAGCTCCAGCTCTTCTTGGAACTGCTGCAGAATGTCCGCATCCACCAACGACTCTATCTCTGGTCCGTAGGCATCGACCATGCTCATCTTGGCACCTTTGCTGCGGCTTGCAGATTTGGCCTTGTCAAAGAGCGCAACCTTCTTTGTGGGGCGGTGGTAGACCCCGACAAAGCGATCCCCGCTGCCCACCGGCCAATTGATCGGGTACGTTCCCATGCCGAATTCCTGTTCGATTTGATCGCAGAGCTCCAGCGGGCTCAGTGCTGGCCGATCCATCTTGTTGATGAAAGTGAAGATGGGCAGGTCTCGCATCTTGCAGACCTCGAACAGCTTCCTGGTCTGGGGCTCCAACCCCTTCGCAGCATCCACGAGCATGAGTGCGTTGTCTACGGCGGCGAGGGTCCTGTATGTGTCTTCGCTGAAGTCTTGATGTCCGGGAGTATCGAGCAGGTTGAGTTGTATTCCTTTGTATTCGAAAGTCATGGCTGTACTCGTGATGGATATTCCTCTCGACTTTTCGATTTCCATCCAGTCCGAGGTGGCATGTCGCTGCGAGCTCCTGGCCTTGACTGTTCCGGCTTCGTGGATGGCCCCTCCGTACAGCAGAAGTTTTTCGGTGAGGGTGGTCTTTCCGGCGTCGGGATGGCTGATGATTCCAAACGTTCTGCGTCGGCGCACTTGTTCACGCAGCTGTTCTTCCGAGAGGCTCTGTTTCTTCTCTTCTTCCCCGTCTAGGACGGATGCGGGCGTTTCATCGGCTTGGGAGGTCGCCCTCGCCTTCCTTCCCTTCCTCCAGGTCTTCCTTCGGATCCCTGTGCCTTTCGCCATCGCCTGGGTTGTCGTCATTGGAGTGGTCATGACGGTGCCGACACCGACCTTGTGGTCCACTCGGACCTCCCCGGTCCCTGGTTCGATCCAAAGATAGGCCGCCCCTGTGGCAAATCCGTCCTCGTCGGGGCAGGGCGCCACGAACCGGGTCTCGTGGGGGAACTAGGAAAGGGACAGGGGAAGGATCGGTCCATGGGACGAGGAGGCGAGGGGAGTGCCCGAGTGGACACGAGGAGGGACGATGCTCCCAGGAAACGAACCCACCTGGGTTTCGCCTGGGTGGAGGTGCAGGAACGGATCTCCATGGGACACGTCGGGAGGAGGAAGGGACGTTCCCATCGATCGTCGACCACCGTCTTGTGGCATTACCTTAGAGCGTGCAACCCAAGGGAAGGCTTGGTGGTTCTTGGAAGGGTTCTTGGCGGTGGGACCAGGACGCGGGAAGGCATGCACACACGCCGTTCCCCAGGCACAGCCACTAGCGACACCGTGCATTGCGCGTGTCCTCCCTTTCCACGTCCTGGTCCCACCTCGAAGTCGTTCACCCCATGGCCATTCCTGTTGTGAAGGGGCGAAGCTTCCATAACCAGACGTGAGCTTGTTCACAACGTGGATGGCCATCGCTTCCATCCTTCTCGGGGGAACCCGGACCTCCCCTTTCAACCCGCGGGTTCGATTGGAACGAGGATCCCTTTCGAGACCCGAAGAGATTCCCCGATCGGCCCAGACCTTTTCGTCCGCCTCGTTTGGCGCAACGCGCCGCATCGCGCTGGTTCGAAGCTTCGATGGCGCCGCTCGTGGGACCCGTGGAGCTGTGCGAAGGGATGGAATACTCCATCCACGGTGCGTGCTTCGCACGGATCGATCCCATGGAACGTTCGTCGCGAGGATGGCGCGGCTGACGTCGGAAGGTGCGTCGACAGCGTGTCCGAATCGTCACGCGCAGGAGGTGGAAGCGCTGTTTCCAGGCGTGGACGCCAAGTCCGTGCTGATCGTGCCGACGTGCCAGCACGCGAAGGTGGACCTCGCACGCGTGGGCGAGCCGGTGGAACAGGAGAAGGACGCACTGTTGGAACGTTTCGTGCGTTGGGCCAAGCACGTGTGCGACGCGCTCGAACGCCGCGGATGCTGGGTCGATTACGTGGATCCGTGCTCTGGTCTTCCCATGGTGCATCGTGAGCACGCCCATCGCGTGTACGGCGAGGTGGATGCGCTCACCACGCTGCTGGGATACGTCACCACCAACTCGGGATGTTGCAAGATCGTGCTCCATCCGCGCTGGGGAAGCGCGGTGTATCCAGCCACGCTCTTCGCCCAAGCTCCTCTCGAAACCCTCCAAGAAGCGGTCCAGGAAGCAAAGGAAGCCTTGCTTGCTTGAAACGAGGCGAATTCGCACCCCACAGATGGGAGGGTCTCGCCGACGACGAACTCGAGGCCTGCGAACGCGACGAAGGGATCCGGTGGGTGGAGGAGAAGTACGAAGAAAGGCGGAGAGGAAGAGGCCGAAGGACGATCCGAAAGGTGGGAAGGGATAGGTGGAACCGCCATGGCCATGCATCGATGGAATGGAAGATCCTGCAGGACGGTCGTGTCGGTCGCGTACCTGGCGGTCAGCGTCGCAGCCACGCTCGCACACGCGCACGCGGCGCGTGCAGACGTGCCAGGAGGCGTGGCCAGGTGGCACCTCGTGGCCAACTGCATGATCCTCGCCGTCCTGGAGGCGCGTGGATGGTGGACCGCGCGCGGTGCAAGGGGGTCCGCACCAGGAAAGCAACCGACGCCACCAGGAAGGGGACCCAACGTGGCCTGGCGATGCGTGCTTTCCCAAGGCATCATACAAGTGCGAATCTACACGGACGGTCTCCTCTACCGGTCCATGCCGGTAGTGTTCTCCATTGCGGTGCGGAATCTGTCCGCGTTCCTGACGGCGCTTGCCATAGGGAAGCGGACAAGCTGGATGCGCAGCGGCTTGGGGTGCGTGGGATGCTTGTTGCTGGCGCTCTCGCACCGCGAAGGGCTGCCCATTCAGCTCCTGCTGATCCAAAGCTCCTTGCATTTTTCCAGTGCATTGGTGGGCGGGGGCGGCCTGGACTGGTCGAAAGTGGACTTGGAAGAATACATGAAGAAGACGGCGATCTGGAACCTGATCGTCAGCTTCCCCATCACCTGGATGACTGGTCCACATCAACCGCTCACATTCTGGCCCGGCTGGCTGCTAAGCTTGCTGGGGGCCTCCAGCGGCATATTTTTCCTGTTGGCCTGCAAGTATGCAGACATGGTAAGGGCCATGCATGTGGCCTCTCTCTCGAAGGCGGCTGCCAGCTTGCTGGCGTGGGATCTGCAAATGGACAATTCCGATGCTCTGCTGACTGCGATGGGAGGGCTTTTGACACTGGGCATTGCCATTTCTTGATGTCATTGCAGCAAAGTCAACACCTGGTGCGGGTGTTCGGCATGGAACCAATGTGCCAACAGGTTTACTACGCTCTAAGGATGGGCCGATTGTTGCCTTTGCTTCCCTTCCACAGGAAAGGACAGCAACTTGTGGACATGCGGCACAGTAGCCGAAAATGCTAGGGGCTCCGTTCTTGTTTTGTGTCGATTCGGCGTCACCGTTGTTTACAGCGATTCTGGCTTGGTGCGCCCCGTCTTCACCCAATAGCACGTCGGCAATGAAATACCTCCTGTATCCACAGACAAGCGCTGCCCTTGCGGCAGTAGGCCGATTCCTGCAATTCGTCTTTGGACCGACCCAGGTGTAGCCTGATGCGGAGTCCTTCAACCGTGTATGATACACGAGTCGCTTTGCCAAGGAAGGGGAAGTGGGATCCCTCTGGGAGTCAATTCTATCAATGTGATGAGGAGCTTATGTTCCTCGAGAAGACAGTCGTCCGCATCCTTGTTGCTTTCAATGCACGGCTCAATTTGGAGGCAAGATCATCCATCACATGTACAACCCGAGTGTACTGCATGTTTGCAATCTCTTGTGTCCACGCCCTGAACTTCCTTGCTTCATCATGTGACTTGCCTTTCGTCGATCGGAATCTACTTGGTCGCGCCCACTCGAGAATGATAGAACTTGGGAAAGAGCTACATAGACGAGTCTCTCCAAGCTTGTGGAGAATGAGTCAAGTCAAAATCTCCTAGCTAATGGTGTGGTGGCGCCATTCGATCCGCACAAAATGGTGGAGTTTGCAACCGTCTACAAGCAATCCGTTTGTACGATAGGTCGGTGTAGGACGCACGAAGCTCGATGTGCCTATTTCCTTTAGCTTTTTGGCACTAGACATCGCTAACGAAATAGGTTGTAAATGTCTCGCGAATTCCCCCTTTCACAAGTGGAAGCTCCCATCACGCACGTGCTTTGAGGTCTATGCTGGCCAATTTGAAATCAAAGAAAAATGTGCTCTCCACGTGGCTCAACAGCGTGCAAGTGCCATATGCTCGGGATTAGAACGATGCAAGAGATGACATTTTGTGTTCATAAGGTACCCATTTCTAGCATGTGTGTGGTCCAGTAATGCACGGAAAGCATTCGTCCATCTTCCACGGTCTTTCGTGTTCGATAGTCAAGATCATGGTCGGTTTCCGTCCCTTTTCCGAGCCGTCCACCTTGGAGCGAATCGCGCGCATGATTCGAAGCTTTCTTCATCCTCTTGATGTTCGGATGGAAAGAAATTGGTTTTTGAAGTCATGAGATGGACTCCATCGATGCTCAAAACTCGAGCGGGGTGCTGAGATTGCCGGATACGCATTCATACAGCTACCGCTTTCTTCCTTGAAACGCTTTATTTACCCAAGCATCCTTCCAAGACGCCTCTACCCGAGCTCGTGCGAACAAGCTACAACTCTACTAGACTCGAATTCTTCCTACAACCAAGTTCTCCTCTCGGTATTCGCATACCTTTACGTCACTTACGTCTTCTTGTATTCATCACACTTTTAATGCCGTGGATGCTCCGTGGACTTTCAAGGTGTTCTTCTAGGAGACCCAACAGATCTTGTTAGGTTTGTCTATATCCTCGTTTCCTTTGGGTCATTGATGTGGGAAATGAAAGCCGTTCTCTTCATCCCGTCGGGAGTTCGCCTGCGCATCTCCGAGGAAGGACCCATTCCTTTGTCGTCGAACCCGTTGATGCCGTGCCTTTTCCGCGTCGCTCGATTCGATCCCAAGTGCACACGTGTTTTCCATCCCACGAGTTCGTGGGTTTGCAGTTCATTGTCCGAACTTTCGATCGGCCCGTTCCCTCGGTCTGACTGAAAGGGGACGAGAACCATCGAGTTGGGACGAACCCCATCCGGGGTCCTTTGGGGAGGATCCATAGAAGGGAGGTCCCAGCACCAGCTGGATGGGTGGGAAACAAGTTAACCGAAGAAAAGCCTGGATTAACTCGAGGAAAGGATTGAGAAACGGCGGATTGATCCGCGGATGGCGCGTCGTGCTGCGCTCGCACGTGCCGCCATGCTTCGTGCTTCGGCACCCCCGAGGCGTGCAGGATACGCTTCGAAGGCCACGGGACCAGATGCATTGCAGGTGGCGCAGCACGCGAAGGAAGCACTGGCCTACGAAGCCGCGAATGGACACGTGGATGCACGTGGAAGGAAGGCCAGGTTCTCGGAGTTCGCAAGAGGGCATTTCGCACGTGTCATGCAAGACGTGTCCCTCGAAAGGAGGATGGACTGGAGCGTCATGATGTCCGCCTTCGAAAGGTACCCGGAACTGTCCATGATCGAACGGAAGCAACTCGTGAGCGACGCACAGAAGTTCCTTCTGGAACACATGTCCCAGACGCCGCAAGCCAAGGCAGAGGCGCGAGCCGAACGGCACGAAAGGTTCCTGCAAGCCGCAAGGGCATCCACCAAGAAACCAGAGGTCCAAGAAAACAAAGACGATGACGGATGGAGCGGGGAACAGCGCACGGATGCCTGGTTCCAAATCAGGTCCAGCCGGCTCACGGCTTCCAGCTTCGCCAACGCGTTGGGATTCTTCAACGAAGGGAGAGAGGTCCTCTGGGAAGAAAAACTGGGATTGAGGGAGGCTTTCTCAGGAAATGATGCAACCGAGTGGGGCACGCAGCAGGAGGAACAAGCCCTGAAGAGGTACGTGGCGTTGACCGGGTACGAGATCGAACACCGGATGTTCAGCATAGCAGGGAAGGACGAAGAAGCAGAAGGGTGGTTGGGAGCCTCCCCAGACGGACTGATCCAGGCTGGACCTGGCTTGGAAGAATTGGGACCCGGGGTCCTTGAAGTCAAATGCCCATTCAACAAAGGTTCGCCTCACGCTGCGAAGCCCTACCCGCGCATCCCATTCTACTACGTTCCTCAGGTCCAGGGGTTGATGGAAGTGTTGGACCGAGAGTGGTGTGACCTATTTTGTTGGACGGTGAACGGAAGTGCCATCTATCGCGTACAAAGGGACCCCAAGTATTGGAAAATGTGTTATGAGGCCCTGGGAGAGTTTTGGTGGGCCCACGTGATTCCCGCAAAGCACGCACTTGCTGAAGGAGACAGGGACAAGGCAGAGAAGTTGCGCCCCACACATTTGCACCGCTGGTCGAAGATTTTACGCTCCCAGAGCATTGTCATCTCCCAAAAGGCTCCTGTCACTCTGCACCCGGCAGAAGATCGCTGACCTTCCGCACGTACACGAGTTGGATGAACCAAGCCTGCTGATCGCCACAGCACAGAAGGCCTGCGGTTCTTCTTGGACTCAGCAGCATCCGTGCACCGCCCTGTTAGAGGCTTCGTGGTCAGCTCCACATCGGCTTTTGGCATGACCTAGAAGAGATGGGGCATTTCCCCACGGTGGAGTTTTTTCTCGCCATCCGGTCAACGCGAACTGTCGAGTCGCACATGCGTCCAAACTGGTCCACACAACGATCGCCAGCGGAGCCTAGATTGCGGCTGGAAGCTGTTTCGAGCAATCA
This sequence comes from Picocystis sp. L7, assembly GCA_020975725.1. NCBI lineage: Eukaryota > Viridiplantae > Chlorophyta > Picocystophyceae > Picocystales > Picocystaceae > Picocystis > Picocystis sp. L7. The sequence continues at coordinate 850,149 of QXJR01000027.1, read as the reverse complement.
TGGGACGAAGGAACCTGGGAGAGAGGCGTCTGCTGCGTGCATGTGCACGTGAAGAGGCGAGGGCAGCCGCGAAAGAGTCGGTCGCTAACGCTGCACGGGTGCAGACGCAGATCGAATGGATGCAACACGTGCTGGATCACTCAGAAGACGTGCTCGTAGAAAGGCACGAGCAAGAAACGAAGAAGAAGGCTGAACTCGACCGGGAGAACAGACGTGGAAAGATGGTGGAGGTTCTACGAGCAGACTCCGAGGAATGCTTCCGACGTTTGGCTGCCCATGAAGCCTCGCGCCCTGGGAAAGAGCGCCTCGCTCGCAATCGACAACAGCAACAGGAAGAGGAAGAGCGCAAAATCGGGCAGCAGACGGTGCTGAACGAGAAGGTGAAGCAACTGCAGGCGTCGAAGAGCCAAGTCTGGCTTCGAGATGGCGGTGAGCCCTTTTATTCGCAACGTGGGTCTGGAGCCCCCCCAGGCAGTGCGTGTGCCGTTTCTAAGGAAGGAAAACATCGTATGTCCTGTGCAGACAAAGGGGCGATGCACCAGGCCTTTGAGAGCGAAAGCTCGAATGCCAAGACACTGCAAGAATTGGAGACCATGTCGTCTCTACGGTGCAGCTGGAACGAGATGATCGACCGTAAGAATGCAGCTAAAGAGCAAGATCGAGTGGAGAAGCTTTTGCTTCGGAAGGCGGCGGAGCAGCACGCACGAGCCCTCAGTGAAGAAAAAAGGCAAGACTTTGTGAAGAAGAGGACACAACAACGGCTGATGAAAGAAGCATACGATGCACAGATTGCAGAGAAGGTGAGAGCTTGTCGCATTGATCCATTTTGCATTTGATAGCTGAGGATTGCCCGTCCGATACCGCCGCAACATTGCCTTTCCTTGTCCGGCAGCGCAAAGTCGGCTGCGGTGGTACATCAAGAAATGTGCGATTGTGTGCAGTAATCGTGGAAGGAGCTGTTCCTCATTTTCAAAAGCAAACGCTTCATCCACTATCCCCTTCGCTACCAAGATCGATTTCTTCCGGATTGCGAGCTGTCGGCTGCCTGCCGTTCGCCGGAACGTCTTCTTCGTCCTCCCCGAGCTCGATTTCTTCGGGATTGTGACGATTCGTCCTCGGTTCGTTCAATGCAAGGTTGTAGTCCAATCCAAGGAGCGACAAAAACTGCACTGTTTGTGGATTCCTTCCGATCGAAGCAGGCACGTCGCCCCTCCTTGGCCCTCTTCCATGCTCGTACACGGGTACCGTGGCAGAAAAGTTGAGAGGGATTTCCTCTCCGTGCTGATCAAGCAATCGACGCGCTCTTTCCAAGTTGTCGGCCATTTTTTGCTCACAGTCTGCCCCTGTCCGCGGGAGGGGGAGGGGGCGTCGCTGCAGGTTCAGTTGATCGTGAAAGGTACATAGGATGGACAACCATTCGGCATCGTACTTGAGAGCGTTGTCTTCCGTGGAGGGCAGTTCGACTATTTGTAGGAAGTCTCTTCCCGGGATAGGTTTGTCCAGGGCCAAGAACTTCGTGCACCGGTGGCAGGTTCCGTTGTTGGGATGCTTCACCTTTGCGGCAAATTTCACGTGCAGGTGTGCAGCAAACCAGTGTGCGGGCTTCAGTGTATGCAGGATATCTTCCAGGGCTGGATTTCCCAGCCTACCGGTTTCCATGTCTTTCCTGAAGAACGGCTTTTCGCGCAGCAGTTGGTCTCGATTCCCGTGGTCTTGGACCCTCTTGGGCCAATCGTGGGAAAGGAAGATGTCCACGGGTCGCTTGATTTGCAGGAGGCGGAAGACGTCGGTTTGCCTGACGTGGTAGGAGCTCCTTAGTCCTCTATGGAGCTGTCGATCTTGGAATTCGAAGTGTCCCATCCTGTAGTCTCGTTCGTGGTAGATCCCGGAGAGACCCGCGATGCGCAGTCCGCCTAGGTTCACCACCCCCGCAAATCCCAGGAAGTAGATGTTGTGCGCCACCCATCCTCCGTAGTAGAGTTCCCACAGGTGGTTGATGGCTTCGTGGTTCCCACCCACGAATATCGTGAGCCATTTGGCCTTCTTCTCTCCGCTGTAGTAGCGATAGAAGCTGTTCATCCGCTTGTATTTGTCCGGCACGGCCATGCACTGCAGGTCGTCGAGGTTCCTCACCGCCTGGAAGTCCCCGCAGCACAGCACCGCGTCCACCTTCTTCCCCGTCGTCCTTTCGCTCTCTTCCACCGTCGCGTAGATCGCGTCCAGCTCGCCGTGCGCGCATCCCACCACCGCGAAGCGCATCGTTTGCCGACACGTCCCACATCCACATCCATCGGTTTCGAAAACGGATACGGTTACCGATACCGTGGGCCTTTTTCTTCCACTCCCCACTGGGTGGGTCTGGGTGTGTGTGTGGGAGGGAGGGGATGGAAGGGTCCACAAGGACCGAACCCGACCGGGGTCCACTCGTGAGGTCGCACCACCTGCGCATGGCGGCCACGTCTTTCGATCCCACCGCGGTGGAAGGGGGCGCGAAGGGGGAACAGGTGGATGGAGGACGTGCAAGGGAAGGTCCAGGGAAGAAGGGAGTGGAGGTGGTGGTGTTCCACGGGGATCGGGCACACGCGCCCAATCGACGGAGCGTGGAGGAGCGTCGGCGTCGGAAGGACAAAGGAGAGGACGAGGCGAAGGTCGAGGCGGAAGACAAGCTGCGAAAGGAAGATTTCGAGAAGACGAAGCGCGAGGTGCTGCAATTCGGGGGTCGCAACCTGGAAGGGGACGCGAAGAAGCGGTTCGAATCGGAACGGTTGCGTTCCATCGGTGCACGAGCCGCCAAGTCTCCGCGCACGCCCGCCAGCGTGGGTTTGGGCCTTGCGCAGAAGCGGAAGCAGAGGGTGCGTTCGCAGCTGGAGCGCGACGTGGCCTCGGGCGCAGTGTCGAAGAAAGGGAGCGGCAAAGTCTTGCAGCGACGCTTGGAGACGCTGCCGGGTCGCACCAATGGTGCTTCGGAAGGCCACCGCTCCGCCTTGAACGCCCATGCGGCGGTGGGTTCGTACCGTGGCGGTGTCCTCCACCTCCATCCCGCGCGCCAGGGTCCATCTCGTCCCAAGCGCGGCCGTCGTTGATGCGCCACACCACGCCCAAGTGTCGGTTCCAGCGTTCCTTTCCTGTGGACCCCTGGCCTGGCCTTGTCCCCATCCCAAGGGGAGATCCCCCTTTCGAAACCGTTCCTTCTTCCTTTGGGATCGGGGAGGGATAGAAGGGAAGAGCCGTGGATGAACCCCAACAAAACGACCAGGACCGAAGGAACGTGGATCCGCCGACGCCATCGGATTTGGTGCATGGCCGTGGACGCGCCACAGGAGAGGCAGGGATCACGTGCGTGCGAGAAGAAGGACCCTGGAGAGAGAAGAGGCGAAAGAGGATGACACGATACGCAGGAATGGCCGTGGCGGCCGCCGCGGTGGCGGCAGGTGCCGCGTTCCTCTACCACCAGCCGCAGATCGAGGCGGCCTCGAAGCGCGTCGTGGCGCGCGTGCAGGCCGCCTCCATGCGTCGCATCGTGCTCAAGGCGACCAACGGCGTGGAGGTGCACCTGGTGCCGCTGGGCGCGAGCGTCGTGCAGCTGTGGGTGCCCGATCGAGACGGAAACGTGGCCGACGTGGTGCTGGGATTCGACGACGTGCAAGCGTACGTGGACGGGAGCAACCCGTACATGGGATGCGTGGTGGGAAGGTGTGCGAATCGCATTGGAAACGCCACCTTCCACCTGGGTGGACGCGCGTACGCGCTCTCCTGCAACGATGGAAAGCATGCCCTCCACGGCGGACGAGAAGGTTTCGACAAGAAGACCTGGCGCGTGGACGCCTTGGTCACCACGCCCAAAGAAGAATCGGTCACGCTCTCCTACATCAGCGACGAAGGGGAAGAAGGGTATCCGGGACGGCTGCACGCCAAAGTGACCTATCGACTGCAGAGCTGCGTGGAGCCAGGCCAAGCCGAGCTCAGAGTGGAGTTCGAAGCCACCACGAACGAAGCCACACCCGTCAACCTCATCCAACACTCGTACTTCAACCTCAAAGGGCAGGGAAGGGGGGATGTGCTCAGCCACACCGTACGATTGGAAGCGGACCAATACACGCCAGTGGACGACGAACTCATCCCGACGGGCGAGGTGCGCGACGTAGAAGGGACGCCGCTCGACTTTCGAGAAGAGAAGGTGCTGGGCCAACAGCTCATCCAGGTGCCTGGAGGATACGATCACAACTTTGTGGTACGTGGAGAAATAGGGAAGCTGCGACCGGCCGCCACAGTCAAAGAACAGAAAACCGGAAGGAAAATGGAAGTGTGGACCAATGCACCCGGCCTTCAGTTTTACACCGGCAATTCCCTGGACGGGACACTCAGTGGCAAGGAAGACATGACGTACCACAAGCACGCTGGTCTCTGCTTGGAGACCCAAGGATTTCCCGACGCAATCAACCATCGTCAGTTCCCCAACGTGGTGCTTCGTCCTGGGGAGGTGTATCGGCACACGGTCGTGTACAAGTTCTCCACTTTTTGAAATAACGTCACCTTTAAGGCTGAAGCATCCTCTGGACCCTCTCCCCTGTCAGTTCTTGTGTGGATTCCATCCTCCACCGATCTTCCCTTTCAAGTTGCGCCATGGCCGCAGAAGGGTGCTTGTGTCTTGCTCGCCAAAACTTCCTGCGGTTTCGACGGCGATCCCCTCGCCTTGCTTCAAGCCTTGAGGGCGCGGTTGAAGTTTCCACGGAACGACTTCGAGAGGAGGAACAGGACCGGCCACAGCGCGGTGATGGAAGTCTTGACGGCGATGCTTTCGCCGTAGGTGGTGTTTCGATATCCTTTCCAAAACTTGAACGCGCCTACAGCCCATCCTGCGATGAGGAAGACCGGCGGGACGCCGAACGCCGACATCGTCATCCCGTCCAGCAGGGTTTCCTTGCGCAGTCCGTGCACTTCCGACGCCTGGCGATCCGCACGATCGCTCCAGCACGCCGTCGGTCGCCTCGTCTCGCGTCTGGCGACCTTCTGACGATTGTCGGGACGCAAGGGGAAGGTTCCTGGCGTCGCTTTGGCGGCCAGCATGGCGCCTTGGCGTTGGCCGCGAGCGCCAGGACTCGTCGGGACACGTCTGGAAGGGTCTTGCTCGACCACGTGGCTCTGGACGGGGAGGATCCGACAGCGTCGAGGATTCCCTTCCAAACATCGGATCCGTCCTCGACGGCATCGGGTTTCGGAGATCGGACCGGGACGAGGGGAAGGGGGAGGGCCTCGACGGTACACGTTCGACTGGAAGATCGTCCCCCGGGCGAGCATCGCGACTTGCAGCGAAAAGAACATGGAGCGTCGAGGCGGCTGGACCGGACCATATCCACCGGACGCGTCTCAAATCGCACCTCGATCGAGGACGGTCCTTCCCTTCTATTCCCCATCCCGTCTTCCAGTGCATCCGGGACGGTTCCTGGATCGGATTCCCATCTCCTTCCCTTTGGGAGAGGGATTTCAGGTGATGGGAGTCCGTTGGCATAAGTGGACGTGGCCGACGATGATGGTCCATTTCGACTCGTAAAAGCCGCACGATGGCGTCTTTCAAGGCGAACCTCGCGACGAAAACGATGGCCCAGAGGTCGGTGGATGGACGAAAGACCGCGAACACGGGCAAGGCGCAGGTCGAGGTGCGTGCGGAGCGGAGCTGGATCGACGCCGAGGGCGTGGTGGGAAGGAAAGCTGACGAGACGACGATGGTTTCTGCGATCGATGGCCGTGCAACGAAGGTCGCGCGCAAGGTGACGAAATGCCAGACGAAGGAGTGGATGAAGAAAGCGATCTCGGCGATCTCGGCGGGCGCGCTGGCAATGTCCGTCACGGCAGCTGCACCGGTCCTGGAATCTGCGCAAGCGTCGCCCCCAATGGAAGTGATGCAACTGGCCAAGCTTACCGCCGGAGATCCGCAGAAGAACCCCAATGCATTGCTCAGGAACGCACTCCCGATCGATAACAAACCCATCCGAGCCATCCAGCAGAACCTGGAGCTGATCTCCGAAGACCTTCGCGTGCCAGGGGTCAACTTCCGCGGTGTGTCCTCCAAGGTCAATGCAAGCTACCGCGTGGCCACCAAGAACAAAGATAAGATACTGGCAGACGTGGCTGCAGAGAAGAAGGGGGATGCAGAGGACAAGATGGCAAAGCTTGTCAAGGGGCTGGAATCCATGCAGGAAACGGTCAAGGCGCAGGACAAGCAGGAGGTTCCATTGCTCCAGCAGGAGCTGTTACGTTACGTGGGCGACATCGAGCAGGACATGGTGAAAGGATTCCCATTCGAAGTACCTCAAGAGTACTCGAACTTGCCCCTGCTCAAAGGTAGAGCGACCATCGCTATGGACCTGACCTTGAAAGACAACCCGGTCACGGACAAGGCCAAGATGGTGATCGTGGTGGACGGATACAATGCACCCATCACCGCCGGAAACTTTGTGGATCTGGTCAACAAAAAGTTTTACGATGGCATGGAGATCCAGAGAGCAGACGGGTTTGTGGTCCAGACCGGGAAACCCGACGACGGAGATGGATACCAGATCAATGGCAAGTCGCAGACGATCCCCTTGGAAGTGAAGGTCCCTGCGGACAAAGTTCCCCTATATGGAGAAACTCTGGAGAACCTCGGGAGGTTTCAAGAGACGCCCGTGCTGCCATTCAACGCGTTCGGAACGCTCGCGATGGCCCGTTCGGAGTTTGAACCCAACAGCGCCAGCTCGCAGATCTTTTGGTTGCTGAAGGAGTCGGAGCTGACTCCTTCCTCGGCGAATCTACTGGACGGGAGTTACGGCGTTTTCGGTTACGTGGTCCAAGGAGCAGACATCCTCCAGGACCTGAAGGTGGGTGATGTGATAACCAGCGCCAAGGTCGTGGCTGGTCAGGAAAACCTGGTCAATCCACGCAGCGGTTCGTCTCCGCCGGCCCCTGCTTCGGAAAATTGAAGCGGGACCGAGCAGGGGGTCCGTTGGAACGGGAATCGGACGTAATAAAGCTTGCCCCGTGTGTGTGGCGATCTTTTGACTTTCTACAGAAGGATGCACTCCATCGCTGCCGCACCTGTTTGCGATGGTCACGGGTTGCATTGCCCTCCTTGGTGGAGGTGCCAACGAGAATCATCCCGCTTACCGTCGATTCTCCGTGCGTTCTGCTCCTTGTTTCGCGAGCATCGCTTGTGGTCGTCCACAAATACGCCGGCGAACGCACGTCGCGATTGTCTCGCGGCCGTTCGCGTCGCACCGCCGATGACGGCGTCGGTGGAGTCTTCCCTTCGCTTTCCAACGTTTCGTTGTGGTGTTTGGGCGCAGCCTCAGATGACGATTCCTTTTTTCTCCAAGCACTTCCTCATCTTGGTCACGATGTCCTGGCACTCCGTGGCGTGTTGGTAGCGATGGTGGGACGTCGATTCTTGGGTGCACTTTTCGTACTCGTGGGCCACGTCCTTGCACACCACGGTGCAGGCGCAGTGCATCATCTGCAGTTCGAGTCCGCCACAGGCCGACTTGGCGTCGCCGTCGCTGTAGGCTTCTCGACAGGTGTGCAGTGCCGTCCTTTGTGCACTGCATTTCCTCTCGATGGCTTTCTTCTCGGCTTCGCTCGCTTGGTTTCCACGCACGAAGCTCAGCAGTCCCATGCCGACGACGACGTCGTTGGAGGTTGTGAGCACACGTCCGGGTTCGTGACCCACTTCGCTTCCCAACTCCCCTTTCAAGGGTTCCCAATGGACCCCTCGATCGAACCCGCACGAACCCCGCCCTGGCCCCGGGGTCCGGGATCGGATTCCCTGCGGCAGAGATCTCGATGGGATCGGCCGAGATATCGATACCTGGGCAGCACTGGAGAGGGGGGGTGGACTGGACCCACGTCAGGGAATCGGAGCCATTGGATCGTCGGAAGCGGCGCATGGCCAACAGCGCACCACACGAATCGAAGGAAGGGTCCAGCACGGCGTCCAAGTGCCTGCAGGAAGTGCAGAAGCTGCTGGATTGCGCGGTGGCCGAAGAGTTCGACCAACCGAGGTGCTGGAAGCTGCTCAAGGAGCTGCGGAACTGCGTCCAGAAGGGAGGCGTCCAAGACTTCACGCTCTTGACACCTGCAGATTGTGCAGGACCTCGTGAGAAGGTGGAAGCGAAAGCCCCGGTGGAAAGAGACGAGAAGCCGAGCGAAACACCTGGAAAGGAAGGGGGTGATCCATGAGTCAAAACTTGAAACGGAACTTGGCCAAAGCCACGGGGACAGGTTGGAAGATGTTCTTGTGGACGGTAGGCAGCTTCACTGGTGCGTATTACCTGGCAGACAACTTGATGAAGCTGACGGCCATGTCTCCGGAGAAGGAGGAGGAACTGAGGCGCAACATGAGCGTGAGCAATCAGGTCCTCTCTCGAGTGAACAAGGAGAGGTTGGGTGTGATGCTGCGTGAAATCAAGGAGAAGAAGGGAGACGAAGAGCGTTACCGTGCTGCATTGGATGGAAAATCGCTCGGCACACACATGGGTGGAACCACCATCGATGCGCGAGCCATCCAAGACGAAGAATAATTTTTTTTTCATGAAGGCTGCCCATGGCGCCCTTTGTGGTTGGGACGTGGCGGTCGATCTCTCCCTCGTTCGCCACGCCGGCGTCATCAAGGTGAAACGAATTGCATTCGATCCCGCACTCCACTTCGCCGTTTCTTCTCCCCATTCCAGGTGTCTGGTTCGTGCCTGTATGGGACCCTGGATCCCACCACCTTGTCTGTGGACTTCGCCCTTCCATAAGGTCCAGTCCAGTCCAGTCTTCCGACGTCGCAACTCGACGTCCATGTCCAACAGGCGCGACGCCGAAGCTTCTCTGCGCGCATCGACGGATCCGAACGGGCCTGAACGTTCCGACAGGGACGTGGCGGATCCCAGGCATGTGGTTCGCGCGCCTCGGGACGTGTTCCGACGCGGTGGACCCAAGGTGGAACAGATGGGAAGCCGCACCACCGATCCGGTCCATGGCGATGCCGACGCGTCGCGCGTCGCACTGAAGGAGATGTACGCGCTGTGGCGAGCTCCACATGCCGCCAGCCGCAAGCACCTGATGGTGTTGGCTTGGATTCCGACGTTAGGACTGGCCAAGATGCAGGCGCAGCGGGGAAAGCTGTGGCGAAGCATGGGATTCACACACGGGAAGGAACACTACTTTTACGTAGAGGAGGCGGTCTACCTGATGCAGAGAGCATCAGCATCGATCGTCGACGACGAGACAGGAGAGGAACTGTCGGTGCAAGAAGCCATGATGATCATGAGAGAGATGGGAGTGTCCATGGACAGGTACATGGCCTACGTCCACCTCAGGAGAGGCGGATATGTGGTCACCAGACATCCAGCCCAGTGGACCCTGGACCGTTCCATGCCCATACAGACCTATGCCAAACGATTGGGAAGCGCATGGCAAGATCCGTGCTGGATGCCAGGAGGAAGGACGGAGCGAGAAACGATCGTGCAGCGACAAGCTGTAGAGACGGACGCGGGAGGCTCCAGACACAGGAAGCCCAGAGGAACCGATCGCAAACGCAAGCGGGGAAAGGAAAGCACCCGTCCAACCCAACAGAAGTTGTCTGCACCCAGCAATGGCAACAAGCACGAGGCATGGTGGCCGAAAGCCGATGGGAATCACCCCTGGCTCTGTCTACAGCGTGTGGAATTGCCTCCACCAATCTTTGCCCAGGTTCGGGTCAACGATTTCGGGCACACCCTTGATAACCTCAAGCCTTACGCCCCTTATCAGAACAATGACCATGAGCCTGGTAATGGAATGGTCATGTTCGATGTCTACCACCCGAACAATCAATTCTCGAGGAAGGACTGTGGCCCTCCGAGCTTTCATTTGTGCATTGCTGAAGGGAGGGTGCCAGAACATAACCATATTCGAAAAGCAGTGGCGATGAGCGATGTGGATGTCAAACTTGCCGTTGTAGATTCCGGGGCGGTGCTCTATTTCACGTTGAAGGAAACCGTCCTGCCTTGCCTGTGAGCCCGTTCGATGGCCTGCCGCAGGAAGGCCATCTAGGGGCCGACAAACGTTGCGGAGGAAGGTATTCTTCCAGCACACGCACGCGGAAACCGCTCGCGAAGCTGTAGCTTGGCCAAAATACGGGACTTTGCTAGAAATAAGGCATGATGCCGCACACAATTGCATTGCATTTATTTGTTGATTGGTCCTTCCGCCAATGACCAGCGGCTCTTATGACCCCGTCTTCTTCGCTTTGACAGATTCTCTCAATTCAGTGAACTTCTTCATGCACTGAGCCCTGGACTTCCCTGGGACGGCCTCGGCAATGCGTTCCCAACGGTCTTGGACATCTTTCCCAAACGTCTTCACTGCACGCACGAGTGCTTGCTGCTGGACGGCCGTCCAATCTGATTTGGGTCCGCCCACGCTTTCGTGATTGGACGCGTCCTTCCCCTCTGGATCTGTATCCCCGTCCTCGACGGAATCGACTCGTTGGGTGGCCTCGTCTCGAATGTCAAGGTTCTTCTTGTGCTTATCCTTGACCACGTGCCCTTCCGACTTGGTCAACCCTTGGACCGAGGACATCCTGTGCTTTACCATGTGCACCACCTCGGCCTCTGTTCTCGTCTGCAGATAGTCTGCGATCAGACTCCAGCGCTTTCCTGCTCCAACGGGTATCTTCTTCAGGGCTTTGTCCAACATGCGGAGCTCCTCTTCGCTCCAGTCGTCTTTCTTGCGCTGCTCCTCTTCCTTCTGTTCCCTCTCCTGCTCTTGCTGGAGCGCGCTCGCCACTGCCTTGGCGTCTTCTTCTTCTTCTTTCATGCCATTCAGAATGTTGGCCTTCCGGACAATCGCTCGTTTGATCTCGTCTTGCGTGATGCCATCGCTGACGATTTCCTGATTCAGCTGCACCAGGTCCTCGTATGGCGCGTTGTCAAAAATGGATTGAAGCGTGTCGACACTCACGAGCTTCAGTTCGCTGTTCGTCTTCCTCAGGAAGGATCGCTCCTTTTGCATGAGCTTCCTGTCCTTCTCCTTCTTCTTCTTTGCTTCCGCGCTTGCGGCTGCTTTTGCCTTCGCTTCCTCGGCTCTTCTGGCATTTTCTTCCTCCTCCACTTTGCGCTTGGCCTCTTCCTCCTGTTGGGCCATCCGCACTTTGGCGAGCTTCTTCGCCTCCCTGGCGGCGGCCTTCTCTTTCTTGTCCCTTTGGATGCGGGGATCGTGCTCTTCTGCGGCCTCCACGAACGCTCGGATTCGTTTCTTCTCTTCCTTCTTGCCCTTCTCCCTCAGCTTGGCGTTTTCCCTTTCCATCCAGCGTCGTTGGTACCTGTCTTCGGCTTCCGCGAGTTCGAATTCTTCTTCGTGCGGGAATTCCCTCCAGGATGGGAACTTGTACCAGAAATCGTAGAAGGCTTTGACTTTCTCGATGGGCGTCCCTTCGTCTCCTAGCGGCGGTGCTTTTTTCTCGCTCCATCGGCTCTGCCTGGCGAAGGCGGCCCCGAACACTTGGAAGAACTCGCCTTCCTTGCAAGTCTTGGGCAGGTAATCGTCGAATTCGTCCACGGAATCGTACTCCCTCCTCTTTTTCGGATCGGAGAGCACTTCCCATGCTTTTTGTATGGCTTTGAAGTACTCTTCCACCTTTTCCTTTTCTTTCTCTCCTTCGATGCCGGCCAGTTTTTTGTCGGGGTGGTGTTTGAGGGCTTGGCTGCGGTAGGCTTTTTTGATGTCGTTCGCCTGGGCCATCCACCTCACGTTTTCGAGTCCTAGGAGTTGGTAGTAGTCCCATTTTTTCTCTTTCTTCCCGTGGTTTTTCTTCTTCTTCCTACGATGGCTGGCTTCGTCGTGCCCGTCGGGATGGATCCCGTTGGTTCCGTTCCGTTCTTCCTGTCCTTGTTCCTCTTCGGATTGATCCGGATCGCCGTTCTTCTCCACGTCTTGGTCTGGGCTTCTTCCTTCTTCTTCGTGCATCCCCAAGGCCACACGTACGGCGTTCTGGTAGCCCCATCCTGCGCATTCTTTCTTCCTGTACCCTTGGATCCGTTCGCCCACCACCTCTCCCCCTCCTTCGGGTCGCCGGTCCTCCTCCCACGCCAGCTGGAGGCGCGAAAAGCTGCGCATCGCGGCATGGACGGCCATCGCGCTCCACTCTCTCTCTCTCTTCTGTCTGTGTCCCTGTCTCCCACTCAATCCCCCACAGGCGAGGGGGAGAGGGAGACAGAGGGAGGGGTCCGCCGCCACCCCCCTTCCCTGATGGGCCTCGGGTTTACGACCGAGTTAAGTGGATCGGGGGAGGGTGGGGGGACGTCCCAGGGTCCAAGGGAGGGCGGAGGCCCACAGGACCAGGGTCGGACCGGCATACAACCACTTCCACAGCCGTATGGGACGTGCATGGAAGACCAAGAGACGCCCGTCCCAGGTGGAGGTGTGGTGGAGGTCCAGGAGGGTGAGCACCAGACGACCCGTGGCACGGTGTCCAGGGACGGACAGCGTGATGCTGTACACGCCGGGCGCAACGTACGTGCCTTCCCCGGTGGTGTGCCAGGTCGGAGAACCGAGAACAGGGGATGTGGCACGAGCGTGGAGGGACGCACGGATCCGATACGGTCCCCAAGGGGACGTGGACGCGTTCCCCGTGGACGATGGACGACGGTCCACGATGCGAAACCGAACCGTGAGACGACGCGTGCCCACCTCGACCACGGATGGGGTCCCTTCCAACACGTGCACGCCATACCACTGGTGACGGAACACGAACGGGAGGCCCGTGGTGGACTGGAGGGGATGAGCAGGAATGGACGTGTCCAACAGGTACACGTTCCCGTTCATCGTGGTCACCACCAGATCCATCCGACCGTCCTCGTCCAAGTCCTCCGCCAGCACCATGCTGTACGACGTCTCGCCTAGATCACGCACGTCGGCACAACCCGTCGCACCGTCCACCAGATACAGGATCCCGTCGAACGCCAACACCACCAAGTGCAAGGAAGGACGACCCTCCAGGAGCTTCACGGGAAGGACGGGAGCGGCGATGCGACCCCGAGCGCGGAACGGGAACGGTGGCACCGGACGTCCGTCGACGCCACGTAGCACGTGGATGTGTCCGGTGGACGTGCCAAGGACGACCTCCAATGCGCCGTCCCCGTCCACGTCGGCCACCGAGACGGCCTGGGACACCATCCCGTTCACGTGTCGCTCCCACAATCGCTCGCCGTCCGATCCGCGAAACGCCACCACGTCTCCACTCGTGTCGGAAGCCAACAGCTCGATCCGACCGTCCAGGTCCACGTCGACCGCCACCACTTGGGCTTGGATCTCGCCCATCTGCTTGGGCCATCCCGTGCGTGTGGAACCGTCGGCATTCAAAACGTACAAGAAGCCCATCGAAGTGCCCAGGACGATCTCCAGTGTGCCGTCCAAATCCAGATCCACCAGCGTCGGTGCGCTGTACGCATAGGCGCGATAGAAGGTCTCGTCGGTGGACAGATCCAGGTGCTGGTGCCACTTGACCGTCCCGTTGGCCAGGTCGTAGACCAGCAAGGAACTCGCCACGTACTTGGATGCTTGCACGCCTTCCAATCGCCAGGCATGCAACGGATTGTCGTACCGTTCCCGATCGAAGAAGTGGGACAATGCCACCACCAGCTCCAAGCGACCGTCCCCGTCGACGTCGCCCAACGCAGGCGTGCACAGCACGTGTGGATCGATCTTGACTTGACCGTCTTCCAACACCGGGCTGTAATCCTCCCACCAATCCTCGTCCCAGAGGTCGTCGTCCACGTCCATGCCGTCGCGACGTCCCGTCCACCCCGTCTCCTCCTCGTACTCGTCCTCTTCGTAGTACGCCGCGTCCACTTCCGATCCTTCGAACATCCCGTCCTCGTCCTCGTGGATCTCGCCGACCTCGTCCACCTCTCTTTCGTCGTCCAGCTCGTCGAACACCTCGAAGGACTTTGCAGCCTCTTCCGACAGTTGGTGTTTGCCAGGTTCCACCTGGACCTCTGCCTGCAGCAGCGACCTGGCCTTCCTGTCCACGACCGATTCCCTTTCGCCACGTGCTTCCTCGTGCAAGGCCTTCGCGATGTCCTCCTCGCTCAACAGAGCTGCACCTGCGTCGCCGGTGTGCGTGTCGCGACGTCCGACGTCGGGATCCTGTCGGTCCACGTGGTCCTTCCTGAGTCCCACGTACCAGCCTTCCTTGACCTTCAGCGAGGGCAGGCGGAAGCTGCGATCCTTCATGCGTTCGCCGTTGTCCTTGAACGCCAGCACGTGTCCTTCGTAGGTGGCGAGGAGGACGTCCAACACGCCGTCTTCGTCGACATCGTACAGCAACGGAGAGGCGTGCACGTCGCTGGGGTGTTCTGCAGGCCATCCGGGCAGCTCTTCGCCCGTGGATCCGCGGATCACTTCCAAGTACCGATGGAAGGAAGGCACGACGATGCTCTTGCTCCCGTCTCCGAAGAAATCCGTGATCAAAGGGGTGGCGTACACGCTGGAACGCGTCGGTTTCATCCACCGCACTTCCACGCCGGCAGGACACGCTTCCGAGGCCGTTCCACCCGTCCTCCTCCTCTGTGGATCCGTCTTGGACGCCGATTCCCCTCCTGCCAAGAAACAGGCCCAAAGGAAGGCCGTCGTCCACCGCTTCTTCCCGCACATCCTCGCGACCATGCGCGCAGTCGAGACGATGGCGGGTCGTCCTCCTCCCTCGTGCCCCGAATCGATATCCTCGAAAGAGATCTCGATCCTGCGATCGATACCTCCCCTGGCGAGCCATCGAGATCTCGACCGGGATGGGATGGGAAGAGGATGGGGACCCGTCCGGTTTCGCATCGGGTTCGGAGTCCGGACGATCGGGGTTCGACCCCCTTTTCCGAAAGGGAGGTCCGGTTGGAAGTACCCGTTTCCTGGGGATACGCCCGACTCCGAGAGTCCAACCGGGGTCGCGACGAAACACCCACTCCCAAGCAGTCGAGATGGCAAGTCCGACCAACCGAATGAAATCAGCACCCTCGAGTGTACCTGATCGCTAAGCATCAAGTGAACGGAAACTAGCCAAATCGCGTGTAGATCGAGGACGACTCCCCTCGTGAATCTCACGAGTGGGCGCATGGTTTGATGCGTGTGCGTCCGAATCCATCGCCCGAAGACGATCCCACCTTACGCAAGGCATTGTAGGAAGCTGTCTCCAACCGATGGACCGACGGCCCTTTTGTTGACCGAATCGTCTTTTCTCCGTGGGTTTTGGGTGAGAGAGATCGAGGATTACCACCAGTCATTCACTCCCTCGTATTGCAGTTCAACTCACGAGCGTGCGAATCACCAAACACCAGGTTCCAAGTTTGACTGTACGTGTGTTCCAACGGTTCCAGTTGCCGTGCTCTTCGGGTCTTCTCGTAGGCTCACGAGTCCAACACAGCAGCAAGCGTCCACACTTCTCTCTACCCGTCCCTTCTGACGCTCCACTGGAGTATATCAGGTGGGGGGCAGTGCTACCGTCCCATGCACTACAGGCTACCTACCACTGCAGTCTTCTGTGACGGGGTGACCCAGTCCCTTCGATCCCTACCGAGACTCGAAACCACCGGGGTGGGAGTATCTTCTCCGAACCGGGGTGACTCGAGTGAACCATCATGATTGCACCGAGGTGCACAGCCCATGGACGAACACCTTTTTCCCCGAAAGAAGCGAGACTTGTGGCGCGGATCCGCCGTTCATCCCCGAGGGGTACCGACCCCCCACGACCCCCCCGGAGAAGAAACTCCCCCCGGGTGGCCCTGCCCCGGGTTCGCCCTCCCTTTTCCCCGACCCCACCGGGATTTCAAACGGATCCCTTCCTTCCTGGACCGAAGGGGAGGGGAGGGTCGATGAACCCTACGTGAACCGCTTCTCCCGTCCGTCGATCCCCCTCGTCCCCTCCCCGGAATCCATCGCTTAACTCGAGGTTAACATCGGGGGGGGGGAGGGATGGGCGCGAAAGGGAGTGGACCGATTGCCGACGCACGTGTTCGACGATGGCGTGGACAGCGGCGTTTACGTCGCTCTTCTGGCCCACCCTCGCGCTTGCCGCGTGGGTGGGAGATGGAAACTCGTCCGAACAACCCTGGAAACACCTCAGGATGGAGGTGCGACGCCGGACGCGTGCCTGCGACGCTGGAAACGGATGCGATGGGCGATGGCGGAACTGACGGTCGGTTCGTGGCACGCGAGAAACGTACAGATGTTCGCGGCCGTGCTTGCTGCCTTTGCCACCGCGGCACTGGGAAGCTACGTGTGGAACTACGGCGCAGAAACCACGACCGCATGGAAGGCGTGGAAGTGGATGACCGAGCGTGCCACCTCCAGGAACTACGAGGACGAGGGCCGCCTCAAAGATGATCGCGTACCAACCGTCGAGGAAAAAAAGGAAGAGGTGGAGGTGATCCGTTTCCAAGGGGAAGGAGAGCAAGAGGAGGAGAAGAAAGAAGGCCGAGGGAATCGGGAAGCAGAAGAAACGAACGTCGACCCAGAGGAAGGACAGAAGGAAGGAGCATGGTTGGGCACCGTGTCCTTTGCGGACATTCCGATGGCAGAAGAACCGGAAGGAGAAGAAAAAGAGGAAAGGGATCACACCCCCAAGCTCGCGGTGAGGTTGGGAGCTGCGCGCAAGGCCAACGTGACCTCCAGCCCACCACCCAAAGAATTCGCACCCCCCTCAAGGGTGATGCAAGCGCAGCCGCCGAAATCTTCGGCCCGGGCGCCCGATGTTGCCAGAAGCGAAAACATGACAGCACCACCCGTGCGAGACAGTCCACCCAAGGAGACAGCGTCCGGAGACCGACCCGCGACCCACTCGGACGGTGCGGTAAAGAAGCCCGCGTCCCTTCCAAAGCTCCCGCCCAGACCTGCGTCCAAGACAGCAGCCAAGGGTGGAGACGAAACGCAATCGAAAGGCAGAAGAGGCACAGGGGCCAAGCATTCCACTCAAGCCACCGGGGATCGTAAGGGCAGCTCTCGGGGCACCACCGTACCGACCAAAGCCGGCATGAGGAAGCAAGCAGGACAGGCGGCCTCTCACAAGAAGCGCAACGGCGTGATATTTGGGGTGGGTGCTGCGGCGTTGGCTTTGGTGGGAGGCGTTGCGGCTGTCTCCTTCAGCGGCAGGGCTAGGGAATCAGGGATAAAGAAGATGACGGTGAGGAAGATGGTTCTGGTGAGTGGTGACAAGGAGAAGAACTCCCAAGGGAAGCATGGCAAGAAGAGCAAGACGTTCGACCAGGCTTTAGAAGACAGCGGTCTTTTGTCCAGCAGATAATTTTGTGTTGCTTCCTTGGTGTCAGGGCTGCAACTCCTCTGTTCCCTGATGCCAATGTGTGGAACGGTGGGCGGATGCGACAATGTGCTCTCTGACTCTTTCTTTTCGTGGCTTCGCCCCTTTTCTGCTGCATGGTTTTGACATTTACCGCAGGTGTTCTGCTGCAGTTTTTGCTAAACTAGTCCCTTGTGTGGCGATAGCTCTATGGCGTATATTCGAGAATTGTGGCCTTTGTGCGTTCCAGCCGTCTGTAATTCTTCTTCTCTTCCCTTTGTGTGAGCTTATGCCGATGCTGCTGCAATGCGGACCCCGAGGAACCCAATGGATGTGCTTGTCTCTTTTCTGCTGGTCACCCCTGCCCCTGGATCAGACGTGGTCTGTGCGCAGCTTTTGCCTTGACCTGTTGTACGAAAGGCAGTGCTTCGGGACTCCGACGATCCCTTTCATCCCGAACCTCTGCCTCACATGGGCTTCGCTTGGCACACCGCACACGGGATCGTTGATTCCGACGCGATCTTCCTTCCTGCGCGGAGTGCGCGATCTTCCCACCGTCCTCGCTTCCATGCAACCGTCCCCTGGTACGGGTGGAGGCGGGTGTCCATGACCTGGATCCTCCTGGGCACAGCCAGCCCCCCCCATACACAAGGGGGGTGTGGTGGATGTACAACACAACCTTGGGAATTTCCTCCCCCCCCTCGAAGTCCGACTTCGTTCCCCTGGAGATCTCCTTCCCGCCAAATCGTGTGAGCGGGATGGACGTGGAAGCGCCATCTTTGGCGCACGGCAAGCGTCGCAAAGGGACGTGCGTTTCCTTCGATCCGGAGAGGCATCGCGAGTTCGTGACGGGGTTTGCACAGAGGAAGGCGAAGAGGAGGAAACAAGCGCTCGAAGTGCTGCAACGGAAGGAGAAGGAGCGAAGGCTGGCGGCGCGACAAGCACGTCGAGAAGCCAAGCGTCGAGCCGTGGCCGAACGAGAAGCTTCGCAGCTCCAGGCGCAAGAGGACGTGCGAGTGGCTCTGGAAGGGTCCAGGAAGGAATCCACGTCCGACACCTTTGCATGGAAGGACGGACTGGTCAGCACGGTGGTGACCGAATCCTTGGGACCGGAACAGGTGGGACACCGGCCTGCGTTCCAAGACGAAGAGGAGGACACAGAAAAAGATGAACGAGACGAACAACTTGATGGCGTCGATCCAAAGCAGGATCCCAAGGGCAAGGCCAAGAAAATCAGGCTTAAACCGAAAGAGGTCAAGAAGCAACTTCAGGCCCTGCAAGGAAACACGGGGAGAAAGAAAACCAAGGCCAAGAAGAAGGTCAAAAAGGTTGGGAAGAAAAAAAAGCGGTGAACCCATAGAGCAAGAGAACATGCGAGAAGGCATTTTAGGGAATGAGCAAAAACGAAATCCATTCACTGGTGCATGATCGCATCGCACTGCATGAAGAATGAAAAGGACAAAGGCATGCTCTGGACAGCAAAAAATCCATACCCTGGGTCTGGCTGCACTCAGAAAATGCACAGCCATCAGCTTTGCAAAGATTCATGCTGGTTTCGGACAGTCAAAGCGTGCTATGGCGCGATCGAGGTCTTCCAAGTCCATGGCAGCACGCCCTCGCAGATACAAAACCTTGCAATCACCGTTCTGACACAGAAAAGGCTGAGACAACATACCAGAGCCACACTGCTGGCATTTCTGACATATGCGATGAAGTTGTGATTCTGTCGACTGGCGGTCATTTAGTAAGCCCCAAAGGATTTGTGCTTCCCGTCCTGGCTCCCCAGCGCATTTCCCACACAAGGAGGCTTCACCAGATTGGATGGCCTGTCCACAGTTCAAGCATTTGGGCTTTTGTTCAAAGTATTGGCCCAGGCCCTGCTGCTGCCTCTTCCTCTTGGAGCTTTGAGGCTTGCAATCTGCAGCTCTATCCCTGGCAATTCTACTGTGGCGAATCCTTGTGTGACTCCCTTCAAGCAGGTCATGCAAATCTTCGGCGTTCAGGAGGTGTTGGAAAATCTCGTGGAGAAACGAGCGGACCTTGTTGTTCCAATAGAGTGCATAGTTGGGCAAACCATGGTTCTGGAGCACGACCAGTGGGTCTTCTGCGGCATCGTCTTGCGTCTTGTGCCCATTGAGAAGAATGTAGGGTACCCTCTCTCCGAGCAGGAACGTCTTTCCTCTATCTCGCCTCTGCATCTTTACTGCCAAGGTTGCATGAGGACCCGTGATGTCTGATGCATCGCCTCCATTGCCCGCAGCTGATTCGATCTCTCTGCCGCTAACCCTCCAGAGCCCCCCAGTCATCACAAGTTCATGCAAGCTGCATTTGCCAAGCAAGAGCCGTTGAATCTCTGACTTTGCATGGCGAAGTGCCAACTGGGTATCCTGGATCATCACCGCACACTCGAGGGACTTGCGGAGGATGTTCTGTAAGAACGGAGGGGCTTGCCTCCATTCGGACCTGATCCCTTTGATTACCATATGTCCTGTATCTCCTGAATTCTCAATTCCTTTCCCAGCATATCGATTCACATGCAGAAGGAGGAACGGACACAATACCTGTTCGAACTTCAATCGTATCGGTGCGGGAAACTCTTTGCTCACAAGATCTGCTGCCTGACGTCCGGCTTGAATTGCTTCTTCTACACTTGCACCGGGAAAACAGACGAACACACTGTCGGTCTGGCAGTAAATCACTCTACTGCGCAATGATTTCGTGTCCTTTGCTGTCGCCAGCAACTCTTTGGCTCTACGGCAGGCAGCAGAGCCCAAGGCCAGGCACGAGTCGGCCAGTGGGACGCACTGGAGTGGCGAAGTGCTAGCACCAGTGAACCCGTAAAGTGCATTTGCTGTAATTTTGAGGGCTTTTTGACGCGAGTTCATACGACCATAGGCAGCACAGTGCGGATCCAATTTTTCTAACTCTGCCTTCGCATGCTTCCTTGCTTGGATCAATCTATCCAATATATCCGGAAGAAGGCCCTTCCTCAATTTTGCAGAAACGAAGGCTGCTCCTGTTGGGGTCACGAACAAGTCTTCTTCTTTTATCGTGTGTCTATCTTCTACGTGCAGCAGCGTGGTATAGCAAAGATTGTGTGCTTGGTAGATTGAAGGGTACAGGCTCGCAAAGTCCAGCACTGCAACTGGATCCGTGTAGAATCCTGCAGTATTGTGCTCGCTTGGATGCATCAGAAACGGAGATTCAGACAGGGTTCCCGGCTCAAGTTTCCCACCCAGGATGTAATTTTGGTAATGTGCAAAGCGCAGCAGCAAGCTAAATGTCCTGACAATTTGTGCATTGTACATGACTTGTGGAATGCTTAAGCCAGTGACCCGAGCTATTTCCATGGACTCGGACAGTGTTCCCATCCTTTTAGCAAGCGCAATAGTGGCCTCCACTCTCCTTTGCGTGTACCGGACGAGCCTTTGCCTCTCGTTCACGCTCCCTTTCCACAGCGAAGTGAGTGTAGAAGGGGGAATAATTTCCAAGGTCTCTCCCAGAATGCTCTGTACACAGTCTGCCAGGGTGAACGTGGAGAGCGATTGGTTGGTGAGCACATGACGCAGGACATCGATCACAAGCCTCCCGCCAATAGAAGCCTTAAATGTCTCCTGATTGCTGGTGGCAGACATGCGCGACTGACTGCGAACCCATGCAGCACTGTACATCACCGAAGACTGACATTTGAGCAAGCCACCGTCGCGTCCAAGGGCAAGACCGTCCATTTTCATAGCTTTGCCCCTTTCGAGTATGGTCTTCAAAGTATCTCGCACCTGAAAAGTGAGCAGGAGGTCTGGATCTGCTTCAACTTTCAACCAAGTGCACCATCCTTTCAGCATGGCTTGCTCTGAGTCAAAGACGTGAATTGTGGCTTCCTTGGAGGGGTGAAGGCGCCTCCAAGCAAAGATGTGCATTCTGCCACAGCAGCTGCTGGAAGAGGCACCATCGATGTCCATATCCATTTCCAAGCAAGCTATCAAAGCTATAGGGTCGCTGGCGGGTTGCGGGGTTCTGTCATGGCGTTTTGTAGAGCACAACGAGCAATCAACAACCACAGTGTGGAGCGGAACACTGTTGGACCCTCGATGATCCAGCCCTTCATCTTTGACTTGTAAATCCTTCCACGATGCAATCGTGCGATTCGACTTTGTACCCCTGTCGGGAAGGGCGCAAGAGATCCACTTTCCTGCAGCTATGCTTGTATCGCACATAAATCTTGTCAGAGGCTTGACTTCATCCTCGTACATGGCGCTCTCCATCAAAGTCAATCCTTTGCTTTTCAAGAAGTCGCTTGCGAGGAGAGATCTGCACGCGGCGCTCGATGTTCGGGTGTTTCCTCCTGGTTCCAGCTCGATCCTGAGGAACGCTTCTGAATCTGGTGACAGGGGCCGGTAAAACATCAGGGGTTTCTTGTGGACTCTTTTGACGTTTCGCACTGTACATCCGGATCCGATTCTTTCTTGGAGTGCTTTGCAGAACGCTTCGCAATCTTCCTCGTCGATCCATTCCCCCTCCTTCCTTCGAACCTTTTTCCCGTGGTACACGGGTGCATGCACGTAGAAGTACGGGCAGTAGTCATGCACTTCCCAGCACACTCTAGGTCCATGTGTCGCCATTCCCCAGACCTTGAACCTTCCGTCCTCTTCCACTACGTCCAGCACCATCGCTTCCATCCTCTCCTGGCGTCCTTCTACGCCGCCCTTGGACCTTCCACGCCTTTGTTCCTCGCCTTTCCCGCACCTGGGTTTCGTCCGAGGTGCAAGGCGCGTCCATGCGACGCGCTTGGAGGTGTCGGTGTCGCTCGACATCGCATCCCAACCGACGTGTTCCGACACGTCCCCTTCGCTTAACCCTGCCGTAAACTCCCCGCTTAACACCTTCGCTTAAAAATGGGGGCCTGGCTGGCCACCCCCCATGGAGGGCAACACGAGACGTTCCCGGGTCGGAGGACCGGATCAGAAGGGAGGGTCCGATCGGAACGAAAGGGAAGCCTTGAAAGGGACGAACCCGAAGCCTCGTCCCGACACCAGAAAGCGTCGGTGGACGGGATCGGTGCGCGATGGTGTGTGCGCGCTCGTTTGCGATCGAACGCGAGCTTGAGAGGGAAGGAGGAGCGAAACGAAGGGGTGCAGGAAATGCACGTGGATCGTGAAGGGGAACGCGTGGATGCACCGCACGCAACGAGCGGGTTTCCGAACCCTGGCCGAGGACGAAAGCGAGGTTGGAAACGAAGGCGAAGAGCTGACGAGGATGGCGGCGCAGTTTCCTTTGTCGCTGCTCAAAGTGACGCAGGGACAACCCATGGTGCGCGAGGAGAAGATCGGTGACGCAGGCGAGGCGGCTGGAGATGGTTCGCTGACAAGGAGGTTGCGGTTGGCGTGTCGGGCGAGGGACAGCTGGTGGAGACGAAAAACGGAGAAACCTTCAATGGACACTTGGATCAATGTGACACCTGGATGAACCTGCACCTGACAGAAGTGGTATGCACGTCGAGGAACGGCG
Organism: Picocystis sp. L7; assembly: GCA_020975725.1. Lineage (NCBI taxonomy): Eukaryota > Viridiplantae > Chlorophyta > Picocystophyceae > Picocystales > Picocystaceae > Picocystis > Picocystis sp. L7. The sequence goes on along the minus strand of QXJR01000027.1, from coordinate 827,363 downwards.
ATCGATTCTGGCACCTGCCAGAAGCCTACGTGAGAGGTAACACAATAAAGTACATTCGGGTGCCGGATGAGATGCTAGCCAAGGCAGAAGAGGAAATGATGCAAAAAGAACAGGAAAGACCTTCAGGTGGAGGTAGAGGTCGTGGAAGGGCAAGAGGAGGCCCTGGCCGGGACGGTGGAGGACGTGCAGGGGGGAGAGGAGGCCGGGGGCAAAGAGGAGGCAGGTCTCAAGGCGCCAAGCAATGAATCCTGGAGGAAGCCGAATGTGCATTCGTCCCAACAAAACGTGCAGAGCGTCCAAACATGGTTACAAGCGGCAACCCAAGCTTCCTTACGAGTTATGCTACTGAGACGTCCACTGCGTGTACACCTTAAAGATCCACATCGATCCCCAAGGAAGTAGCACGATCGAGTATCGAGTTGGTGTCTTGACAAAGGGCATGAATCCTGCTGTCCCAGCTCCGTTGTTCATCCTGCGAGCTTCTGAAGTAAATGATCCCTTCGACCTGATCGATTGTGCCCACCATCCGACCTTCCGTGACCATCCGTGCTGCTATCCTTTCGGCCTTTGCCGTGTCTACGCCCAAAAGAGCTCCCAATTCCTTCGTGTAGATATTCTTGTACAGTTTGCTTGCACTTAGGAGGTTGTGCTCTACCATAGCCCGGTCTAGGACGGTGGACCCGTCCGCAGTGGTCGCCAGCTGGTGAGGAGCAAGCCCCTGAGCAAAGCTGTTGATTTGCTCTTTGGACAGTATTCTTTCGAAGTACACTCTTTCCAGGAGAGAATAGATCGGTAGAGTCCTGCACCGTTCGTCTTTGTACAGCACGGCCAGCATTCTCATTCTTTGTGGTCCGGCGGGCGCAAGTATGGTGCAGGTGACTGCTGCACCCAGTGCCTGAACGAGATCTCTCTCGTCCACCTCTTGCCCTTCAACGACCCGCTCGTGGATCTGGCTCAGGTCGTAGTACTTGTGCGCGGCATCCAAGAACTTTCGTTTCGAATCCAGTATTCTGGCGTGACAGACTTTGTACTGGAGCTGCAGTTCTCGGTTCTGGGTCTGTGGCAGGAGGAAGGATGCTTTGTTGATGAAGGATTCTGCGTGCATTGCGTCGTCGTCCTCGAGGTAGAGCATGGCGATTCTCACACATTTGGCCAGCTTGTAATCGCTGTCCAGGATTCGGTTCCCCGACTCGAGGTCGATGCCGGCCAGCACATGAGCTGCTGCCGTCCATTCTTCGTCCTGGGCCAGGACGTCGGCGAGCGACTCTCGCAGCGCGGCGACTTGCTCTTCGAAGGAGACCACACGCGGCTGCAGGATTTGGATGGCCTGTGTCGCCACCTGCTTGTGCATTTCGGCCGGTATCGCCTTGAGTTCTTCGACGAAGCGTTGCACGACGTTCCGGCTGGCCACGAGAGGCACGCGATCCGAGACCACGTGCCTCAGCAGTTCGAGCATCCCGGTGACGTCTCCTCGCTCCACCACCGCCTGGAGAAGTTCCATGTACTTCTCCACACGATCCTTCGCGCATCCTTCGCCGGCGATCCGCTCCAGTGCGTCGGACATCATCGTGGTCGATTCCTCTTCTGTCCTCCCACCAGGAAGAGGGTGACCTTGGACCAGCTGATGCATGGATGGGATTCACCCATGGCTGCTTGAGCAGGCTGGGACGCAAGAGAGGGGAACGTATAGTTTTCCACAAGCCAAGACAAGCCCTTTCGTGGATCCAGGGATGATCCAACCAGATTGGTTCGTGTGGACGGATGGTGTCTCCTACGATGGCTGCTGCACCTTCCTGCAGGCTGGTCGCGAGGGGGGAGGAGCCACCATCAAGCATCAATCTTGTCCCCATGCCCTTCATATGCGTCTGTCACACCTCCTGGAACGATGTACATCCTCCATGCTGTCCTCCTGCATCGCTTCAGCTCCCACAGAAGTCCTCCATGGTCCGGTTTGCATGGATGTCCTCCTCGCCTGGGAGAAGATTCTCCCCATCCGGAACGTCCGAACGACCCCGTCCTCGCCATCTCCTTCGGGCCAACCCCCGGGTCGACCCGCCTCCCTCCCCTTTCGATCCGTTTTCGAAAGGGAACTCGATCCGGTGGGATCCCGATTCGAAAGGGGGATCCCAGGTCGAAGAGGGACAGACGGACGGCGCACAGGCGTTCGCGGGAAAGGAATTGCGCACACGCAAGCTGGTTCCATGGCGACCTCTTCTGGGGAGAAGCCGGACCTGAACCGTTTGCAGACCAAACTGGATGGAGAAGCGGTGTTTCGGGACGCGGAGACGGAGATCCCGCGCATCCTCGCCTTCCAGAAGAACTACTACGCCATCCTGAAAGTCACCAAGGACTCGGATCCGAACCAGATCAAGAAAAACTACTACAAACTCTCCAGAATCGTGCATCCAGACAAGTGCAAGGTGGAACACGCCGAAGAGGCGTTCAAGGTCGTCGGGATCGGTTACGACACCCTCACCAACCCCGCGAAGAAGGCGCTCTACAACCGCTATGCCTCCAACGTGGATTTCAACGCCGAAAACGCAGATACCTACGCCGACTGGGAAGCCAAGCAAGCGACCATGCCGCCCGTCAAGATCCCCAAGTGGCTGGAAACCATCCTCAGGATCCGTGGAGTGGGATTCGTGTGTGCCATTTTGCTCATCATCATTTTCGTGCCCTTGCTCCTCATCTTCTTGATCATCATGCTCATCATTGCGATTCCCACACGATGCTTGGCCGGGTGCTTGTGCCCAGAGAAACTTGCAGAAGCAGATGCTAAGGCTAGGGAAGACTTTGAACGGGCCAAACAACAGCAGGGAGGCACTTCAGATAATGTGTAATGTGGCTAAAGGAAATTCACCTCCAAACCCCGCACCCCATGCCGTAGCAGGGCATGTGCTTCCTCGATCATTAAAAAGTTGTTGCCTATTGATAGAAGGCTCTTCAAAGTCGTGAACCTCCTTGCAAGGTGCCAGTTCATGTGCCTGTATTCGGAATGTCACAAGAACATCCGCTGCTAGGTCAAACAAAAATGGCAAAGGAGCATTTGCCCGGCTTGCTGTCGAGCAGCCCATTTATTGTTTGGTGCCTTCTGCCCATCCCCCAAAGGACTCATTCTGCGTATTCCAAAAGTTTTCGGAGCTTTGCAAGCACCACTTCGCGAGACTGGGAGTCTGGCTTGGTCACCACCTGGCCAACGAGTACCTCCAGCTCTGGGCCATACGCATCCACGATCCTATACAGTGAAGTTTGCAAGGAGTCATACAGCGCGAAACATGCACCATCAATGGAGTTTTTGTATCCAAAGTCCATACTCCTCCCATTTCTGCCCTCTTTCGTCCTAGACAACATCCATCCAAGGAAATTCTGCCCTGCAAATGAATCAACCCAACTTGGCGCCGAAAATGCCGAGGAGTACTGCGCAATGAAGGACTCGATAATGCACAGTGCTGACACAATCAACCTGACCACACGGCCAATGCTGTAATCGGAGAGTTGCAATATCCCAAAGCTATCCTTTGTCTTGGCGTCCACCACGAAGTAGGACAAGGCCTCTCCAGCCCAGGCGCATTTTTGGTAGCCTGCCTCGACTGCGAAGACCCCATCTGATGCAGCAGCTTTGTCCGGTAAGTTTGCAGAGAATATGTACTGTGTGTTCCATTGCCGCGTCTCAGTGTTTTTGGAGGGTGCATCTTTCTTGACTTTCTTCAGTCCAATGGTCAGCTCATGCAACAGATCATTCAGTGGAGCAAAGCATGCCTTTGCGACACCTTCCCATATCTTTCCACTCTCGTCATCGTAAATCAGGCGCTGGCGCCATTCCCCAGGTCCTTTTTGCCCAGCCAAACACGCAAGATCCCAGAATGCCAGGTGACTAAGAAAATCATCCTGTTCTTGCAACTGCTCCAGCAGCGCTTTGCCATGTGCTGATTGGCTGGCAGAGTCGGGTGGGCGTTTCCCAAAACAAAAGTGCTCTGTGAATATGATATCTACAACGGAACCAGCCGTTTCCCAGCAAAAGCTGAGGAACCAGCCCACGTGGAAAAGCAACAGAGATTGCCGCGGACCAAGGGCCGCGAGTGACCGATCGGTAGCACATGCGATCCCCGCATATAGAATCGTGCCCAGAAAGCTGCAGATCATAGCATCCGTGGCGTTTTCGAGGAATGCTTGTTTCCACCTGTAAAGCCGGTGCCTCTGCACCACCGGAAAGGCCAGCACGTTCCCTCGCCTGAGGACGCACCTCAACGTGTGCACTACGGCCATCAAGCTCCCACAAGCAACAATAGATCTCGTACCTTTTCGAATCCGATCGATTCTTCCGTCGGTCAGTCGTTTCGTCTCGACGCTCCAGCGGTTCTCGCACTCGTTTCAAATCGAGACCCACCTGTGAAGAGGCGTTCCGCGCCCACTGCCGCCACCATGGCAGGCGCTCCGAGCGCGCCCGCCAATCCGACACCCGCGAATATGTTGGCAGCGTCCATAACCATCGCCATTTTCCTCTCCTTTCGCTTGGTTGGCGGCGCAGCACGCGCAGCACGTGCTCTGGCGACTGTGGCTGGCAGGACGGCGATCATCCAGGCCAGCGCGGTCATTCCCGCGCTTTTTCGCATGATGAGGTGTGCCATCGTTCCACACACCGCACAAGACCACACGCAAGCTCCGATCGTCCGCCATGGACGCAGTTCTTGCGCTTCCATGGCGCCTGTTCGCCTCGCCTTCGTCGCTTCCGAACGGCTTCGAATGCGCCAGGCTTCCCTGGGTTAACTCCCACGAGGTTAACCCAGGGCCTCCACAGCCCACATCCTTGTAAAGAATACCTTGGACGAGGGGTTGAGCCGAGATGGCAGATGTGGAGCTGGTGCAAACACACCCACACAGAGAAAGATATATATATATATATACAGATGTATGGGATGCAAGGAGGTTGCTGAGCAGTGGGAGGAGACGTAGATGGGCATGGTGCTTCGGCTGTGACACGGTTGGAAGGGTGCGTCCACTCTTCCACACGCCGTGTCTCCTTCCCATCGGGATTCTGTTCTGCCATGCCGAAACGCATCCAATTGTGGTGCCACCTCCAGCAGCACCAGAACGTGTGCAGATGGCTTCCACCACGCCACCTGTGCATCCCTGCCTCTTTCCCTCCCAATCCAAACCTCGTCGTTTGGCCCCAATCAAGAGGAGGAAAGAGGAAGGTGAAGATTCGACACATTTCCACCAAGGACACGACGTCAAAGGTGCGTGGCGATGGCGGTGGGCGAAGGAATGCCTCCCATGAAGGAGGTGGTGCGCATGCTGGATATGAAACCGCATCCAGAAGGCGGATATTTCGTCGAGACCTATCGCGACGAGTGGCGCTTGGAAGAGGAAGCCCTGCCCAAAGGATACTCTGGCCAGCGTAACGGTTCCACCGCGATCTATTTCTTGCTGCCACAAGGAGATGCCTCGCACTTGCATCGCATCCGAGCGGCAGAAGGTTGGCACTTCTACCTAGGATTGCCTCTCAAACTGGTGGTCTACGACCAAGAAAAGAACAAGGTGGACCAAATACGTCTCGGAAGCGACATCCTGAACGGGCAGAAAGTACAACACGTGGTGCCGTCGGGAAATCCAGGACCTTGGTTCGGCGTCTACCACGACGTGATTCACGAAAGCATCGATCCAGAACGATCCTACACTCTCGTAGGATGTACCGTGGCTCCTGGATTCGATTTTCGAGATTTCGAACTGCTCGAAGGGGATCGGAAAGAGAATCTGATCCGGCAGTTCCCGCAACACAAAGAAGAAATTGAGCGTCTCTGCCGCGCATGAAAGCATGGAACCCGACCTTTCACACAGCAAGAACAGCCGCGGAACCTCAGGGCACCGAAAGTAATGAAAAAGCGTGTTACACAGCATCGATCGTGTGCTTGCTTCACCGAGCAAAAAATTCAAAAGCATCTGTACCCAGGCCCATAACCAAGTGCATGAGCTACCCCAAGGGGAAGCATCTCCAGCTTGTGAGAAGACAGGCATTCTAAGCAAATCTTGACAAAACGACAGACGCAGTCCAAAAACTGCCTAGCCTGCAGGATTCAGCTGCTCAAGATTCCATCCCTGTCCACGTTAGGATCCTCCGGGTGCCCTTCCACCACGGTCGTTGCAAGTCCAAACACCTCAGAGAAATTGGAGAGCTCTTGACGAGCAGCCCACAATTCCAAACTAATGTCCATCAGGCCGCCGCCTTGCTCCTCTGGTACCTCAGAGGGCACTACTACTAATACACAAGTGTCACCATCATGCAACACTTCCACACTATTTACACCACAGGCAGTATTCCTCCGATCCAATGCGACTGCCAATCGGATGATGACACACATCACCATGATCTTCTCCCTGAGTTCCGGAGGAAGTCTTGCAAAAGACTCATGTTTCATGCTGGGCAGCTTCTTTCTATGGTACCTGGCAAGCATGGCGATGATCTCAACTTCCAGAGGAGAAAACCCAAGCAGGTGCTCGTTGTTCTTAATCAGATAGTACGCATGCTTATGATGACCTGCATGAGAAATGAACATGCCCACAAAGTGAAGCATGGCACCTGCTTCCATCAAGAATGCCATGTTATCATCGATCGAGAGGGCCAAATGGGACGCGTGGGGACCCTTCTTCAGTCCTTCAAGGATCTGACGAGCCAAGGTAGCGCTGTGGAGAGCACTCTGCTTGCGGCATTCAGTATCAAACCTTTGGGCCAAGTGAAGGACGGATTCTCTACGGATATCTGGAGTGGGATGGAAATCCGGCAAAGCGCGCATCAAGGAGTCTACGATCACTCCTTCCCTCAAGGCATACGGAGAGATTTTCATCTGGTCCACGTTCAACACGCTGAAAATTTCTTCCAACAGTATTGCCCCTGCCAAAACCGAGTGCGGGTGCCTGTCCCTTGCACCGTTGACTTTCTTCCACTGGGAGGGCGGTGTCGAAGACAGCATCTTGACCAAGGCCTTGAGTTCCATCCTCTTGAACTCCTGCTCCTGCAGCTCAGGTGGGTGACCATTTTCATGCTCCTTGTGGGTGGACTCTTCCTTTCTCATCGCAGCAATCAACGCAGCGCAGATTTCAATGGAACCGCTGGTTCCCACTGACATTTCGAACCCACGGTAGGGAACATTCTCGTGCTGTTTGGCAATCTGCACCACATTCTCTGCAACACCAGCATCGGCAAGCGCTGCTCTCACGTATCTTCGGCATTCAATCAACTGCTCTACGGTTGGCAGGTCATCCCCGCCCAAACAACGTTCTGCAAGTCGCAGATGTCCAATTTTGAGAGACATTGCTACCAAGGGCTGGCCTTCCCTCCCAACCACAAACTCCGTGCTACCGCCTCCTATGTCCACAGTCAACACGGTTTTGTCAAAGATAGGAAGTGCTTGCAACACTCCCATGTAGATGAGTCTGGCTTCCTCCTGGCCGCTGACGGTCTCGACTTCAATGCCTGTTTCTTCTTTGATGTGCCTGATGAAGGCGGATCCGTTCCTGGCTTCTCTGACAGCACTTGTTGCAACCACACGCAGTACTGCACCTCTGGTTTCGGCAACTTTGGTGAGCCTCTTCATGGCGGCGAAAGCCCTCTGTTCCGCTTCTTCCGAGATGATGTTGAATTTCCCTCCACCGCTTCCCAATCGCACGACTTCCTTCATTTGATCCACCACCTTGAACCTTCCTTGCATGTCCGCGCGGACCACCACCATGTGGAAGGAGTTGGTGCCCATATCCACGGCAGCAAGCAGGAACCGCTCGGCGTCTTCGGTGCCCCCTTCGTCGAGGTCCAGGGACGAGACATTGCAGTTGTTCCAGTCCCTGGCGGCGTCTTCCAAGTCCGCCTCCAACCTGGCTTCGCTCTGCGCGACGGCCACGTTCGCTCGCGAACGGCCGTTGTTTCCCGCCACGCGTCGACGCAACCCCGCCTTGGACGTCCGCGTCTCGCGTCCCGGCACCCCCGCCGCGCAGCCCGAGACCTGCAGGCGCGCCTGTGGACGGGTAGACGTCCACAGGCGCGCGGAGGGGCCGTTCCCGTGCGCCGTTGGTGCCTTCGCGAGCCGCTTTGGTGGTGCGATGGACGTCCTCCGACCACTGCGACACTTGTGGCGGTCACTCGTCGGTCGAAGGGGACCAGGGAGGTCCGATAGGGACGAGCGAAGGGTTCCTCGACGGGACGGAGACGGAAGGCAGGGAACTGGACCGTGCGGGGAGGGACGGTCGGGGGACACGCGGGACGGTCGACGCGGAGGAAAGAGCCTCCGCGGGACGTGGTCCGAGGTGGGGCAGGGGAAAGGAAGGGATCCCCTTCGGGGGTGGGTCGAAGGACACGGTGCGACGAGGTCCTCTGCGCCCTCCGCATCCCTGAAGTACCCAGGGAACGGGAAAGAACCGCACAGAACGGAGGGCTGGGACCGATGCGTGCAGAGGGCAGCCCTCGCCGCCTTCGGTCGGACACGTGCCCTTCCGGGTGGACCTCCCGGAATCGTACGGCCCTTCCACCCCATCCGTAAGCCACGACCAATGGAAACGTGCCAGCTGGACGATGGGGAGGATCCGACGTCCCAAAAGCTTCGAGAACCGACCGATGCACCCAGATCCACCGAGGACGTGTCGAAGAAACGATGGCGCACGGACGAAGACGCCACAAAGGAAAGGCGCGTCGAAGATCGGAATTTCCGAAGGACAACGGATGCACTCCCTCCTCCGAAACCGCGTGGCGAAATGCTGGCGCTGGGAAGAACCTGCACGGATGGCATCCCAGGGCCATCCGAGGCGCCCACCGTGCAGGATTTCGGTGCGGAGAATGGGTGCGATCGGCCCGCGAAACGCCGGCGCTCTACATCTCCAGCCGTGGATACGATGCTTCCCATGGACGACGCTCGCGCATGTTCCACCACGTGACCTCTGCACTGTGCTGCCGTGTGAACTACGAACATGGCTGGATCGATGGATGCCTCGGGCCTGGTGCAGCATTTCACCTCCCCATTCGACCCAGCCGGATCCTCAGAGAGCTTGTGAAGGCGGCGTCGGTAAGCTTTCCTGCGGCCCCTATTGGCACAAGGAAGCACCGATGCTCTCTACATCCACCTCAAGCTCGCACCACCCTGCCTTTGCATTCATCGCGCTGTTTTCGCTTTGCGTTGCCGTTCCAGTCCGGCCAGCCCAGGCAGGTCTGCTCAGCGTTCACAAGCCACGCACGACGGACCCGGCGCGATCACGCGCGCTTGCCGTTGTTCCTCCACTGGACCCCATCCTCTCCTCGTAGACGTGTGCACGACCGCCTCTCCACTTCCATGTCCCCATGGAGCCTTTCCACTGCCATGGCCATCAACAAGGAGGGGCCTGTGGAGATGTCTGGCTAAACCCCCCTCGGTGGTGGAGAGATGCACCACCGACACCCTGCCAGAGGGAAGGAGTGCAAGCTTTGCATCCTGCGCCATCCTTGCTGCCTTCGTGTGCATCGCATGGCGTCGGGATGGAGTCGGACGCGTCGCAGGAGGTCGTGCAGGTGTACCAGTCGCTGATGCGGCGACAGGCGGGGCTGGAACTGCCGTCGCTGCTGCAGAGGAGGTTGGTGCGCCGAGGAAACGGAAGCATCGAACTGCATCGGCAGAAGAAAGTCCAAAGCAGCGCAACCGGCTCGGTCAATTGGATGGATCTAGACGTCGAAGAACACAGGTACTTGCTGTGCGCTGAATCGGATGGGTGCGCTTATCTGTATGACCTGGACGGAGCGAAACGGGAAGACGGCAGGGGAATGAACGTACACCAACCACTCTGCAGCACAGCACCGGCTTCGGAGATGCAACATGCACGTGTGTCACGTAGGGGTCCGTGTTCTGGACACACCGCTAGTGTTCTGAGCATCCAATACTACCCATTCGATCGAGGTATCTTTGTGACCGGTTCCTTGGACAAGACCGTGAAGCTCTGGGACACATCGATCATGGAAGCGGCCACCGAATACCGCTTGGGGAGCGCTGTTCATGCAATTGGAATGTCGAAGGTGTCGACCCATCATTCGTTGATTGCTGCGGGGTTGACAAACGGGCAAATAAGCCTGTGCAACATCGAGTCCGGTGCATGCATTTGCACCTTGAACGAGCACCGCTGTCCGATCGGAGCCTTGAAGTGGCATCCAGGGGACGAATGGATACTCATGTCCGGTGCCCAAGACGGGAGAATAAAAATGTGGGATATACGCAAGCCCACCTCCGTCCTGACCCTTTTTCATGGCGGTACAAGAAGCGATCAAAATAACATGGATTCGGCTACGAATGGCCAACAAGCACTCACTAAAATCAGCTCCCCCTCCTCTTTGAAAAGGGATGTGAAAGCCTTGCGTGAGGCAAAGTTCATGCACAAGGGTAAAACCTCCAACGTGCTTCCCAACGCAACCAGCACCTTGCACTTTCCAGTTGTGTCCCTTGAATTTTCACATGATGGCCAGTACATGTTCAGTTGTGGGAAGGAGGGCCGACTCCATTCTTGGGACATGGCCAAAGCCTGCAAGACCGATAAAGAGTACTGCAGTGGAATTCCGCATGTTTCCAACCAGGTTCAATTAGCCGTGGCGGAAGATGACAGTTATATTTTTGTTCCCTCGGGAAACACGATTGTTTCCTTTGATTGCCGTTCAGGATCTAGAAACGCTATACTGAAGGGCCACCACAACCCTGTCAAATGTTGCCGTTGGCGTCCGCATCACCAAGAATTGATTTCGGCTGCTCTTGATAGGCAAGTTATAGTCTGGACTTCCCCCTTGCTACAGAGATTTGAAGCATCACATTGTGTTCAGGAAGCAGAGGACCGGGACGACTGGAGCGACTAGCCACTCGGGACGCGAAACAGATTCGCAGCCGAATTGCTGTATGTTCGACTATTGCGCTGTTGGCGAACCCCTATCACATTCCAACCCCCGACTGTGGTTTTTTCAATAAACGCAATGTGACCAGCAGGATTGGACGCTTGTGAAAAGTGGTGAATGCTGTTTGTAGGAGCTCTGACATTGCCCAAGCAGTCTTGCCGCCTTCTGGTCCTGCAATCACGGGTTGTCCGACTCGTTTTTCTCTTGCTGTCCTCGCCTGGACTTGAAGAGTGGCTGACCACACCGAGGTAAAGTTGAATTGCTTCTTGTGATACATACGGAGCATGAAGCAGCCTTCGCAAGTTTTTAGGAAATGGACAACATCTTTGAATTTTGTTCGTATTCTTGGTTGCTGAGATAAATATCAAAACTGGCAAACATTTGCATTAATTCTTTGGAGTTAGGTGGATGCTTCTGGGGATCCTACGTCGATGCCTTCCAATGCTGTTTCTGGAGCCGTTGTCTGGGGTATGGGTGCGAAAACGTCCTCTCGAACAGAGGTGCTAGATTGGGGCAGAGTGGTCTGACCCGCGATGACGTTGCACGGGGTTGGAAGTTTATACCAGATGCAGAGGAAAGTGTAGGGGGTTATGCCAGTACCAGGATCGGGGACCTCCAGTTGATCCACTGCAAGCACTTCGTGAGGTTCGCACTTACTAGGGATATATTTGGGCATGGTAACGTTTTCTGGCACGTAGAATCCAGCGTCCGAGACCCCTCCTCGTACCCAGAAGGGCGGTTCAATTTTGTCTTCGTAGAATCCCTCCCGGAACCTTGCTTGGTTCCACTGCCCCTTCTCACACTGCAGGTAAGGCTTCCGAATGAACTTGGCCTTTGCTTGACGCGGGTCTCCGACCCAAATACAGAAGCCTGGTTCGTATTCCCGGAATTGAAACCTGGGCCGACGCACTTCCCTGATGAAATGGCCTTTCTTCCAGTATCCTGTGAAGTACTTGCCCTTTGTGTAGTACCCCTTCTCAAGTTGTTCAGGCACTACCTTGCCTTTTCCACATCTCAGTAGTTTGCCAATCTCTCCTTCAGAAAAGCTGTTGAGCAATGACATTGCTCTCCTCTCAAGATCTGTCTCTTTCAGTGAAAGGGCTTCAAAGTCGTTGAATCCCAGGGGGGTAGGACGAGTGGTAGGTTCAAAAAGCCCCGGGCATTCCAACTTATCATCGGCCGGTCTTGCCCAGGACCAGTGATCTGGAATGTTGTCTGGAATCGTCGTATAGTCCAGCGTGGAGGCATCCGAGCTATTGATAAGGTACACACTGGTGGGTGGAGAACTCGGCTCGGGCAATGCCGAGAGCGTACAAGAGTTTCCGGAATTACCACCGCCGCGTTGTTCGATGGTCTGGTACGAAAATGCTGGAAGTGTGTTGCAGCACCCATCTGCCATGTCTTCGCACCTGTTGCATTCTTTGAATTGGTACTTTGAACTTACCGTTTCGGCTCCGCCGTCTTGTCTTTCCATAGCAACCTCCAGCGGATCTAAACAAACTCCCACCGGCAGAGGATTGTAAATTTCGACGAAACCTGGTCCATGTGAAGTAGGCGAGTTCAGCTTCACCTCGCTGATGACGAGCATCGGATCTTCGACACATTCCGGGCTGGCTTCACATCTCCACCCGTTGCAGTACCAGGGAAGGAACAGGAGGGACTGCAAGCACCTTCCTATTCCACACACGTTACCCTCCGATCTTGTGCCCATTCCAAGGGCCGCTTGCACGAGGTGGAGCGCTCCTCTCCTGGATGTCGACGCAGGTCGAGCTGTCGGTGACTGTAGCCTCGACACTTTCGAGGTTCATCGTACCCCCCCCCGAACCGGCACCCGCCCCTGTAGCAAGTGGGGACGCAGGGAGGGGTGGTTTCGGCTGTGCAGGGTCGGATGAGGGAGAACGTGCCTCATGGGGGCGAGGGAAACACCAGGAAACCAAGCATGCATTAATGCCGGAGGCGTGAAGAGATGATCTGTCGAACTATGAGCTGAGCCGGAAGAACGGCAGGCTTGGGCCTCTCTGGTTTGGTGTACGGAGGAGCTGCCCCCGCATCGAAAATGGCCTTGCACTCGTTGCATAGCCTACTGTGGAAGATTTTCCACGAAAAGTCCGTAGAATTCTTCCTAAAAGGGTTGCTAATGTGCTCCTTGATGTCAATCAAGCCTTGGTGGAATATTGTCAGAACTGTGAGCATGATAATCTGTGTGACAGCCCAGTAGCTGTAACGGAAGATCACTGAGATGGCCGTGATGTACCCTGCTTGGATGGCTGTAATGTAGATGAGCACCTTCACCATCAGAATCACCAGGTGGCTGTAAGTGAGCGGGTACTGGGTGTTGATGCGTCCGAGAACGAAGGAGACGTTGCAATTTGCTTCCGTGCATTCTCGGAGGATGGCTTCCTGGTTCTTGAGCGGGTCCGGGAGTCTTCCATCCAGGCACATCTTGGTGAAAAAGGAGGCAATCCATACCCAAACCACCTGAGACTTTGCTGGGCAATGCTGCAAAAGAGTAGCCTCCTGCTCTGTGAGCAAGCCGTCCCTCACAAGGTCCGACAGATCATGCACCCCTGCAGCTTTCCTCTGCCGCATCGTCCAAACATCTACCTCTGCAGCATCTTTGAACAAAAGAGCCGTGCTCAAGAGACCGTAACGCAGGACCGTTTCCCGTGCATCAACATCTTCTCTGTTATTACTTGGAAAGTAGATGGCCATCCGAATGCAGATGCTCTGGACAGAGTTGAGCACCCCTTGCAAGAATTTCTGACGGATGTTCCAAAAAATGTCCACCTGCTTGGTAACATAGAGGCCTAGGACAAAAGCCACCAACAGGGTGAGGCTTTCCCCAATGGTTGCAATCTCCTGCATCTCATCGAAAATTTCCAGAACCTCCACGAGATCGTCCGTTCCACCATCGATGTGTTCCTGGTAAAATCGTCCGGAGCTGCTCGTCTGGACGAAATACGCCACTAGGAAGGTGATGCCCCCGATGAAGTACACGAACAGCAATTGGGACCATATAAAAGATGAGGACAGAATGGTTCCTCTCCAGGTCCAGAGCCAGTCGAACTTCAGCAGACGCTTTTCACTGAACCTGACGATTTTCCGCCCAGGTTCATGCATGGGTTTGGTCCCAAACAAGCGAACGAATTTTTCGTCCCACCATCTCGCTTTGTGCGGTTTGAACCCTCCCACGTGATAGTTTACGCCGTCTAGTTCGTGCACCACGCGTTGGTTGTTCATAAGCTCGTACTCGAAGTAAGGACCTGGCTTGACGGGCCGATCGCGCAGCGGTGCAACCGGTCGGTCCGGATCCTCGATGACGTCTCCGTACTTGAACCTTTGCTGCTGTTCCTTGGCCCATTTTTTCTTCTCCTCGAAGTACGCAGCTTTGGACGCATTCTTGTCCTTCTCTTCGGGGTTTCCATCCTCGTGGGTCCGTGGAAGGTTGGCTTCGCGGTGCACCTCCCTTGGCGGCTTGGGACGCAGCCACGCGTCGTTGGGGGTCATCATGACGCTCTTGACGCGTTCCTTCTTCCCATCCTCCTTCCTGCCACCCGTTCCTCGCTCATCCATCGCGCTGCGACGCCGTGCGACACCGACACTGTCGGCCTTCCCCTTCCGGACTGAACCCACTCCGCTTCGTCAGACGAGGGTCTTCGTTCCCCCCGGGGAAAAAGGGACCCCGACCCACTCCTCCATAGCTCATTCTCAGGTGAGATTAGCCGGGGGGTCGATTCCCCGTGCCTCGACCCTCCCGGGACGAACAGGGGGAACGAAGGACCAAGGGAGTTTTTTCTCTTGGAGACGAGATGGATTCGTTGTGGAGGGGAACACGAGGTACGGAGGGCTTGTGCGGCGCTTCCATTCGCAACAAATCGGCACGGGATCGATCTACGTTCTGCACCAACGTGGACGCCGGAAGCGGTATGTGCGATAGTCGAACCGGAAAAAAGCATGTGCTAGCGAGTGGGAATGGAATCAAACACTCGGACATCCAATTCGCATCGTACCCACACCCAAACGAAGCCGGGAGCCAAGGCCCGCATTTATTGTTCGACAGGTGCATTGTTACGGGGGATCGAATGATACCGCACGCGCCCCCTAGATTCTTCGCTTGCTCGCGCGTTCCTCGGCCCAACGCAACAATTTTGCTCGTTTTGACCTTCCAACGGATAGTTTATGGTCATCCCAAACGTGCGAGCAACACGAACATCGCGAACTTGTCGATTGTCATGGTATTCTTCCATCGAAAAGCGGAAAACTGGTCCTTCGTAAAACCATGCATACGCATTGGCCGAAGGAAAGCTGCCCGATGATCTTTCATTCATTGATTACAAGTGCTGCTTGCATCCCTCATCCTCGATTTCCACCATCTACATGTTTCTTCTCCGCGATGGCGATACGCCCGCGCCCACATGCAAGCACCATCGGTAACGTCTCACTTGCGCCCCTTGACCGTTCGTTTTTCGACATTGCAGCAACACCAGAATCAAAGATGTTCTTGCGGAGCACGGCGGAAACACGGCATAAGAAAGACAAAAAATTTGGTGCGTTGCATGCCGTGCCCGGTCTCTTGGAAAAGATGGGCATCGTGTGTACGAATCTTACTAGTAAGAACACGCGGAATCATCGAATCGTGCTGCGAGTGACGGAAGTGGCCATGCTAGGACAGTTTAAACGAAAGTACTTCGATTGCGACCATTTGTAGACTAGAATTTCGAAATCGACGCCACCAAATTTCAGGCATCCAACGTGTGCACAACGTCCTCGCACATTCAATCATGTCCGCTTGGTAGACGTTGGCATGGTCTCCTTGGACTGGAGCCCTGCATTGAAACGACATGTTCGGCTTCCAACCAACGGTCGTGTTTGCCCAGGAACTGGCGGGAAGACCGGAGGGGAACGATGCCACGTGGATCCGACATCGACACGTTTCGGAGGCGGCGATGCGCACTCCCGTCGCGTCGCCACACGCGCTTTAGAAGCGGCTTGTTTCGGTGTCGAGGCGCATCTGCGTCCCACCAGGGACACGTGGTGGACGCATGGAAGGAGAGGACGCGCAAGCGCGGCAGTCTTCGTCCCTGGAAGCCGGAGGATACGAAGTGGTGGAACACGTGGGACGACATGGCACCGCCAGCCGACGCAGGAAGCTCGTGCGTGCATGGAGAAAGATGCCCACTGCACGGGAGCTGTGCTTGCTCGTGATCCAGCACGGCGTGGACCGGACGAAAGCGATCCTCGTGCAAGCCATCAAGCGAGCCAGGCGAACCACGCCCATGCTGGTTAGCGCGGCGAGGAAACCGAGCGTGAGACTCGTCCTCTGGTGCGCATCCGCCTATGCGGTTGGTCGTATCGCGCTGGAAGCGGCCACTTGGTTCAGGAGAGTGCTGGAGGTGATGCGGGCGAGGCAAAAACTCGAGTGGGAAATGGCTCAGGCCATCGAGTTCCAAGCGTGGGCCAAGGCTGCGTCTGCCTTGGATGCTTTGCGAGGACCAGGACGAGCAGAAGAGGATGAGCTGTACGACGAAAAGCTGCTCAGCGAGCGGTTGGAACATCTGCGCAAAGTGAGGCAGGAAGGAAATGTCAACGAAATGGCCTTTACCCTGCGATGCGACCAACCAAGGAACCTAGGAAACATCACCAACAAAGCCATCCACGAGACACGCAGGGTCGGAGTACCAGAAACCATTCGAAATTATATTGAAGAAGTGAAGGTGCAGCTCAAGTATCTGACGAACCATCCCCTGCCAGATGTCACGCCTGATGAAAAGCTGCAGTTCCTTGCGGAGACGCGGCACGGACATGGGAGAACAGCGCTTGTACTGAGCGGCGGCGGTGCCCTTGGAGCGTTCCACCTGGGGGTAGTCCATGCCCTCTTGCAGAGGGGCCTCCTTCCACGTATCATGGCAGGTAGCAGTGTGGGGGCCCTCATCTGTGCCATTGTGTCCACAAAGACAGAGAGTGAGTTGGAGGGGACATTCAGCTCCGGGGCCTTGACGCAAATGGAGCTGACCTTCTTCAAGCACAGTGGAACCACCAGTCTTTTGAAGCAGATGATGAAGACCGGGACCCTACAAGATCACGGCTACTTTCAAGAGCAACTTAGAAATATACTGGGGGATTTCACATTCCAGGAAGCATACGACCGCTCAGGCCGCATCCTCAACATCAGTGTCAGCCCTACGTCCATAAAGGAGCCCTGCCGCGTGCTCAATTATCTGACGGCCCCGCACGTGCTGATCTGGAGTGCAGTGGCGGCTTCGTCGGCGTTCCCAGGCCTCTTCCCTTCCACGGTTCTGATGGCAAAGACGATCGACGGCCGCTTTGTTGAGTATACGCCAGAGGCAGGACGTGGTGAGGAACGTATGTGGCGCGATGGAAGCCTCAGAGTAGATTTGCCCATGCGAAGCCTGAGCGAGCTCTTCAACGTCAATTACTTCATCGTTTCACAGACAAACCCACACATCACACCTTTTTTGCGTCTGAAGAGACGACTCCATTGGCTTCGGGTCCCCTTGGCGTCCACGGTATTTCAACTTCTGGAGCTGGAATGGAAGCACCGTTGCAAGCAGTTACGCTTTTTGATACCACGCTCCTTTCAAGGCATTCAGTGGCTTTTCACGCTGGGGAGTCAAGACTGGGAAGGCGACGTGACGATAGTGATGCCCACCACCTGGCACCAGTACGCCAAAATCGTGTACAATCCCACGAAGGAGGAGCTGTCGGAGACGATGTTGCAGGGCATGCGGGCCACGTGGGAGAAATTGTCGGCCATCGAGGCCAATTGTGGGATCGAGCTGACCTTGGACGAGTGCATGCAATCGCTCAAGCACGAGAAGATGGAGGTTCGTCGACGGCGGAAGCCTCGCATTCCTTCCTGGTTCACCTTTTCTAGCACGTTGGGACATGCAGCCTCTCACGACTCGGGTTCGGAGGATGGGGAAACCTGATCGTTTCTCGTGTCCATCTAAATTCAACATGCATTGGCTCCGGGACCTTGAAGCTTCTCCGGGCGCCCGGTGCACAGCTGCTTCTTGCCGATCGAACCCTCGATGGCTTTGCATATTCCGATCGGTTCCGAGTGCCTCCTTCTCCTTGTGGGCCCGCATCCGTTCCGACGTCGGGGGTACGCCCTTGTAAACCATCCATTTCTCCTCCTTCATCTCGTTCCTCCCGCACTCGTGGGATGGGATGCTACCCCTCTGCTTTTTCGTTGCATGAGAGGTCTTGGTTCATGCCCACCTTGGGATCCAACTCTGTCCATGGCCATTTCACCATCGCCATTGCGCAACCGTCGGTTTCGCCTCGTCGCGTCGCGCCTCGCTTTGCCGCGTCGCAGGCGCGCAGGACGGCCTCCCGTCGACAGGAGGGTTCGATCGCGGATCTGACGGAAGGTCAGGCATGAGCTTCGCGGTGTTCAAGCAGGCGCAGGCGCCCACGGCGGTGGACATCGCCGTGCGTGCCGACTTCACCATCGCCTCGGGACGCGATGGCGCGAGCGCGTCTTCGAACCTCGTGCTGGCCAAGGCGAACGTGCTCGAGGTGTACGACGTGTTGGAGGATCCAGCTTCGTCCGAGGCATCGCGTGCGACGTCGTCGCGCATGGAACTCGTGGGATCCTGGACGTTGCATGGACGCATCGAAGGACTGGTCGCACTGCCGCGCCAACAGGCGTTCGCGCAGCAGCGAGACGCGCTCTTGCTTGCCTTTGCACCGGCCAAGCTGTGTGTGGTGGAGTTCGACGCCGCCATGAGAAGCTTACGAACCACGTCCATGCACGGCTTCGACGACCAAGAAGCGCTCAAGCGTGGCAAAAGCAGCTTTCCTACGCCTCCACGTGTGGCTGCGGATCCACAAGGCAGATGTGCGGCTGCTGTGGTGTATGCAGACGCATTGGTGGTGCTGGTGGCCGTGGAAGGAAGCGCGTTCGGGGAAGAACACGAAGAAGCAGCGGGTGGGAAACAAGGTGCAGCGGGTGTGGCGGGCAGCTACACCGTAGATTTGCATGAATTGGGCGTAGGAAGGGTCAAAAGCATCGGCTTCTTGAGCGGATACAGCGAACCGGTGCTGCTGGTGCTGCATGAAGGGGAACCCACCTGGGCAGGACGGCTGAGGGAGAGGAAAAATACTGGGAGAGCGGTGGCATTGTCTCTCAACCTCTCCCTGCGAAGTGCCGCTCGCATCTGGGAAGCGAATGGTTTGCCGCACGATGCCAAGCAAGTGGTGCCTGTGCCACCCCCAGCCAACGGGACCTTGATTGTCTGCCCCAACCTGCTTGTCTACCAGACCGAGGTTGAAAACAAGGTGCTGCTGCTCAACCAGTTGGCAGCTACACAGCCGTTCCCCAAACGAGCAGAAGGAGAGCCTGAGCCAGACATGCCGCAACTGGGACCGTTGGAAATGCCTCCCAACTGCGTGGAATCTATGGCAGTGGGTGCGCCCAAGGCAGAAGTGGAGCTGTGCACAGACATTGCACATTTTACCTGGCTCTCGCCCCTGTCCTGCCTGGTTGCCGTCAATGATGGAACCTTGTATTTGCTCAAGCTTGGCTTCAATGGAATAAGGGTGCAGGACCTGACCATCACACGGGCAGGATTAGCTGTGATCCCTTCCTGTGTGTGCACGTTGAGCACATCCCTTCTCTTCATCGGGTCGAGGGCTGGAGATTCCCTGTTGATCAGATACACTGGCAAAAACTTGGAGCCAGATGACGAGAGGCCTTCTAAAAGACGAAAGTCTGGTGAGAACGGGGTGAGAGAAGACGAAATGGAGGACAGCGACATCAGCGACCCAGAGCTGGAGGAGATTTACCAAATGGAAGAAAGCAAAGAACGCGACGAAGAGGAGGAACCTGATGAGCCGGACAAATATACCTTTCAGGTGCAAGATAGCTTGCTAGGCTTAGGAACCTTGCGCGATGTGAGCACCAGAGAGGGCAGTGGAGCAGAAGGTAGAGTAGAGCTGATAGCGTGTGTAGGTCAAGGAAAAGGCGGGGCTATGGCCCTCTTCCACAGGCATGTGTATCCCGACGTGGTTACGGAGGTGGCTTTGCCGGCTATTCGTGCACTGTGGACAGTGTACAGCTCTGATCAGGAAGACTCAATGAGTGGCAGAGCAGTTCATTACCACGCATACATGATCCTCAGTCTGGAAAAGTCAACCATGGTTTTGGAAACGGGCACCGAACTCAACGAGGTCACTGAAAAGGTTGAGTTTTCAACAAACTGCCCAACTGTGACAATCGGGAACGTGGGATTCTTAACCAAAATTGTACAGGTCTGCCCTGAAAATATCTCCTTGCTGCGACACGGTAAATGTGTGCAAAAGGTGGCAATGGATGGAGAACTGCTTGGAGCTGCTGCTGGAACATCGGTGAAATTTGCTGCAGTGAGGGATCCTTTTGTGCTGATCCTGTCGTCAACCGGACAGCTGAAGGTTCTGCGGTATCTTGCTCAATCGGGATGTCTCCATGCTGTGGACACGTCAGGGATGAACCTCGGCAGCGACCCAGCTGTCACTTGTGCTTTGTATGAAGACCGAAACAAGTGGCTGGGGAATGTGCATTCAGGAGCGAATTGCTTTGCTGTGGTAGGCCGTCGAAGTGGTAGAGTGGAGATATGGAGCCTCTTTTTGGGCATGGACGATACCACTGCCCCCAAGAAGATCTTTGACTGCAAGACGTTTCCAGAAGGGTCTGCTGTCCTTGAAGAGACTACGGCAGAGATGGAGACAGCTTTGTCTTCTAGTCGTGCAACATGGCCCACCATTGTTGAGATTCGCATGGAAATTTTTGGCGAAACCGTTGCTGAGAGACCATTGCTGCTTGCTCTGCTGTCGGACGGAAGCATTCTAGCGTACGAGGCTTTTGATGTTAGTGCAGAAGGGTCTGGTATTTATGAAGGGAATCCCCTGCGCTTTACTAGAATGAGTATCGAATGGCTGACCACCGAGCAAGTGTACACAGGACCTGCAAATGTGGAGGTGAACAAGGATGTCTTAGCGCTTCCAGCCCCGGCGCTCAGCAAGCTTCCTTCTCCTCAAATGCTGCGTTTTGATAACATTGGGGACATGCACTCTGGTACCAGCAGTGGAGTATTCGTCTGTGGTGCCAATCCTGCCTGGCTCATGATGTCCAGACGGAAGCTTCGTCTCCACCCGATGAAGCCAGAAAAAGATCCCATCATTGGCTTTGCACCATTTCACAACGTCAATTGTGAAAATGGATTCATTACCTGCAACCGCACTGGTGTACTGAGGATTTGTCAGCTGCCGAGTCGAGTTCGCTTTGACAATGATTGGCCTGTCCAGAAAGTGCCTTTGCGGTGCACACCACACAAAATTGTCTATCACAACGCGAGTGAGTGTTTTGCTTTGATCACATCGCAGAGAGTACCCACTCGGCCTAGGGCACCATTGGAGAGTGGGGGCGATGCTCATGCCCATGCTTCCGAAGTCACCGCAGAAGAGGCTGCCAAAGTGAGGGGGGAAGAGGAAGGATACGAGGTCAAAGTCATTTCAGCAACCAATATGCAGTTGGCTTGGAATCAAGCCCTTGATCCGGGTGAATGTGCGGTTTGTTTGGAAGTGGTATCTTTGCTGAACACAGGCATAAATGAAATGGAGGAATACCTGGCGGTCGGCACGTCCACCAGCAATGGTGAGGACTGTCCATGCAGGGGAAGGGTGCTGTTGTTTCACATTAGTCGTTCAGAGGAAGAGGGCGTACGTGTCGGGTTCCGTTTTGCATCTCAATTCAGAGGCCCTGTCTCTGTCATCAAGTCTCTAGCCGGCCACTTGCTCCTGGCCATTGGAACAAGAATCGTCATGCATGTTTGGACGGGCCGCACACTCTTTGGAGCGGCATTCCACGAATTTCCAATTTTTGTGACATCAATCTCGCTGGTGAAGAACTTCATTGTGGTTGGTGACTTGCACAGAGGGATATTCTTCATCAGGTGGAAGGAGGAAGGCAAGCAGCTGACCCTTCTTGGGAAAGATTTCGATGTTTTAGATGTTTTGAAGACCGAATGCCTCATTGATGGGAACTCGTTGAGTCTGTTTGCGGCTGATAGCTTCAGGAACATTCATGTCTTTGGTTATGCCCCACAGAGTGTAGAGAGCTATAAGGGCCAGAAGCTTCTACACAGATCTGCATTTTTCCTCGATGCGGAAATAAGCTCAGTCATCCGTCTGAAATTGCGGACAACCACCCCAAAGGCCAAATCCAACCGATTTGCATGTTTAGTTTTCACGACAGATGGGAGCATTGGCTTCGTGCCCCCTATCAATGAATCTACCTGCCGCAGATTACAGGCTCTCCAGAAGCAGTTGACATTGATGGTTCCTCAAATCGCCGGCTTGAATCCTAGGACTTTTCGTCGGATGAAGCTGAGGCTGCGAAGAAGCATACCACCGGACAACTTGCTTGATGGAGACCTGCTCTGGTCGTTCGATCAGCTCAGCAGAACATTCCAAAACATGGTGGCCCGGAAAATAGGTAGCACTAGGCAGCAAATTCTGGCAAATTTGTGGGAATTGAACCTGGCAATTAATGCACTTTGACAAAGGTATCATAACAACTGATGAGTCACTTTCTTACATCAACACTTGATTTTCTAAATCTATTCAGCTTGCTCATGGCACAACTCATTTTTGCTTTATTGCTTCTGCACTTTCCAAAATCTTACGAGCCGACGATGCGTCGAGTTCTTCTTTCGGCTCAAACTTGTAACCCCTTGGGGGAATAAGCCGTTCCATCTCCTCTAGCTGAGTGAAAGGTGCTACTTGATTAAATCCGTCGTCCCACGTTATTTGCACTGCGTAATTCCCTAAAGGTTGGACCGATTCAGGCCTGATGCTCTCAGGGATATCGGAAGGCTTCACCAACTGCTTGCCTGTCCACTCATCGACACTGGATGCCGAGCGATCATTCCTGCGGACGTCAGGGGGGTGCAGAAGAAACTCTTCGTTTTTGCCGGGGATCTTAACCACCAGCGCATTCAGCTCCGAGTCGTATCGCACGGCATTTTTTACTGCACGCTTTAGCTTTGCCGACTCCCGTACCACTGCTGCCCCAATATCCCCAAACGCTCGAGCAACATCCCCAGATGGCTGTGATAGGACTAACGGCAAACCAGAATCGCTGGACAAGGACAACTCTGGCACAATGGGCATGCGGAATATGTGTGGGATGGAAAAGTCCTCCACAATGCGGTCCCCAGAACCTTTGCCAAATGGAAAGTAACGCTTTCCATCACCCTCAAACCATGACATGTTTTCCACGACTGCCATGCAAGGTACAGCTAACTTGGCAAACATTTTTATTCCTTTCGCCACGTCGATAAAGGCCAGGTTCTGAGGCGTAGTCACAATGACTGCTCCTGTTATCGGGGCGGACTGGCACAGAGTGAGCTGAATATCACCGGTTCCAGGTGGGAAATCGATGAGCAGGTAGTCCAGTTCTCCCCAGTCGGTGGACAGAAGGAGTTGGCTGATGAGCCCGGACACCATAGGGCCGCGCATGACCGCCGCCCCTTGTCCGGTGAACCCAAAGGAGCAATGCTTGACACCCATGAATTCCACTGGTTTGATAAGATTGGTTTCTTGCTCCATCTCCAGCAGGTTCTTTTCTGGGGACACCATGGTGGGAAGGCTGGGTCCATACACATCAGCGTCCAAGATGCCAACCTTGGCTCCCATCAGTTGCAGAGAATAGGCGAGGTTGACAGCCACTGTGGATTTTCCCACACCTCCCTTGCAACTGGAGACGGCAATGATGTTCGAGACTTTCGAGAGCGACGCAGGTGTCCCGGCACCCAAGCCTGGTGAGCTGGGCTGTGCTGTCATGGTCACATCCACAGTCTTGGCCCAAGGTAGGCGCATCACGGCTTCTTTGGCTTCAGTTTCAAACTGTTCCTTCACTGGGCATGCTGGTGTGGTGAGTTCGAGTGCGAAGGAGACGGATCCTTCCTCCGGATTCACGCGTAGGTCTTTCACGAAGCCGCATTCCACGACACTGGCGCCGAGGTCCGGATCGATGACCACTTCGAGCGCTTGTAGGACCTGCGCTTCGTACGAGGGCGGACGTTCCACGGCCTCCGAAGACGCGGCACAATGCGTTCTAGCTCGACGTACGCTTGGAAGTACGTTGCAGGTCCTCCAGGCGGCGTGCGACGCGGCTGGAGTGCGTGCCATTGCCGTGGCCATGACGTTCGATGGTGGTCTGTCTTCGTCTCCTCTCCTCACCTCACGAATCCGTATGGACGTGCCCTCCAGTACCTTCTATTTCAAGATTTTTACCACCACTTCCCCGAGACGACCAAATCTGTGTGATGCGAAACGGATGTGGTACGAATGCAGCCCGAATAGCTCAGTTGGTAGAGCGCAAGGCTCTTAACCTTGTGGTCATGGGTTCGAGCCCCATTTCGGGTGACTGAGGGTACCTACTGCCTCTGACCCACAGTCCACTTTTTCTTTTCGAAGGGTACCAGAAAGGGATCCTCGGATGGTTGGAAGCAGAACGTGAAAGGCGATCGAGGGACGAAGCCAGGGTCGGATAGGATGCCCACGGATCAAGGAGGCAGTGAGGATCGTTTTGATCAAGCCGTTCCCGTCTATAAATGGAACGACCAAGGGGAGGGGCATGCAGGATCAAGTGGACACCAGAGCATGTCCAGGGGTGCGACAAAGCAAACTTTATTAATTTCGTTGCCATCCAGTTTCAAACCTCAGGCCGTCGCCTTGCGAGCAAATGAGGAGCTGACTCGCAGCGGACTGGTGGACAAAATTGCAGATGGAGAGCGCCTTGCAGAGTGGAGCAAACCAAGCATGAGAGTGAAAAGGGCAAGAGCCCCTGTCTGATGGGCTGACCCTAGGGAAACCGGGACATAGGTTAACAGTGTCGAAACCCCAAGCGTGACCTGTACATACGCCATGGCCACTACAGCATAGACCAACTTCCTTGTCGAAGGAGGCAGCGGTAAAGTGCGAGTGCGCCATGCAAAGGCCGTGATCGCCCCCAGCGTGGTCATGGCCAATGCTCGATGATTGAACTGCACAGAAGCAGTGTCCTCGAACAAATTCTTCCAGAAAGGGGAAAGCTGAAAGTAGCCAGATGGGACAAGATTACCCTCCATCAAAGGAAACGTGTTGTAGGCATGTCCGGCATCCAGGCCTGCAACAAAGGCACCCGAGATGGCCGTCACTCCGACAAGGGCAGACAGAGGAATCACCATGCTACGCACCTTCAGCAACGCCTGCTTTGAACTTTGAGAAATCGACTCGATCACTGGTTGGGGGAAAGCAAGATTCAACGTCGTCCAGGCCAGGATGGAATATATCGCGAAGGCAGAGGTCAAGTGTGCTGCCAGTCTGTACGGGCTCACACGAGGAACCTCGTGCTGCACAAGGAGATCCTCCTCCAACCCACTCTTGACCATCCACCAACCAACTAAGCCTTGCCCACCCCCCATAGCAAAGAGAAGTGCAAGGCGTTTACCAAGCACCCCATTGATGTACCCCTTGTATGCGAAGTACGTGCATGGCACTGCAAACACCAATCCCAACACTCTCCCCCACATGCGATGAGCGTACTCCATCCAATAGATGAACTTGAATTCTTCTAGGGTCATGGTGCTGTTGACTTTCATGTATTCGGGTGATCGCTTGTATTTTGCAAATTCCACTTCCCACTCTTCCTGAGTCCTGGGCGGGGTCTCTCCTGTGAATTTCCAATCGGTCATGGACAGACCCGAGCGCGTAAGTCGTGTGACTCCACCCAACACGACCATGCTGAACACCCATGCGCTGCATCCTCCCATCCACCATGCCAATGGAATCCTTCCTGGACCATCTCCAGCCGCCGACGCAGCAAATCCTCGCGTGGCCGTGGCTCGTATGGTCGATCCAACTGCGCTTGCAGCGGGCCTTGCCGTGCTCCACCGCCCTCCATTCCCCTTTTGTGTCTCCCAAGTATTCTTAGCCAGCCCTCGAAGCTGTCGAAGCGCGGTCAAAGCCGCCGTTCGACGCGCTCGAAGCGCAGCAACGGCCATTTCCTCGACGGTCTTGCCACGTCTGCTGGGACCAGGACTTCACAGGCTTTTCGAGGTTAACTTTCCATCGTCCCTCTTCGTAGATGGAGACCGGCCGAGTTCCTATCGGGTTCGAGTCCGGGGTAGAGGGGCTTGGGAAAGGGAAAGATGGATCCTTTTGAAGGGGTGATGAGAAGGAAAAGGACAGAATGTGAGGACGCTGAACCGAAATCTGACGAAACGAAACCTGGCAAGGAGGCAGATGCGTGCGTGTGAGAGAAGAATAAAATCAAGATGAAGATAACAGTGTGTACGTGACAAATACTCAGAATCTAGGAGTTGACATCTGCACAAAACCATCGAGAACCAATAATCCCACATTGAGATCGGCAACAAGGAAGGCTTGCAAGGACGGAGGCATGCTCGTGATGTGGGGTTTCCCGAAGCAAGATGGCCTTCTCGGAATCCGTTCATTCCGATTGACATGCCACTAAGACCGTTAAATTGTCTGGAATCCCCGAACGAAGCCAAGGACAAAGTCTCCATTCTTGAACTTAGTTTCAACCTATGGCGGAAGTTGGCCCACAAGTCCCTCTCGCAAGCCGTTTTCATGCTAAAAGACAAGGCCTTCGAAACCAAAGCGCCACTATGCGACTAGAGAAGTTGTTTCCAAAACATTTGATAGCCTCCAAGGCCAATCTACATCTCCTTCAAGAATGAGATTGACTTCCGTCCACCATTTGCATCCTCTCAACCTTCCTACGACTGTGGCGCTTGCGCGCCCACCTCCTTTTCCTGTGGCGCGAAGACGACGAGGGTGGTGGCGTCGGCGTGCGTTCGCGCTCGTTCGCTCGTGCGTTCGTGTCGCCGCGGTGCTCGAGACCGTTGGGCGGAACGTTGAGGAACGTTGTTGTTGTTCTCGTTCCCCTCCGCCGCAATTAATATTACATCTTAACTCCATTGGGTAATCCGCCCGTGGCTAAGCCACGTATTTATCCGGTTCATCGGCCACAGAGCCCTTATTAGAAAGGGGGACAAACCGGTCCCTATTCGGGTTAGTCCTGGCCCTGCATCCGCCTAGGGACATGGCTAAGGAGGACGTCCCAGTGAGGGGAAGGCAAGGGCCTTCCTTGGGCATCCGAGAATATTCCCTCATGCCTCCCTAGTACCTCCTGGTAGGTAGCGAGATGCTGCAAGCGAGGGAACCAGGGAGCCTTTGGCCAATGCGGAGTGATCATGGTCACAAGGGCTCTAGGTTCGGCCTCCAACTTGCCTATCACGGAGTCAATGAGGCAACAGGGTGGGTGTACCCATAGGTTGCCAAGACTAGCCCATTCTTGGGCGAGAGCATTGGTCTCCCGTGTAAAGAAGGCCGGACATTGGGCATTGTTTGGCGAGGCAAACAAGTCCCAAGTGAATGGCCCGAATATAATTGAGAACCTCTCAAAAGCCTCACGATTGAGTGCATATTCCTCATCGTCGAAGGACAACCTCGGCAAGACAGGTGTCGCGAGAGGGCTGGGCGCAACACCCTCCCGGACCACCATTAAGCGCAACTCAGCCCGATCGTCGAGTGGCTCTGGCGAGACGAGGGAAGCTTGGCCGTACACGGCCGCCACAGGATCAAATAGGATCGTGTGTGCGTCATCGGGACGGTAGGAGGAAGTAGTCCCGTCCGTCCACCGGATGACGTAAGCAGCGGGAGAAGATTTCGCCGCTTTTCGAAAGCGTTCCACAAGGCCAGTCCAAAACTCTAGGCGAGTTGAGCCGTCCATGAGCTCGAGCAAGAACCTTGCTTGCACGACTTGCCCAACCAAGTTCGTACTTGGCGGTTTCGCAAAGCGCGGTTTCCTTAGGCTAGTGTATGGCAGAGCGTACGGCCACGTATCCTTTAGGATGGGCCTCTTCTGGTGATAAAATTTGGACTTGTAGCGAGACACGCGACTCTTGTTACGTGCGGTGATGCCTTGCTCGGGGAAATGCCCGAGGAGTTCCTCGATCTCACAAACGTGGTCGATGAGATCCGACGTTTCCTCTACGAACCCGCGATGTTCGTGAAGAGGGGCATCGGCGCTACAAGCAAATTGGACATAGTACCTAGGTGGAAAAGTGGTCCAATCACGTATGTAGAAGCGCTCTACCTGGAAACGAGTTTCCTCTGATCCATTTGGGAGAGGAACCGTTTGAGGTTCAGGAGTAAGTTCGCGATGGGGGAACTTGGAATGGTCGCTCTCATGCCAGGGATGCAGTCGTTCGATATTGACTGTGGCGGAATGTCGAGTGCCGTCGGGTAGAACCAAGCGGTAAGCTCCCTTTGGTAACACCTCCCCAATGGTGTACGGCCCTACAAAGTAGCTCTCGAGCTTTCCTTTGTCCCTGGAGGACTTCAGACCGCGTTGCAGTTTGACTTTATCCCCGACGCGAAAGCGTCGAACCTGCCTTTGGCGGTTCAATCTATCTTCAACTTGTTTTTGATAGAGGGCGTGTCGTTTTTGCACTTGAGCATAAAGCTCTCGGCGAGCGTCAAACAGCGAATGGAGTCGCTTGCACGCAGGGTCTGCATTCTCTCTTAGGAGGGAATATGTCCACGGCAAACTGGCGTTTGTACCGAAGAGAACGTAATGAGGAGAGTAGCCAGTGACTCTATGCACCGATGTGTTGTAGGAGAAGGACGCTGTTTGAAGCAGCTCGTCCCACTCTACATCTGGCCGTGATGTTGCCAATGCCCGAAGGGTGGATAAAAGGGTGCGGTGCTGCACCTCCACTCCTCCTTGTGTCTGGCTATGGTAAGGCGCGCCGCTTTTATGCTTGGCCCCGAGCTCGATCAGGAATTGATCAAAGAGCTCGCGAAATCGGGGCCCGTTGTCGGTGAGGACAACTCGCGGACTTCCGAACTGATGGATTACTCGGTCCATGAGCACCTTGGCAACGTCGTGCGTTGTCCAATCAGTGTGCATCGGGAAGTAGAGAGCGTACTTGGAAAACCGGCATGTGACGGTTAGTACCGCGTTGTGACCTCTCGAAGTGGCGGGAAGTCCGACAACTTCGTCTACCGCAATCGTGTGGAAAGGGTAGGGGAAGATCTCTTGCATGTGGACGAGATGCTTCGCGGGTCGGTTGCTCGGCTTGAGGAGCTGGCAACGAGGACAAGTACGGACAAAGTCGATAATGTACGACTTCATACCTTGCCAAACAAAATGTTGTCGGCATTGCTCATAGGTGCGTTGAGCGCCAAAGTGGGCATCTGCGTGGACACGGTCCACAAGTCGTTGTCGCACGGCAACATCATTCGGCACCACCAGGCAAACACGATCCGTCTCGGGATCGATGCGCCACACGAGGTTGTCACGAACTTCGTGTTTCTTCGGTGGTGAAGCTACAAGAGCCTGATAAGCTTTGTCTTTCTCACCTGCTCGTTGCACCAATGTATACAAATCTTCCTCCTGGGGGTCAACCGATGGAATCTCAAGGGAACCACCCATAGCTCGAAGAGCTGGCCCGGGAGGCGGCTGAACGAGTGCTGGGATGGTGAGCAAAGGCATCGACCGCCGGAGGAGGTCTGCTAAGGTGATCAGCCTGAGATCAGTACCTGGGTTGACTTGCAACGTGGTGCGCACGGTGAGACCGGACGCAAGCCTATAGGACTTGGTAGCACGGGCGCACGTTCCATTATACGTGGCCGAATGAATCACATGGGTGGAGGCAGGCAACCTACTAAGGAGTCGGTCGCAAGCGGGAAGGTCAAGGTGCTTGTCATCAGCGAGGAGCACTACGTGAGCCTGCGGGAGCCGCTTGCGGTTGGCTACCTCCGCGAGGGATGTTGCCTCAAAGCGGAGGGGACGGCTTGTACGCCATCGAACGGGGGCCTTAAGGCGTGCCCGATCATATTGCAGCATCCAACGTTCGCGAGCAGCTTTCGATCGAAAGGTACCAATGACCGCTAGATCGAGGGAGAGCATAGGCTCGATCAACAAGATCTCTTCCAAGGAGGGAATCAAGTCTTCCGCGGGTGGCCCAACATGGAGGACACGAAAGACTTGGCCCCTGTCCCAATCGGTGCGACTGAGAGCGTCCGCTCCAGGGTTGGCGATGCCTTGACGGTACTGGACCTCGAAAGGGGTAAACTCAGCCAAGGCGTCTAGCCAGCGGATCTCCCGAGAGGAGAGTTGATCAGCATTCTTCGTTTGCAAGTATTTGGACGCAGTGTTGTCGGTTAAGACAGTGAAAGAGCGTCCTTGCAGAAGATGCTTCCACTTGACGAGACTTTGCAAAATAGCAAGAGTCTCTTGCTCAGCTGTGGAGTAGTTGCGTTGGGCATCATTGAATTTTCGCCCATAGTAAGCAACCGGATGCCACTTGCCATCCTCATGTAGTTGAGAAAGGATCGCGCCGGTAGCGATCTTACTAGCATCCGTCTCTACGCGCGTCTCTCTGTTCGGATCGTATTGGACGAGGACGGGCTCTTGAACTAGAGCAGCCTTGAGGCGCTGGAACGCGTCCTCTTGAACCTCAGTCCAGGAGCCAACGAAGTCTCCTTTAAACGCCTTTCTATTGATGTCCGAAAGAGGAGCAGCAAGAGTGGGGAAGTCCTTAATGAAGGAGGAGTAGTAATTGCACAAGCCTAAGAAGCTTTGATTCTCCTTGATGCTAGTTGGCCGGGGAAAGTTCTCAATTTTCTCCACGAGACGCTTTTGCATCATCACTCGGCCATCGCCAATATGGAATCCGGCGTAGTCGAGGGCTTTCTTAAAGAGCGCCGTCTTCTCCTTGGCGAGCACGATATGCTCAGCCTTGCAGCGTTGGAAGAAAGCCTCGAGGTGATCCAAGTGATCAGCCTCTGACCCAGAGTGGATGAGGATATCATCCATGTACGCCTTGGTGTTCGTTAAGGGCGACACGATGCGGTTCATCATGCGCTGGAAGATAGAGGGGGCGTTTGCCAGGCCCATTGGCATGACACGCCAAACGAATTGACCAAACGGCGTCACGCATGCTGTTTTGTATTGATCCTCGGGGGCCACAAGCATATTGTAAAACCCGTCTTTCACGTCAAAGGACGAGAAGAACTTCGAGGTGCTCAAGTCTAGGAGCAAGTCATCGATCAAAGGAAGAGGATATTTGTCCTTGATCGTGAGGTTGTTCAGCATGCGGTAATCAAAGACAATACGGTATCGCCCATCCTTCTTCGGTATGAGGAGTACCGGGGCTCCAAATGGCGATCCGGGCGAATGCGCCATCTTGCCGTCTTTGAGTAACTGGTCGATGAGCTCTCGACATGCCTTGGTCTTCTCCGGGGAGAGACGGATAGGCGGCCGACTTTTGGGACCGTCTTTTGCGACGTCCAAGGGTATGCGACACACCTCTCCCGACACTCGTTCGGGAGGCAAGGCAAAGCTTTCCTCTTTGCCTCGGAAGACCGATGCATATTTATGGAGGAGCTTGTCGAGCCGTTTCTTGCCTTGGGAGGTGAGAGAGTGATCTTCGGAGAGAGTAAGGCTAGCTATCCTTTTTCCGAGATCGTCCTCCTCATGTTCCAAGTCGGGTAGACGTTGGATGAGCACGAAAAGGCTACCTTCACGAGCCTTGCGGCTGGAACGTAGGATTTGGGCGGCTTCTTGCATAGAGCAGAATGCATCCATCCCATGCTTCGAGGCGAAGTTCGAATCGCCGCGAAGCTCATGCTTTCTCCCTTGATGGCGAAACGTCAGAACGTTCCTTGGGAACTCTAAGCTCGCGTGGAACGAGACCAGGAAGTCCATCCCCAACACCACGTCATAAGTATTGAGGGGACACACCGCAAAAGGCCTCTCGACCTTCTCCTTATCGATGGTGAAGGTCAAGTTCACGACCGGTGCCTTGTGCAACGTCTCACCAACGCCTAAGCGGTACGTCAGATTTTCTCGCTTGGGGGTGGATGTACGACCACTTGGGTCGGCTTGGCACACACGATCGTGGAAGCGACAGCTTATGAAGTTGTGGGTAGCACCCGTATCGACAAAGGCTTTTGCCGATAACCCTGCTATGGAAAGCATCACGACCATGCTCGTGCATAGTCCCGAGCTAAACTCACATAGCGTACCGATGGTAGACGGGAGGTTCGCGCTCAACGGAGTCGCGTGAAGGGGAGAGTGAAACTCTCCCGGACTTAGTGGGAACTCTGGGGGTGCGTCCACCTTGGGAGTTTCCACCGGGACCGAAGTGTGCAATGGAGGAGGGCAAGGATAGCGGTTTTCACAAGCACAATTATCCAAAGTCCTATTACATAGTGCACACTTGGGTGCTTCACGATATGTCGCACGGCAAGGGGGACTTACATGCGTCCTTTTCCTTTGCCTTGGCACGGACATAGTGAGCAACTCACCGTCAGTCATCAGGTTCGAGTTGTCGAGGGCCTCCTCGGAAACTTCGCTGCTCCACAACCTACCTTTTTGTGCGGAGGTGCCTCGGCGGGTTTTCTTCTTGCCGCCGGGCTTGAAAGCTCGCTGATGCGGTGCCAGCGGAGCTTGAGGAGGCGCTCCTTGGGGCCTTGTCCAACCTTGGGCGGCTTGGAGCTGCCCGAAGGTCAATGCCGAGGCTGGGATTTGCACCATGGCCTCCTGTGGCAACCCTTGGGGAGCCGGGGACGGAGCGTAACGAGGTTGGCCGCTTCCAGACCCTGCCATTCGCGCATAGGTGGGACCCTTTGTGAGGGGTGGCATGAGAGGAGATTTTCCTTTGCCTTTACCACCTCCCTGATGCCCTTGGGGCTCGGAGGGGAGTTGCCCTTCGAAATGTTTCACCTCTCGGAGAAGTTGTTCCCCATTGACAATCTCCTGTCCCACTCTCTGAGCGTGACGGATGTGATTGTCGAGGAGCCTCCCCAACTGTGGTCGGAGTTTGGCTCGAAACATAATCAAGAAGAATTGCTCCCAGAACCTCCTTTGGCCATCCGGGGTGCGCAAGGCACGGAGGAATGGATCGGTGGATTCCATGGCCCCTTCAACTTCCTTGCGCATGCGCAAGTAGAAGTCCTCCGCACTCTCGCCTTGGCGTTGGTAGCCGCGGGCGAGCTCAAGGACACACTCCCATCCGACATCGTCAGGGTAGTAGTGTCGTCGCAACACACTTGAAAATTGTTTCCAAGTGGTTGGCGGATGGGCTTGAGTGGCCAATTTATAGAACCTTTGTGCGCTCCCTATGAGGTAGCGTGCGGCAAGCGCAACTTGCGCTTCTTCCTTGTCCGAATGACCGGAGGTGAAGTCTCGGACCGATTGAAGCCAATCCCTCAAGGAATGGCGGTCGAGTTTCGTACCGTCGAAGGTCGGAGGCAAGGGGAGTGTGGCGCGCGTGATCCTTTCGGGATCAAGGGCGGTCGCCGTAAGGGGGCGCATCTCGTGCGGCTCCTCCACCACTCCTGCACGGACCAAGGCACGTTCAATGAACTTGTCGCGTGGTCCTTGGCTCTCCTCGTGGAGAGGATCTACCAAAAGATCGAGCGCGGATTCTTGGAATGCCGATCGAGCCAGCTGAGTC
Source organism: Picocystis sp. L7 (assembly GCA_020975725.1). Taxonomy (NCBI): domain Eukaryota; kingdom Viridiplantae; phylum Chlorophyta; class Picocystophyceae; order Picocystales; family Picocystaceae; genus Picocystis; species Picocystis sp. L7. The sequence goes on along the minus strand of QXJR01000027.1, from coordinate 793,937 downwards.
AAGGACCCTTTCGGTTGCGACTCTCGTAGGAAGTCGAACAAGTCCATCGCACTGTTGAATAGCTTATGAGCCTCGGCTGGAGAGAGCGCGGCCATGCTACGCAAGCTCTCGCTTCGGTCTCTTACAAAGCCCGCAATCTCACGTTGCCGCTCAAGCTCAATGCGTTCCCGCTCTTTCTCGATGGCCACCTCACGGTAGGCGAGCTCGTGTTCACAAAGCTCTTCGAGTCGGGCGAGGTCTTGCATCATGTGGGTGCGAGACCTCTGGATGGAGTGTTTCTTCTCTTCGGAGGTAGCAGTAGCTGCTCTCCGGGCGAGCAAACGGCACTCGCGGGAGTAGGAGTTTTTCAACTCCTTGACGGCTTGAAGCTCGTCGTCGGTGAGTCGACGTGGGTCGGCTCCCCACTCCATGATCCAAACGGGTAGAGGCCGATTCACGTAGCGGAGTGTCTCCTCCACGTGTGGATCCTGCAAGTCCTTCAGAGGACCTTGCTTGGCTCGGGCCTCCCCTTCGTCGGAGAGAAGATTCTCGAGGTAGATGGGCCTTAGGCTCTCATCCTCACTCTCATCCATGGACTTGGTCCCTGATCCCTCGGCCGGGGGCAGAGCCTCTCTCGCTCGGTTTGCCCTGGCTCGGGGCTTGCCGGGATCGGTAGCCAATGGGGCTGCCCCAACAGGGGATCCAGCCAACGGCGAGCCCCCAACAGGGGCGTCTGCCTGGAGCGAGCTCCCAGATCCTGCTTCGGCCAATGGCGAGCCAGGATGAGGGGCATCAGCCAATCGGATCGTTCGATCAACGTCGCCGCGCGCGCGCGCGATGGAGCGCGCATGATCGGCACGATCGGTGCTACCGACGGGCCGATCGGCGCGTGCGACGGGTCGAACAGTAGCCTCGGAGGCACGGCGCAGTTTCCGTGCGTCCGAGGAGGCCAGATCGGCTTTCGCAGCCGATCTTTTGGCCTTCTTCCCACGGTGCTCGAGGGTTTCGAAACCCTCGAGCGCACCGTCGTCCGGAGACGCCATGGCCAAGGCCGTGGGGGTGCGAACGGGTTGGATAGCCTCTCGACCACCTCCAGAAGCACGAGGCTTCTTCTGCTGGGAGGTGGGAGCGGCGAGCGTGGCTTTCGGAGCCATTTCTCGCTCTTTTTCGTTCGCCTCCTCCACGAAACCCTTGCGAGAGGTTCGTGGAGGCACGGCGCCTCTCTCCGGGCGCGCGCGTTCTCGCTTGGCGTCGGCAATGCCGACAGCCACCACCGTCGAAGCGGCGAGGGGTCGTTGACCGTCGGCATTGCCGGCGCGTCCCTCGCTCGCTCCTTTTTTCTTCGCCATGTCTTCGCCGCCACTCGCGGGCGGAAGACTCGTTGAACGGTGTGGCGCTTGCGCGCCCACCTCCTTTTCCTGTGGCGCGAAGACGACGAGGGTGGTGGCGTCGGCGTGCGTTCGCGCTCGTTCGCTCGTGCGTTCGTGTCGCCGCGGTGCTCGAGACCGTTGGGCGGAACGTTGAGGAACGTTGTTGTTGTTCTCGTTCCCCTCCGCCGCAATTAATATTACATCTTAACTCCATTGGGTAATCCGCCCGTGGCTAAGCCACGTATTTATCCGGTTCATCGGCCACAGAGCCCTTATTAGAAAGGGGGACAAACCGGTCCCTATTCGGGTTAGTCCTGGCCCTGCATCCGCCTAGGGACATGGCTAAGGAGGACGTCCCAGTGAGGGGAAGGCAAGGGCCTTCCTTGGGCATCCGAGAATATTCCCTCATGCCTCCCTAGTACCTCCTGGTAGGTAGCGAGATGCTGCAAGCGAGGGAACCAGGGAGCCTTTGGCCAATGCGGAGTGATCATGGTCACAAGGGCTCTAGGTTCGGCCTCCAACTTGCCTATCACGGAGTCAATGAGGCAACAGGGTGGGTGTACCCATAGGTTGCCAAGACTAGCCCATTCTTGGGCGAGAGCATTGGTCTCCCGTGTAAAGAAGGCCGGACATTGGGCATTGTTTGGCGAGGCAAACAAGTCCCAAGTGAATGGCCCGAATATAATTGAGAACCTCTCAAAAGCCTCACGATTGAGTGCATATTCCTCATCGTCGAAGGACAACCTCGGCAAGACAGGTGTCGCGAGAGGGCTGGGCGCAACACGACGACATTGGGCTTGCGAGGCGGCGTCTAGAAAACAAGGCCCCCGAAGGACGATGACTTAATGAGACATAACTCTGGTGCTCGATCGTACGATGAGCGAAATTCGGGGAGAAGGAGAGCAAGACCAGTAAAAGCAGCGTCCATGGATACCACACAGGATCCAAGCAAAGAAGACTACCATGCCGCCGAGTTTGATAGTACGAGCTTTGCACTTCTTCGTGAAAGGGGGTACGGTATAACATCCGACCAAAAGCCAATAGAATCGAAGAACAAAGGAAGGTTTTCACCCGAGCCTCAAGGACAGACACGGTGAAGGGATCAATTAACATAAATGTGTGGGCCACCGTATTCCCTCATTGGATCTTCTCTCCCACGAAATGGAGAGGCTCGAGGTTCGTACCCGAGCCGTATTTCAAAAGCGCAAATGTGTCCATTCGGATAGTCGACGGTTTCGAAATCGCCATTCCTTCTTTTGCAAGAAGGTGGACGCCCACATGTCAAATCCGGGACTTTGTTCTTTCATGTACGCGGCATGTGTTGGAGGTGGTGGAAGTACACGACACCGTATCCACCGATTCACAAACCCAGCATAACCCATCTTAGCTTTTGCAGTGGACAATGGCGCTACTGAGGTGCTTGTAGGTAGGGCAAGGAGCCAAAAGATCCGATAATCTTGAGTGACTTGAGATTTTCTATATGGGAAGAAGGAAAGTGCCTACCTACACCAAATAGTTCCCCGCAAAGAGATGGCCAGTGCTAAATTACAAGCAAGAACTGGCCAAAAGATGTTAGCAATCTAATTCACTACACTGTACATTGATTTATTGAAGCCAGAAACTTTGGTCACTTTTCTTCATGCCCAATGTTGTCTTTCAGAAACACTGAAAGTATGTCATCAAGTTGATCAGAGCCATCCACCCCGCTCAGATCGACATCGTAGCTTCCTAAACCAACGTCACCGCTGGTATGTTGGTGATGTTGGTATTGCATCTGGGTATGAGGCTCCCCATGCTGCACCCCCATTTCTCCAGATGTTCGAGAATCCATCTGCATCCGAGATGGGTAATTGTTTTGTCCGCCCATGTATTGATTGTGTTGCCCTGAGTACATCCCACTGTGTGCCGTATGTAGGCCGCCAGTGGGAAGGCCCACTGCTGAAGGTGGAGGACCAGCCCCAGCTGCTCTTCCCATAGGATGATAAGGTTGTCCCATAGGCTGACCATGGACAAACTGACCTGGAGGTACCATTCCCATCCCGTTGTGGCCCACTGGTCTCACCATCATCCCGCCGTGCTGCCCAGGCACCATATGACCCATTCCTGGTCCAAGCATTCCAAAATGCGACTGATCGCTCCCGGGTCCCAGCTGATTGGATCCGCTGAGACGCTTCAAGTACAGCCTGTACTTTTGAAGGTGTGAGGCTACATTTTCACGGGTGAGTCCCTGAACGTTCATCAGGTCCAATATGCGTTTGGGCACTGCTTTCTCTATCCCAAGTTGATTTACTGCATTCACAAACTGCTGGTGGAGCTCCACGGTCCATATCACACGGGGTTTTTTTGACGACCCGCCCTCAGAGTCATCCAGGCCTTTGCCCTTCCGTTTGCTGTCCTTCCCAGCAGAACCTCTTTCGTCTTTGCTTTCGACATCACGGTCATCGAAGAGGGAGACATGGCCCTGTTTTTTACGCACAACGTGCTGCCAGATGTTCCTTAGCTCTTCTATTCGAACCGGCTTGAGCAAGTAATCCACCGCACCGTGGGTAATGCCTCGCAGAACTACCGACGTTTCTCCGTTGGCAGACATCACTGCGACGCGCGCGCGGTATCGAGTCAGTTTTCGCCTAATCCACGGGGATTCAACCGGCGCAGATGGTATCCCACACGCCTTTCCCTTTCCTCTTCGTTCTACCGCGTAGTTCGTCTCGTTTTTTTTCACGTACTGATGACGGGCACGTCCAGCTCCAGACCGATCATTTCCAACAGACGAAATCCGTCCATGTCCGGCATGTACACGTCGCTCAGTACAATGTCGAACCTAGACTTGTCGTCACGTAACATGTCCATCGCCTTCACGGCACGATTGCAGGTCGTGACTGTGGCGTCAACGGTTTCGTTTCGTCGATGGCAGCGGCAGGGTTTCCCGGCACCCGCACACACGAACGGGCGCGTCAGCAGCTCGTTCGACGCGACGGCCACGCACACGCCTCTCGTTTTTTGTTCGTTCGCACGCATCATGCGTCTTCCACGCTTCGAATTCGCGTCGAAGAGGCACGTTCGTGTTGAGATCTTCGTGCGTTGGTTCCGGTTCTTTCGCTCGTCGCGACGCACCGGTGTAGTTGCATCGTCGCAGCATCTTCTCCACGATCATGAGGCAGAGGGGATCGTCGTCCACGACCAGCACGCGCAGCCCTGCGGGCAGATCCTCCACCTTGCGCTCCTGCATTTCGCCTGCGACGTCGGGATTGCTCATGGCGTCGGCGGGACGGCGTGTTTGTGCACTTTCGCCTTTCGTCTCCCTTTCGAGGTCCATCCGATCGGGAAATCGTTTCCCTTTCGAACCGGAACACCTCCGGTCTGAAAGGGGCGCCCTGCCCGCGCGTGGGGGTCGCCCCGATCGGCGCCTCTTGATTGGTCCAGGGTTCCCCCAATTGCTGAGTTGGCCCTCAGCCCCTCTCCCTGCCCGTCCCTGCCCCTGCCTCGACCACGCGGATGAGGGGCGAGAACGTGTGGTGGAGAAGCACCCAGGGGCGAAGGAGGGTTCTCGGGTCAGATTCCTTCCTGTCCCGAAACCGGGGCGCAGGGGCGTCCCTGAGGGTGCCACGTGGGGTCGACACGTAGGGGGTGACGTGATCTGTGAAGGGAGAAGGACAACCCGGGGGGGATCGGATATGGTACGGTGAGACCCCACGTGCCTTTCGAAAATCGAATGCCATCCGATGGGCCTGAAAGACGCGTGGGAGAGAGCAGGTCAGGGTACAAAGACGGCGTTGGAAGGCCGCACGAAACGTCCTCGAAAGCAGGCGACCGGAAGGGAAAAGGATGGAGTCGAGGAGGCACGTCCATCCTTCTCCGACGCAATCCACAACACGCGACAACCAATCCCTCCCAAGCGGATCGGGCCTCGATCCACTCCCTGCCCCAGTTTGCGAAGGACTTGCATACGTGTCGCAATCCCCAACCGCTCCCTAACCAAGGAAACAACCGTTCAGCTCCCCAATCCGATGCTTTCTCGGAATGCCGGGGTCGCAAGAACAAGCTCTGCCCTGAGCGCCAGGATACTGGCTATCCCGATGGCAGCGGCAGGAGACGACACCTGCCGACTCTATTATTAGTGCAGCAACTAGCGCCTTGCGTAGCTGTTCGGGGACTCGCCGTTTGCTACCCTCCACGTCGAACGACGCGTGGCAGCAAAAAGAGTGCGTTCCAAGGGGGTCCGACCAGCCCCAACACATTGGATTAGCTCCACGTCTCGTCATCCATTACAACCACCGTCAAACTGCAATGTCATCCGCTCTAGCGATTCCTTCCCCTGGGAAGTAGCATGGTGAAGATGAGGACTGCTACCACTGCTTGGATCGATTCAACAAAGGGAGGAAAAAATTGCAATATGTGACCAGCATGGCAACAATCCCGGCTAGGTGTAGGAAAGGAAGTGATGCCTTCCATGGGTCATCCAAGAAGGCAGCGGACACACCTTCCACATCGGCCGCTAGAACTGCATACACGGAGATCTCTGCCATGCATGTAGTAGCACCCATGTAGTCGCCCATGATCCCTCCCAACATCTGTTGTCCGTAGATGCCCGCCGCCACCACCACCGCTGCCACAGCGGCTGCACAAACGATCGTGCGTCCGACACCCAGGAGCGCGGATGAAACACAAAGGGCAGTGGCTATGGCAAAAAATACCCGACGAAGATTGAGAATGTCCCTGCACCTCCCAAGCCATCGATAGAATTCCCCTTTGTCCTTCCCTTGGGTCTCGTCCACGTACGGCAGGCACACCAACAGTGCTGGAGGCGCTGTCCTTGCGAGTGCATGCGCCACCACCAGCGCCGGCCCTGCACCCATGCTATCTCCCCACGCCCATTGGGATTCACCTAGTTCGGTCAAGAGTGCGATTTTGGAGGCGAAGAAGAGCGCAAAACCCACGGCTGCATAGCTTCCGACACGCGAATCTTGCATGATGGTGAGGATCTCTCGCCTCGTCCATCCGCCTCCGATTCCGTCCAGGCTGTCTCCGAATCCGTCTTCGTGGAAGCATCCGGTCATCCAGACTGAAGCTGCCGACGCCACTGCTGCCGCCACGTGTCCGGCGCTCCACAGGGCCGACGCCGCTCCATGGCAGGCCGCGGACCAGGTTCCGACGATGGCTCCGATAGTCGGGTACCAGGCCGCACCCACCATGATCGCGACGGCGTGGTGGTCACACCAGGTGGGGCATGGCAGCCTCGTGAGGAATCCGACGGCAGTGAACCAGACGCGCAGCTCCGTGAACTTGGGCACGTCTTCTTCGACGTCCGTCGACGCCACCGTCATCGTCCTTCTGTCCCTGCCGCGCCTCGAGATTTCCACCCAGGACTCTTTCCTCGCCGTTCACGTCTCTCCTGGACCGCAATTCGATGTGGAGGCGCCCGATTCCGTCCGCCAGCCGTCCTCCAACTCCGACGCGCTGCCATCGCCATCGTCGGTTGGCCGCCCCTCCACATCCGTGCACACCGTTGTGGTCCACACCCGTCCACACGGTCACGGGTCTGGAGGGGAGGTGCCAGGTTGGAGGGGAGGTCCCACTCGACCGACCCCAGCTGGAGGTGGTGTGGACGAAGAGGTGGTTGGAAGGCATGGACGACGAAGGAAGACGTGCCATGGCGAGGGAGGAGGAAGAAGAACAAGGCAGGAGGGCCATGGAATCCTGTGCCAAGATGCTGGAAGAAAAGGCCCAGCCGAAAGGTGCGCTGGGAACGCTCGAAACCTGGGCCAAGCGGCTGGCCAAGCTGCAAAGACGCGCCATGCCGCAAGCCAGCCAATTCGCCTACGTGTGCTTCTGCGCCGATCATGGCCTGGTAAAGACGGAACCATGCACGCCGTACCCCTCCAGCGTCACCCAGAAAGTCGCGACGGCGCTGGCCTCCGGAGGTGCAGCGGGAGCGGTGATGTGCGCCACCGTCGGCCGAGTGCGACACTTTCGCGTGGTGGACGTTGGAATGCTCAAGCCCGCAAAAGGTTGTGATAAGAATACAAGGGTGGCAAGTGGGACGAAAAACCTCGTTCGGGAGCATGCGATGGACGCAGAGCAATGTGCCAAAGCGCTGGATGTCGGACGAAGCGCCATCGCTGCGTTCGCGGAGGACGAAATTCACGCTGTGGTGCTGGGAGAAGTAGGCATCGGAAACACGACAAGTAGCTCAGCATTGCTAGCTGCCATGACGAGAAGGCGTCCCATACAAGTATGCGGACGTGGATCTGGATTGGACGAAGCAGGGCTTGAGAAGAAAGTGAAAGTTGTCGAGGCAGCGCTCTGTCGACATCAAAGCATCGTAAAAAAGGCATCGGAGTCCCCTATGGACGTTCTGCAAGCGCTGGGCGGGCTAGAAATCGCGGCCATAGTCGGAGCCGTTCTGCAGGCCCGCGAGGACTGCATTGCAGTGTTGGTCGATGGGTTTATCGCCACCGTAGCTGCACTGGTGGCGGTCCGTCTCGACCCCAGATCTGCGGACTGCTTGTTCCTTACCACCAGATCTCCTGAGCCTGGACATGCTGTTGCAATGGCAGAGTTGATGAAAGTAGGGATTCCTAAGCCACCATTGGACATGGATATGAGGTTAGGGGAAGGTTCCGCTGCAGCCCTTTGTATTCCGATTATGGCTGCCGCGGCAAACGTGGTTTCGGACATGATCACACTTGCAGAAGCGCTCTCTTTGCCAAACGAGGAAGATGATACTTCTAGTGCAGAGCACTAAATACTTTCCCGTTTTGTTGGTGACGGTGCAGTCCTTAAGGGCAAAGAAAAGAAGCTTGTGGTCACAAACCACGGAGAGGCTTTCTCGAGGGTGTCCATCTTGGTCAGAAACGGTCCAGCCCAACATGGACTATTCGGTGATTGTATTCCCCGAGTGTGGGGTCGGAAACAACCACGGTCCATTTTGAGTGATGCCAGCTTGCTTTCACGAAACCCAGTTCAATCTTTAGGAGGCATTGCCCTGGTGCCATTGAGCGGTGAGAGTAGCCGTTTCTTTATGGAAAGCGGATGCATCTTTCATACCACAATACGTGTCCCAAGTAGATCTTGTCCAATCGGTGTTTCCCTGTTGTCTGATTGTGCACGTGTTGGATACTGCCATGCGATATGCTGGCTGTGCTTGTATGGAAGTGCACAGCAGTTTAGCGACAGTGCATGCTTCAGTGAATTTTTGCTTCAAGAACCTCAAATTCGTTTTCATGGAGGGATTTGCCCTTCGGATGTGTGTCCCGGATTCTTCTGCGCGAGGAACAATCATCTCCGGCCTGTTTCAACTTATCTCTCGACACTGACAAGGCCAATAGACTTGCTCCCCAACCCATCTTCTATCGATACCAAACCTGACATGTCATCGATATTCGGGCTTACACATCGATACTTTTATGCGGACCGCCTGTAGCTAACGGCGGCGGGGAACAAGGCAGTGTCTTCGACACGCACGGGCGCATTCTTCCCCAGCATGGCCCTCCAACGGATTCTAGACAAGCACAAGGATTTTCTCGAGGCGTCAAACGAAGATCGAGTGGTTTGTCGTCTGACCGGCCACTCGATTCCGGCACGGAGCGACGCCGTGTCGGCTTATGTCAAGTGAGTCCAGGGTATAACTAAGCATTCGATCTGGAAGGCAGGTCCTCCACAATCGTGTTAAACTCAGAAAGTAACGATTCTAACCCCTCGCACCTTGTGTTTGTTGCAGTGGAAAGCAATTCAGGAAGGCCAAGGACAAGGCTGAAGCAGAGATGTTGGCCTCGAAACACAATGAATACATCCATAACTCCAAGAACATTCCGGACATGTTCTTCTGCACACTCACAAACAGAGTATTTGCCAAAACCGTGAGCAACGTGAGCAAGCACACAGCAGGAAAACGGTACCTAGCAGCAAAAGAGGCTGTGGAGGGTGGAGGAGGTGTAATCTATCAAGAGCCAGATATCACCGAGGACGAGAACGAGGACGCTGACATGGGAAGCGACAGGCCCGACGAGGATGGAAACACGATGGCAGAGGTTGAGGAGCTGAATGCGAAGAGTGAGTCTACAGGACAAAATAAACGGAAACAAGGAGAGCAGAGTAACATTAGTGCCAAGAAGGCAAAGTAAGGGTCTGTGAAAAGCACGGGTCCACACAAAGCCGTTCCAGTCGTGATGGCATGGGTTGAACCTCCTACATTGTTTTCATCAATGGCACCACACAATTTTCCATGAACGTGGTTTGCATGCGCCATGGGCAGCTTTACTTGACTCAACATCAAAGCCCTGGCCTTCAGCTGTAACCTGCACACGCAGCAGCCATTGCCCTCGCAGAGTCATTCCTCTCCCAAAGGCAATGAGGTTCTCCTCCTCGTCCCTCAATTCATTGTGAATGCACCATTCGGTATGCTCGAGATCTCTATTGCCTACACAAATGCCCTGCGCTTGAATCTTGCCCCTTTGCATTGTTCATGCACTCTATTCAACAGTTGTAGGGTACTTGAATGCCTCCAACAAGACCTCAACCCCCGTCGCCTCCAGACAGCAGGGTGACCTGTTGTCCTTGATCGATCGAATCGGTGGACTGGGAACGTCTTTCCAATACCCAACGTCCGTAATCCCTCCCGATTTCCCGCACAATCGACCTCTCCAACCTCTCCAGCACACTGTCCAGGATGCCCTGTACGACATCTTGGAATCCAGGTGCGAATTCCAAAGCTGCCGGTAGGTGTGGAGCGGTCAACTGCATGTGTATTTTTCCATCCAGTACGCCAGTTCTAGGGGAAGTAGATCGTGCCACGAGTTGCCCATCGACTTCGAGATGCAGCGTTTCGGCGACTCCAAACTCTTTCGGCACACCTTCTAGGTCGAGGTCGCTGACCGCCAGTCTCAGTCCACCTTGTTCGTCGTCGTACCAGGCATGGATGACACAGACAGCGCAGAATTCCACCCACAGCAGCTGCATGGGAAGCAATCGCACGTGCCATTTTCCATCTCCCACCCTTCGTTTCCTCCGTTCGTCCGGAAACGTGATGTGGACCACACGTTCGCTGTCGCGCAGGTAGGCGCGCGCCGAGAACTCCTCGTCCACCCGTCGTAGCGGCACCGACACCTTCCTATTCGAGTTGAAGCGGCAGGCACATCGGGTGGTCGTTTGCGAGGCGCGAAGAGTGCGTGGCGCGCACGTGCGACGCATCGGAGCGCGTGCGTCGAATGGCCACACACCGCCCTTCCACGTGGCAGGGATAGACCCGAAACCTTTCCTTTCGAAACTCCCGATAGAACGAAGAGGAGTCGGGTTCGAAAGAGGAGGCAGACCGGATCAGCCAAAGGTCGGACGAAAGGTCCCGATCGTACCAGGACATGAAACCAGGCCTAGATACTGGGAAGCATGGCAGCGAGAAGGTTTTTGCGCGGTGTTACAAAGGAATCGCAGGCGAACAGTGACGCAGCTGAATCAAGAGAAGGAAGTTCTCGTCACTCCACGTTTGAAAAGGCATTCAGGCCATTGCAATTCTGCTTCCTGGCGTGAATTAGAGCCTCTTCCTGGAGTACTCTTTGTAAAAGACAAGGCCCAAGCTGCACATCAACAGGAAAGAGGCAAAGAACATCATCGCTGCACTCGCCGCTACTTTCGAGTAAGTGTCTTCGCCACTTAGTGCTGTGGGTGGAGCAGCAGCGCACGCACTGCCGAACGAAAGGAGAGCCATGACAATGTCATAGAAAAAGCCGGCCAGGGTGAAGTAGCCTTCAAGTGCTTGGCCGATCTTCGCGAACATCAAGAGCACCATGTACACGACCCATCCGATGTTGAGCGCGAACAAGATGACTCCTACGGCGACTAAGAAAGCCCAGTCACTAGTATCACCAAATTTGTCGATGCTGGCCATGACCGCGAACGCGATGAGCGCGAAGACCATTTGCCCGATTCGCAGTCCCAAGAGTATGAAGTACGTCATTTTGACATCCTGCTCCTTCGAAGCGGTCCTCTCGATTCCTGTTTCCACCATCTTTTTTCACTTCCTGTGGCAAGCTTCGCGGACCTTTCTCGGTGGCACGAGAGCGTCGCTTTCGGTACGAACAAGCTTCGGCGGCTCGTTCGTCCGAACCCAGTCACGTATCTTCGTAATCGTCACGTGTACCCCCTCGGATTTGGCCCCAGTCGATCAGTGCCTCCTCCCCTTGGACCAATGGGAGGCCGTCATTGGACGTGGTGGTACTTTCTGTGACGTACTGGGGTCGACCCCAAAAACCAGGGAAGATCCTGGGGTCCGAACCGCTTGGGGGACGGGTTGACACGCCCGTTTGAAAGGTGGCAGGAGTGTGAGCCCAGGTGGCCAGTCACGGGATTCGATCACTCATCCAGCTGTCGCCCCGGATGGTTTCTTCCAGAAGAACGCAATCCAGGACCGTTCCCCGTCCTCCATGTGTGAAGTCCACGTTCCACCATCAGTGCACCCGGAGAAGGTGCTACATGTGCAATGCCTGTCCCATCCATGTACATGCACATGTCCACGAGCGATCCATCCGAACACGAAATGGAGTCAAGGGGTGCACGAAGGGAACGGTGTTGGTGTGGGACTGGCATCCATGGTGATTCCTGTGCCATTCCAACGTCACCGTTGACCGAGAAAGGAGCTGTCCGCTCCAAACACACCTCAACGTGCCTCCAGTGATCTTATGTGGACCCATGGGACCACCAACACCGTCCTAAATCACTCATCTCGAGCGCAGTCTTGAATCACTCGCTTTCATGTCTGCTGAGACACGTCTTCCCGTCCATTGTAACTCGAACAGAGAATCCTCGCCGGTCGGCCACGATTAGGTCGCCTTGAAACCGCGCCATGCGACGTCGAAGTGGAAAGCACGAGTCGGATAACGCGAAAACGGACTCAGTGGAGGTCCGAGAGAAAGACGAGAAGGCGAGAGATGAAGAAGGGGGTCGTGGAGTTGCCCTCGCGCTCGCTTTCATCTTCCTGGCGCCGATCCTGCACTCGACGGTGGGAAATGAAGTCTTCCGACAAACCGCGTGGTTGCTAACCATGGCCGGCACAGCCTACCTCGGTGTTCTGTTTTGGAGGTACAAACACTGGAGGAGAGAAGTGAGACCGTTTCGGAGGTTCATCCTTTGCTTCATTGTGCTTCTTTTAGAGTTGCTGGTCGAAAACTTTTTGTGTTGGGTCGTGTCTGCACTAGACAAAAACAAATACAACTACGCACCGCTCCAAGACCTTGGCGAGGAGCTGCTTGTCTGGCTGTGCAAAGCGAGTCCAGCTGCAAATTTCTTCTTGCGTGAATTCAAGGGGTGGAGTATACATCACTTTATGCTTACAGTGGTCGTGGTTGCAGCAGGCGTTGTATTCCCAGATAAGAAACTTACAAAGAAACGATTGTCTGGATTTGCAATGGCAGCCCAGGTTGCAGCCACCGTGGCACTCTCGCGCGCAATTCGTACTGCAAGCTTCATCTCCACAATCTTACCTAACCCAAGGTTTCATTGTTACTACCGTAAGTTTCCACCAGTGCCAGACAACTGGTTAGACTTTGTGCGGGTTGGCTTCTCTAGAATGAGGGGAAACGGGGGTTGCAATGACCTGATATTTTCAGGTCATGGTGGAATCTACACCGTTGCGGTCTACATGTTCCACACGTATTATGGAGGGAGGGCTTCCTTTCTTGTTTGGACAGCCTTCGTACATGTCATGTGTATGGAAGTATTGGACAAAACACATTACACAGTGGATATGGTACTTGCTTGGATTGTGACAGCACTGACATGGCACAGGTTAGACTGGCTGGGCCGTGCCCCAGATGAGCCTACAGAAAAAAGCAAGCTAGAAATCTACTTGCCTTACATTTGCATTGGAATTCTAGCAATTTTATTGGTAATCATCATGGCCAGCAATGCTTAGGTGCACCATGAAAGGGCGCAGCATGTGTGCATCAGGAAGCCCCACATGCCAGAAAAGCCGCAACGATGTTCACAAACTGATCTGGCACTTCCTCCTGTGGAACGTGGCCACACGGATGCAGCTCTACATACTCTGAACCCTGCAACATTGTGCTGAGCCGCTTGCTGTTGGATGCTGGGACGAGCCTGTCCTCTCTTCCATGAATAATCAGCACTGGCACTTGCTGTTTTTCCACAAGATTAGCAAGCTCTTCAGCTTGAGATCGCTGAGCTTTCATTGCTGAAGACATGTACATGTTGAATGCTTTCCAAATCTGCCACGGGCTACCCTTTGAGCTTGATCCGCTTTCCCTAGCTGCCCCAAAATTGCTCGGGGGGAGAAGTTTTGCACGACAAAACTTCCACAAACCCTTGTCCCACCCTCTTGCCAGTTTGCTTCTTCTGTATCCGTCAATTGTGTTGTCAGTTAAGAGCTCCGGCCGGGCCCAAGCAGATTGAAGACCCCGCCTCCAGAAGGTCTTGCTACGCACCAAACTGCGCAGAAGTGGTAAAACAAAAGGGGTCAACAGTGCTGTGAGAGTATTCATAATCAAACCAGTGAAAAGCTGGAGAAGCACAAGCGGTTTGGCGAGGATGCTGATAGCTTTTCTCTTGGCACCCCCTGCTGCCACGATCGCTGGGTTCACGAGAACCAAGGCACCAACACGAGATGGATCTGATACTGCAGCAGCAGCAACTGCGGCACAACCCAACGAGTGGCCAATGAGTATTCTTTTTGCATCTTTCTGAAGGATTCCCTCTTCTTCCTCCAAGTCCATCAGTTCCATGGCCAATTGCCCACTTGTCGCCATGGAGTACTTTTTCAATTCCACTGGACGCTCTGTCAGCCCGAACCCCGGCATGTCCATGGCCAAAACTTCTCCTTTTGTTACTGCGGCCAGTTTCTCTTGCACAGCTTCCCATGAGAACGTGTTGGCACCAAAACCGTGCAGACAGCACAGGACCTTATCTGGCTTGGTTCCTCCGTGAATGGTTCTCTTGAAGTGCACTTTCAGGCCGCCCACCTCGCGAAAGAGGGAATCGGGGTCTCCCAAATTTTCCGGAGGGAGCAGTAACTCGGATTCTTTCTTCTCAATGAAGAGACTGGCAGTCATTTTCCTTGCGGCAAAAAATACTATGGCGCACACCAGCAGTTCTGCAGAGAGCGAGAGCGCTGTTCCGACGGTTCCGGACACGCTCTTCCCACGGCTCCTCGACAGAAAGAAGATCGTGCCAAGCACCGCCGACGAGACCACAGAGACGGCGTTGACGACAAAGACCTCCAATTTGGTGAGTTCTGGTTGGAAGTCGAGATTCAGGTGCGGATACTTGGGCTGCTCGTCTTCGGTATTGGTTCGGATGGCGTCGGCCGTTCCCGCAGCCACTCGGTTGGCAGTCCTATTTTCCCTCCTCGTCGGCATCTTCCTCTCCTGCCTCTTTCTCCTCCTACACCTCAGCAATGGCCACGCATTCGTCGTCAAGCAGCACGCCATTGCGGCACGTCCATCCGAGGCGACAATCCTTCCGAGTGTACTTTTGGAACTCTTCGATCCCAGACGACCACTGGCGCTTCATCTGGCCAGGAACCGAAGAGGAATCATCAGGTTTGTAGTCAGACCTCCTCGTCGAGCTACGGATTCGGGATCTCTGGGGGTTCCACGTGATCCGGACGAATGGACGGCAGCCCTCCCGGTTCGAACCGGGAGGCTTCCCTTTCGAAAGCGGATGTTCGTTCCTTGTGATTGGGAGCTGGTTCGGGGGTGAAAGGGAAAGGAGAGGGAAGAGGAGCAGCGTGTGCGAACGGTGGTCGTCCACGCAATGCGCACAATTGGCACCACACGCGCAACACATGGGCCTCCCGTGCGGCCGGGAGGGAGACTGGGAGTGCAGGAAAGGGGTCTTGGGGTGTCATGTCTGCGAAAGGCGCGCGTGGCGTGCGCCAGTAGTGGCCAGGTGGGTGGGGAAGGGATGGAGCCACCGGCGTACGAAGGCGGACTGGATCCGATGTTGGAGATGGCCGTGCCGTACGATCAGAGACCGGTGAACGAATTGACGCACCTGAGAGAATCTCCCATGTACACTTGGGCGGAACTCAGCAACTCAGATTATGCCAAGAAGCTAGCCACGCTGTTCCTGGCCGTGAGCTCGATCCTGGGAGGGCCGATCTCGGCCCAGACATTCGCACCTGGTGAGCAACCGCTGGAGTGTTTCCTCAGCACGGCAAGCAGCGGTCTAGTCGTCGTGTTGTTGGCTGTGCTTCGAGTGTACTTAGGATGGTCTTATGTGGGCAACCGGTTACTTAGTGCAGTGATTCCTTACGAGGAAACCGGCTGGTACGATGGGCAGATCTGGGCCAAGCCACCGGAAGTGCTGGCTCGCGACCGACTCTTGGGACTATATGTGGTAAAACCGGCCTTGGGTCGTTTGAAGAGCACGCTTTTAGGGTGCGGTGGATTCGCACTGCTCTTCATTGTGGCGTTGAATTGGAGGCTGAGTGCCCAATAAGAAGCCAAGCATGCGTCTGCTGCTGCTGGACGTTTGTGTCGCCAAGTTCATGGATGCCTCTCTACCATCCAGGAATCCATACCGCTTCTGGTACGCATTGCAGCTCGTCAAATCCTCCCTCTTTCCTGTGTATACAAGCAGGTGTACTTTGTGCCACCCTATGCAATCCATCGTTTGCTGTGGTCCACACGCTTCCCGGTTCCTTTCCCCCCCCCCCCCGAAGTTTACGTCGTATGTAACCTTTAGATGTTAAGTCGCAGATTAACTCCATCCGAACGAAAGTCGAACGCGTGCTGCGCGTGCTGCGGTCCGCCGAGGCGTGCTGCGCCTCGAAAGGGCGCAGCACGAGGGCCCTGGAGGCGCACTCATGGAGCTAGAGTTCGACTACGAGGATCTGGACCTGCAGGCCATCGATGCCATCGAACAGGACTACCTGCAGCGACGTGATGGTGGGACCGAAGTGGAAGGATGCAGCCTCGACGACGAAGCGTTCGAGGCTGCTGCCATCGCTGCCGCAGACGAAGCAGAAGCGATGGTGCACAAGAACAGGTTCGAAGACGCACTTGGTGTGGCAGGGGGAGAGAGACGGGAATGTGGGCCCGCGTCGCTCCCGCCAAACACCGAATTGCCCAGACCATCGCAAGAGGGTAAGCAAAAAACGCTAGACTGCTACTGGACGTGCTCCGCCAAAAGCAGAGAGGAGGTCCAACACGAACCTAGTGTTGGTAGACAATCGATTCAATCTTCCATGCAAAAGACCAGGCCCGTCGGAAGTCGAGGAGATGGGATATTCTCCAGCGTGTTTCGGAGGGAGAGGGAAAAGCGGAAGTGTCGTGTACCTGTGGATCGAGAATCGGCTCTCACGTGGGTGTACCCGTCCCAACCACCTGTGAGAGATTATCAGTACAGCATGGTGCAAACCTCGTTGTTTGACAATACGCTGGTATGTCTACCCACAGGATTGGGAAAGACACTCATTGCGGCAGTGGTCATGTACAACTTTTACAGGTGGTTTCCAGGGGGGAAAATTCTATTCATGGCTCCAACCAGACCACTAGTATCCCAGCAAATCGAAGCATGCTGGAAAATCATGGGAATTTCGAAAGATGACGCGATCGAGCTGACGGGGCAAACAAAATCAATGGAGAGGGCGGAGCTCTGGGAAACCAAGCGTGTCTTTTACCTCACACCGCAGGTGCTGGAAAATGATTTACGACAGGGAATTTGCCCGGCGCAAAAAGTGGTATGTATGGTACTGGACGAAGCACACCGTGCACAGGGGAACTATGCATATGTAGCTTCTACACGACTCCTTCAGGACAGCGGAGCGTGCTTTCGCCTACTTGCTCTCAGTGCCACTCCAGGGGGATCTTACTCTGAGATACAAAGTGTCATCACAAACCTTTCAATAGCAAAGGTGGAGTTCCGTTCGGAAGAAGATCCTGATGTTTCCAAGTACTGTTTCAAGCGTTCTATCCGTGTCCTTGAAGTCAGGCCAAGCGACCACCTCTCAAATGCTCGTGAGGTGCTTCTAGATGGGCTCTTACGGCCAGTGGTAAAGAAGCTAGTGAGCTGTGGTGTCTACTACAAAACCAATGTAGAATCCATAGGGCGGTTTTCTTATTTGCAGGCTCAAAAGGCTTTTCGCGCCAATCCACCAGAGAGTCTACATCAGTCCCGTTATGCAGAAGTGGAGCTACGCTTTCAACAGGCCCTGCGACTCGCAAGTGTCTACGAGCAGTTGGAAAAGTATGGGATTGAAACAGCACTGCAAGCGATTGAGGATGGTGTGAAGGGTCCGTTGGGACGGCTGTATCGGGAAGAGCCTTGCTTCCGCCAACTCAAGGCTATGCTACAAGGACTTATCAAGGGAGAAATTGTGCATCCGAAAATCGAGCGTTTGCAAAACATCCTACAAGATCATTTTCACAAAGGAAATCCTGATAAGGTTGCGGGTAGAGTGATTGTGTTTACCAACTTGAGGGACAGCGTTGTTGCTATATGCAATGCAGTCAACAGCATGTCCCCTCCAGTCAAAGCCGAGCAATTCATAGGGCAGGGCGTAGGGGGAAAATCTGGGAAGAAAGGGCAGACACAGAAGGAACAGAGGGAAATTTTGGAAAGGTTCCGAAGGTCTGATTTCCAGGTCCTAGTGGCGACCTCTATAGGGGAAGAAGGGCTTGATATTCCGGACGTAGACTTAATTGTATGCTTCGATTCTTCAGCCTCGCCAACTCGGCACATACAGAGGATGGGGCGCACTGGGCGTTTCCGGCATGGAGCGGTGGTAGTGATCTGCGCCCAAGGCAAGGAACGGCAAGATTATGAAGCCAATCTGGAGCGTACTAGAAGACTGCACAGGCAACTTAGACGTGGTGGACAGTCATTCAGCCTGTGCTCACATGCAAGTCCTTACATGCTCCCTGGTGATCCAGCACCGATTGTGACTGACTTGAGTATTACGCAAAAGTTAGGGATCAAGCACGCTCGAAAAGATCCAGTTGAGGTGATGGAGAATGGAAATATGGAGTTTGATAGGGCGGCCTCTATCAGCGTTCTTCGGCCAGTGTCTGCACTCGAGCGCACGGCTTTGAGAAGGTCGGGGAAATGGAAGGAAGAGCATAGTGTTCCTTCGCTGCTTGCTTGGCCATCATATCAGGCCTCCTTTTCTCCGACAGCCAATGTTTCTCATTCAGCACGGTCAAGGGAATTTGTTCAAATCATGGCTAGGATTTCGACCTCACTGCGCAGATCTGATTACATGGGAGATGTAAGCAAGAAGATTGACCTTGATGAATATCAGTACACAGAGGACATGGCGATGGCAGAGCACAATGACACGACCAAGGCCATGGCAGCACAGAACGAAACGGAAGAGTGGGAATGGTTCAGTGGCACTAGCATGCAACACTTGCACCATACATCACGA
This sequence comes from Picocystis sp. L7, assembly GCA_020975725.1. Classification (NCBI taxonomy): domain Eukaryota; kingdom Viridiplantae; phylum Chlorophyta; class Picocystophyceae; order Picocystales; family Picocystaceae; genus Picocystis; species Picocystis sp. L7. The sequence goes on along the minus strand of QXJR01000027.1, from coordinate 775,211 downwards.
ACATTGGAGATGGTCTCGGAAGAGGAGAAAAGCTGTCCCACTCCAGCGCTCCAGTTGGAGAATAACTCACAAAGTAGAGGTGCAGACCAAGATTGTGGTAGGGCAGGGAACTCGAAGCAGTTTCCATGTTCCCATTTGATGGAAACAGAAAATCTATCCATTTCGCGCCCTGTCGGATCCGGTAAAATCCCTTCAAGAGTTGGAGGGGAAGTCGAGAGTGGTGGAGGGGTACCGCACTCTGATTTGGCCATGCCTGGGGACGCCAAATCTGCATTGTGGGAGGGCATTAGGTGCGGTCATCCTGTGAAGCTGTTACAATGCAGTTCTGAAGAAACTCCCACTTGTGAGATGCCCCCCCCTCCACCTAGGTTGTCACCTGAATGCAAGATGGGACAGCATACAAATGTCTTGGAAGGAAAGCAACTTGAACTTCAATGCAGATCTCAACCAACATCGCACAGCTGCAGGAAAAACTATGAGGATAATTTTCTACCGGCTAATAAAGGGACGGACACAACTCTGTTGGAGGAAAGCGGTCATTTCCCACACATCCTGGCCAAGTCTTCCGCCCAACAGGCCCCGGGAATTGGCCAGACCATGATACAGTCTTCTCAATCCCCGCACAGGGCAGTTTTGCAGGATGCAGGAATCAGCACTGGTCAAGCAGGTCCCTCCCCACAGGCTCTTGTGGCTGATACTGAGCATTGTACGGCACCATCCGATAGAAGTCCAATGTCCAGACTGGAAGACAGCATTTCCACCCCGGTGGACTACCAGCCTCCCACGAAGTCACTTAAAAGACTGCATAAAGCTATTGATTTGGAGAAAATGTCTGAACAGCATGCTGAAGGAGCTTCAACTCACAAGAAAAGAAGGCGAGCATGCAACAACAGGTCAAAATTCATTGATGACACGGCCGATGCCTCATCCGACGAGGATGAAGAGGATGAAGACTTGGACCGAGATGTCAGTGGATTCATTGATGATCGAAACGTTTCACAGTACACCGCAAGTGAGTCCAAAGGAGGTTCATCACCGGGAGTCAGAGGACCAGATGATCGTGATATGCTGGCAGTATATCGCCGGACACTGCGGAACAGTTCACCTCTGTGGTCTGGACAGGAAGACGGGAGGAGATGTTCTCTTCCAGCTTTCCGTTCACCTCCAAGACTGCATCCAAATCGAGGGTTTGCTAAGATGGGCTGCTCAGGAATCGTAGACCAGGGAAATGTGCACCAGTACCATGAAAGTGCACATTGGACAGAGAACTTGAAGGCAGACGCTGTCAATGAACCTAGCAAAGATGCGAGTCAACATCTCGACTATTGTGCTGCCTGCCTTGGAGATGGGGAGTTGATTCTTTGTGATGGATGCCCCGCAGCATATCATTTCCAATGTGTTGGCCTCCATCGCTTACCTGCAGGTAGATGGTTTTGCATTCAGTGCTCTAGGGAAAAGCTTGGCACGAAGTGAGAGCAATATGCATGTCAGACTTCTTAAGCGGTGCTTGTCTAAGAATCCAAACCATTTTTTCAGAAGGCAATTAGTGATACCCTGCACGCTCTGGTTTAGTCAACCCCAATTTTTTGTGGCATATTATGTACAAGCAAACGTTCGTGAAGTTCCACTGAATATCTCGAGGGAGCTGTGCATGTCAAGAAACTCTGGTGTCGCAAAGTGTGTCTTCTGGATTCAGCGCTCTGTTGGCATGCAATTGGCTTATTTCATGGACGTTGATGTCTCAGCAGGACTTCAGTTTGTGTTTGGATTCCTTGGCTGGCACAGAATGAAGCAACAAAAATGTCGTGACTTTGGATGTGCAGATAGGGGGTGGATTCACTTGCATGATAAAAAGCTTTTGGATCCTCTTCGTCAAGCATGCCTTACTCCATCTTGGTTCTGCACTTTACTTCAGTCCTGGCATGAATGTACTACAAAAGTCTCGCATCCTATGCACTTTTGCCTTACTTGTGGGAATTCTGAAGCAACGGCCTGTATGTTGTAGTCATATTACGTCCTTAGATGTTCCGTTGAATCCGTAGGCCTTCTTAATTTCAAGGGCATCCTCATTTTGTTGGTGTGCCCGTGCTCACCTTGCCAAGTTGACCGCTACAATACTTCCACACTAGTCATTGTATCCGTATTGGATAATATATTGCATGTATGGTTGGAAGCACGGGGAGCAGTGTCTCCTTAGGTAGACCCCACTGTAAGTTCCACATCTGCCTTCCACAAGCATTGGTACCGCCGGAATGATGTGTACGTGTGTGAAGGTTGTTCATCATTCAGTTGAGGTAGACACTCCCCTAACACTTGGACATCCAACTGTAGGAGTCTTCGTCAATTCATGTGAATTTGTGATTGCTTCTGGTGATGCTGGGCTTACTCCATCAAACGGCTGTAAAAGGCCAATCATCATGTGCTACCCTGCAACATTGCTTTTGGAGATTGGGCATCCCAGTCCCCTTTCGAGCTAGATAGTAGACACGCAGCTCAAATGCACGAGGAGGCGCGAGTGAAGTTGGAAAAAGCAACTTGAGTGTTTCACATTGAGGCAAGAAGAGCAAAAGTTGCTCTTTACTTCGTTTTCCAAAAGGGGCAACATGGATACATTCCCACATTTTTTTGTACGGAACTCGGCTAGTTAAGCCACTGCGACATGGGTAAGTCCTAGTTTTCGTCACGAAAGCCCCCATGGCTAGCACGAGCTACGTCCCTCACGGTGTAGCTTTAAGAGAGAAAGCTTCGGTGGTGCAGCGAAGTTTAGCTCCGTGCTCTCTTCGTACCCTTGTAGATGGACCCCAAAATGGAATGGGAAACTTCCAGAAGTTTGTAGTTTCTATGCATCGTACCTTTATGGGAGTGACGATAGTGAAGTGAAGCGATGCTCAATGTGTAGGTAGAAGAGCGAAAAGAAAACCCACGTTGCAAGAAGGGCCACTGCTTCAGCGCATTCCCTAGCACCACTTTCCATGGGCAAAAGATTCTTCCGAGAAACGCGAATTTCAAGGAAGCGCTCAAACACATGTTAAGCTTCTACTTTTGTCCTTTCTAACCTCCAAACTCATGAAAGTTGTCTTGAAATGCCATTGCCATGCGCCCATGAGGCGTGTAGGCATGCTTCCAAATCATGTGTTTGGCCATGCCAATGTTGCGTAGCATGCATATCTTCCACCAAGGCCCAACATTCTCGCAACAAAGTCGATTGAGTACCTTTCGTCAAGCATTGGAAAAGAGTTTCCTTTCGACTATGTGTTGGTCATTTGGGCTTGTTTCAATCGCAAGCCAAACTTTCTCGTCGATAAGGGTGATGCCCGGAGCAAGAGAAGTTGCTTCTCCGACTTCTCATCTCTCTTTTTACTTTGTCACGTTGGAGTAGGCCTCACCACTAGTTTCTTTGCAAGCACACAAGATTTGATCAATCGAAATGTTCGTCCAACGCCTCAACATGTAAGTCTTACGATCCACTTGCCCCATAAGTGTCATGGTAAGACACTCCATCGTTGTCGCACCACCATAGTGCAATATCGCAACAATTTGAAGTATGTCGCTTAGCCTCTCCCTATATTACAAGCCATGATGGGTTTTCGAGAAAGTGCGCATTGGATCTTTGTGTAGTCGTGATCCGGACCTAATACAGAACTCGTTGTGAGAGCAAATCCATCCCACAAATGAAGGCGGCCACTAAGGATGCACGAACCACAATGCATCGTTTCTTCTTTGGGACTCTTGTTTCTCCATCACTGTTCACAAGAGGTACACAGTTCACACGAGTCTGTCACCTACAATACTCTTAATTTCCTCGCATTACTTGGCGCAAAGTTAGTTGCTCTAACTCTTTGCTTCACGGGGAGCAAGCCTCATCTTTGGCCTTGCACTCGCTTTCTCCATGTATCCTCGTGATGGGAATATGCGGTAGACAGATGAGTTGATGCAATCTTGGGCATAGACGGTCACAATGCGAAAATCTTGTTTTTTGGGTAACCTTGTTCCAGAGTTTGCTAGAATCCATATGCTGTTGGCAAACACGGTCCCCTTCGCACAAATAGGAGCGTACTACCGATCGTGTCTCGATTATCTTTGCAGGCAATCCCAGTGAAAATGTTTGAGTTGAAAAATGACAAAAACAAACGTTACAAACTTCTTGTAGTAGTCAAGAAAAATTGTCATACACTGTACATCGCCTCCTTTGACTCAAGCAAAGAAACCTGACCATTCAATACCCTGCACAGCGTTATCACACAGGTTGGATTGCACCAGAAGAGGCAACAGAGCAATCAGTTAACCTGTTCTCGTGTTTTATTGGCTGAAAGTTCCGCCAGAGGGTGCTTCATTCTCCTCCACAGAGTGTGACACGCACACAAGACAACCCTCGTCATCCTGCTCCCAGCTTGCATTCAGCACTCTCCCATCCTCGAGCTCCATCCTTTTGCTACCTACAGGTACTGAAGCAAAGATCTTTTTACCCCTTGTGCTCAAGATTTGTAACTTCTCTTTCCGTCCTTCATACTCTGCAGCATCAAGCTCAGCCTGCTTTGCAATCTCCAGAAATACTTCCTCCAAACTGGTCAGAGAAAGTTGCAAATCATGAATTTCGAACTCGACTACCTTTGCAAGTAGTTCCTCCACGAAACCTCTAAGTTGTGGTTCTGATACCTTTGGGATATTCCAATGGATGTATTGTCCCACCTCATTAGGATCGATGTTGAGCTTCTCCTGTACAAATTCTATAACTGGTACTTGCAGTTCACGTTCCCTAAGTTCCGTCACAGAATTAGGCAGTAAAGCCCCAGCACTGCGATTCAAGCTTACACTCAGTCTGTAGCCCGTACCAAATTTGTTCTTGAGACGAACAGATGTACCCAGACATCTGAGTCGACCTTTGGCAATTATCGCAATCCTATCTCCCAGCACATCTGCTTCTTCCATTGAGTGGGTAGTGAGAACAACGACCCTATTAAGCTTCTCAGCTTTGATGATATCCCACACATACCGTCGTGAGATGGGATCCATACCTGTAGTGGGTTCATCCAGGTAAACGACCGAGGGATCTCCAATCAAGGATATCGACACACTCAAACGACGGCGCATTCCCCCACTGTAAGCAGAAGAACGAAGTTTCTGTGCACCAGTGAGATGGACCCTCTTTAAGAGCGAGTCCTTTTCTTGTTTGCAAGCTTTGAACTGAAGTCCTTTGATAAGACCAAATATCATTAGGTGCTCTTCTCCGGTGAGCTCAGGCCACAGAATGTCAAACTGAGGGCACATTCCAGTAAAAGAACGAATCGCACCAATACCACTACCAGTGACGCTATGCCCAAACACAAATGCATGGCCTGCCGATGCGGGTTGGATCCCAGTCAAGAGGTTGATCGTAGTGGACTTGCCAGCACCATTGGGACCCAGAAGTGCAAATATTCTTCCTTTGTCCAAAGAGAACCAGTTCCCTTTCACAGCGTGGAAGTGACCTCCCTTGATTTTGAAAGACTTTATCAAGCCCCTTACTTCCAAATGCTCAGGGTTGGGGTTCGGATTGCTGCGGATTCTTTCCTTCAAGGCTTCCTCTTCCTCCTGAACATCTTCGTCCAACCCACCCCTCAACTCTGCACCAGCTCCTCTGGCAGCTTCCTCGGTCTGTTGCAAGTCCTCAACGGTGTACGTTGAAGAGCTTGGAAACCAGAACTTTGGTGAAAAGATAAACCAAATTGGCTGACGCACACCATACTCATTTGGTAGGACCTTGTCTAAATAAAGTGCAAGTGCCATGTATATGAGAAAGTCATAAAAGAGCCACAGGTAGATCGACTGAAGAGAAAAGACACAGTCATCCTGGCTGTGGAAAGTGTTTTCTGTACAATAGCTGTCCCTTGTGGACCACGAGATCCCCTCGTACGCATCGTTAGATGTGGCTCGTGCAAGGTCCATCAGCCCCTTTGCAAAGGGGGCCGGGGGGAAAAATGCAAAGATGACTTGCGCCCAACCGAAGCTATCATTGAACTCTTCAGAATAGGGAAACCCAAACACAACAACTGTCTGAATGATCCAGCCAAATAGGAAAAACACAAAGCCAAGAAATACCGCCGAAGAGGAGCGGGACAAGAAAGTCGATAGGAAATAAGCGACGCTCACCATGGAAACCTGAAAAATAAAGAACAGAAAGAACAGTACCCCGTATGCGTTGTTCAAGAACATGTCGAACTGAAACATCATGCCAAAGAGAACGATGAATGTGGAAGTGAAGATTGCTAGTACACTTTCCCACAGCCACCAAGACATCCAGAATATTCCATCTGACAGCCCCATATTCCTCATTCCCTGTCTCAGTTTTCCTTCTCTCTCATACACTACAGTCCCGATTTGAATGACGAAACCGAACATTGCTGCCGCGAAAAGGAAGGTTGACGCGATTGCCCCTACCAGGGCGGAGACGCTGATTGCCGGGTGTGCAAATTCAGCAAAATAAACATTCCACTGGGGATCCTCCAGACCAGACACTTGTTTGTAGATCTGCTTTTCCACTGCGACTTGCAGGGGCAATGTGATGAAGAAGTTTGGATCTTCAAAATCCCCACGGAAGAATTTGGATGTCCCGTTCACTTGCAGCGCATAATTGATCTCACTGTCTGACTCGTAGAAGAATTGGTAGGCACCGGACGCCCGTTGTGGATTGGCGAGGAGCCAGGCGTCCACTAGACTGGCATTTTCGAACCCTCTGACTCTGCTTTGCGGGATGATGGGCACATTGTTCTCACGCACGCCCTGTACGATTTGGTCGACCACGTCGGAATCATTGGGCGAGTACAAGAAGGTGTAGCACGGGTCGTCGATGATGTAGGTCTGTTGGGAGCAGTCCGGTATGTTGTCCACCAGTTCCGGCTTCGGATCCGTGATCCTTTGGAAGTCGCTTTCGTTCTGCCTTTGGCTGACCAGTGCTTCGTTCACGGCGAAGATGAGGAGCACAAAGAACAGCGACCCGAACACCTGGAGCGCACTGGACACTTTGTTCCTCCAGAACAGCAGCACGTTCTTCCATTCCAAGGCCAGCAGCTGCTGACCCCACAGCTTCAACGTCTGCTTCATCCTGCGAACACGTGTGATCTCGACTTCCATTGTGCGGATTGGCGTCCACTTGGCCCACGTCTCCACGTCCACCGAATATTCCCTTTCGGACACGACCGATCGAACCCGGGACCTCTCCCTTTTCGAACCCGAGGGATCCCCCTGTCGAACCCGGGCGGGATCGGGTCAACGCCCCAGGTCTGCAGCAAGTGACGTGAGGATGGCGTCATCCCTCCCTTCCGACGTTTGGAGGACCTGGATCCAACCCTTCACAAGGGAGGGCTCGAAAGGGACAGACCCGGGACGCGTCCCCGATGGAAAGGGAAATGCCTTCCGGTTGAACCCGGGGTGGACCGAGGATGGACTCCACCACCGACGTCACCGACGAAAAGCGTCGGTAAAACACGCCATAACCGCGAGCGCATGAGCGGAATTGACGCGCCATCGGGAACGACCGGGCGGATGGAAGGTGTCATGGAAGATGGAGAAGGGTCCGAAGGCGCCAGAAACGGACAGGTGGAGCCCAAGCTGCCGCGACCGGTGACGTACGGGACGCAATCCAACGCACTGCTTCGTAAGAACTTGACCTATCAGAAACGGAACTGCGGCACGAACCTGTGCCTCATCCTCACGCCGCTAGTGTTTTCCATCTTGCTGTTCGTCATACAGAAGGTCGTGGACAATGCCTTCGACCAAGAAGACTTCAGATGCGGATGCCTGTGCACCAAGTATTGCTTAGATGACAACCCGAACGTCTGCTTCACCCTGGAAGAGTACGGGAGCGATGGAGAATGGCCTCAACCATTCATCATTTACGAAGGGCAAGAAATTAGAATGGTGCCCACCAATGACGATATTAACTGCGAGGAAAGAAACCAGGATGTCTGCGGGATCGAATACTCCACGCCCCAACAAGCAGGCTTTTGTGAAGTTGCAAACCCATTCCTGTACCCTGCGCTGTTCCAAGTCCCAAACGCATCCAGGAGGGCAATCGTGGATGGGATGGAGTGTGATCCAGACAATGTGCAAGGAGGGATGGAGAACTGTACTGCTGGGCTCCTTTTTACTGGAGAAAATGAAACGTTGGCTACCCAACTGGCCACCGGCCTGACCAACTCCATACAAGCCATCAACAATATGGAAAGTCTTGATTTTTCGATTGCTGGTGGCATGACCGCCGCTCTACAGTCGTTCTTGGAAGCTTTGTCCATCCCCAGCATGTTTCGCAACGAGACCGAGGCTGTGATGGGTACATCCGAGCTTCCCGAGAGGGGAGGCCTCCTGGATTCTGCGTACGGAGGCACCTTGCCAATTTATTATCTTCTAGACGACTGCACCAATCTTGAAGAATCGATCCGAGTGAATCTCACCGCTAGAAGCCTTGACCTCATGGGTCAGCCTCTCTTGTGCGTGGATGCACCGGCTCAGCGGGAAAGGACCAGATCAGATATAAACGACTTGCTGTTTGCTGGATATGGTCAAGGAGCCATGGACGGAGGTCCCGCCCCCCCAGGCAGTGGGGAGTGGACAGGGGCGTGGGACTTCATGGGCTCGACGGGGGATGGCAAAGTATTTGAGGTAAACATCATGTACAACAGAACAATTGACAGAGAAGACGGCGAAGATGGGGAAGAAAGGAGCCCGCCAAAATTCTTACGTTTGTCTGGTGTACTCAATGCAGCATCCTCGGCCTACCTTCGGAACTTTAACAATGGAACGATGCTGCTGCAAGGCATTCGAGACATGCCAAAGCCAGAGACGGATCTTAATGTGGACATTGGTGCCATCTTGGGACCCATATTTTACTCTTGGCTGATGCAGCTTCTTCTTCCTGTGATGGTCAACCTTCTTGTGTACGAAAAGCAGTGCCGCATCAGAGTTATGATGCGAATGCAAGGATTGGGTAATGCGGCATATTGGACCATCAACTTTGCCTACTTTGCGTCGTTGTACCTGCTTTACATGTTCATGGTCTATATATTTGCATATGCACTTCAGCTGACTATCATAACAAACAACAGCTTTTCAGCATCCTTTGTCTTTCTCCTGGTTTATGGGGTGTTCCAGGTGATCTTTGCTTTTTTCCTTTCAACTTTATTTCAGTCGGCAAAAACCGCCACCATTAGTGTGGTTGTGTACCTGTTGTGTGGCGGCCTGCTTGGAGAGTTTTTGCTGAAGCCCTACATTGAAGGGGAGACCATTCCTGAGGGGGCGATCATTGCTTTGATGCAGATCCCGGCTTTTGCACTTTACAGAGGATTTTATGAGCTGTCTCAGTATGCTTTTGCAGCTAACTACACAGGAAGTGGAGGAATGACGCTGGGGAAGCCTCCCTTCATGGACTTTGGGTTCATCTTTATAATTTTCCTTTATCAAGGGTTTCTTTTTATGATTCTGGCTTTGTACCTGGAAAGAGTCTACGATACAGGTCTAGGCAGCAACGAGCATCCTTTGTTCTTTCTGCGCTGCTTTAGAAAGAGGAAGGCACAGCATGAACAAGTTGTACAGGGGGACAATCAGGAACTCAGTGTGCCTGTGGAAGGCTTTGATGTGTTAGAAGAACGAAACCGCGCGGAAACCATCAACGACTTTGTCACCAATGTATTGGTGACAAATGGTTTAAAGAAGACGTATCCGGCTGTAGATGGCGCACCACCAAAAACGGCTTGTGATAACCTTTCTTTTGCCGTGGCAAACCATGAGTGCTTTGGCTTTCTAGGGCCCAACGGAGCTGGAAAAACAACCAGCATTAACTTGATGACTGGATTGACACCGCCCACAAAGGGGACTGTCATCGTAGCTGGTATGGACATCAGAACAGAACTCAACAGAATTTATTCGACCATTGGTGTTTGCCCTCAGCACGATCTTCTGTGGGGAAATTTGACTGCGCGCGAGCACTTGCTCTTCTATGGTCGCTTGAAGAACCTCACAGGCAAGGCTTTGAAAGAAGCGTGTCGGAAAGGGCTGCAGGACGTGAACCTCCTTCGTAACGGCGTAGGGGACAGGGTAGTTAGTTCCTACAGTGGAGGGATGAAACGTCGATTGAGCGTGGCTATTAGCCTCATTGGTGATCCTAGAGTTGTCTTTTTGGATGAACCATCCACTGGCCTGGATCCCGCCTCCAGGAGGCAGCTCTGGAAGGTGATCAAGACGGCACAGAAGAATGCGGGCATAGTTCTCACGACTCACTCCATGGAAGAGGCAGAGGAGCTGTGCGGTAGGATTGGGATATTCGTGGATGGGGGGCTACGTGTCGTTGGCAACCCAAAAGAGCTTACCTCGCGTTTTGGGGGATTTTTGGTTGTCTCCTTGATGACGGTTCCTGAGAAGGCAGATATGCTTTCAGAGCTAGTCAAACAAGAGTACTCATTTGCGAAATGCACATACTCCATTGCTGGATTTCAAAAGTGGGAATTGCCTACAGAACATGTTAATATTGCGGATGTATTCTACCTGGTGGAAAAACTTCGAGCGGCAGGAGTTGAGCTGCTCGATTGGGCAGTTGCCAATATGACATTGGAGGAGGTTTTCATCAAGATATGCCAGGAACAGGGTGTAGCGGCTGAGAAGGTCGCTCATGTGTAATTTGTAATACACTCGGCCAAGGCAATAATGGGACACCTTCGCCTTGACCTTTCTTGTATGGAACGAGGAAGAAGCGTATGCACGCTTCCAAAAACCCGGGAGCCATGGGTTCGACGTTCCTACATCGTGGAATTCGCATCGGGAAAGCCTTCTATGCTTCCATTCTCGATCCCACGGCGTCTATTTTCTTCATCTGGGTATCCAACGTCCGATCCGTCTTCGAACCACGTCTTTGTTCGACCGACACATCACATCGGGTCGCCTTCGAAGCATACAATTTCAGATGTCGATCGCGGCGTTGTGATCCCGATTGACGAACTTGCATTTCGTTTGGTTGGTGGAACAGCACCATTGCAAGCCTCTGACCTTTCGTTTCGTATCGAGTCTCCCACCCCCTTCCATGATTGCGAACGTTTTGTGGTGGACTACCGTCGTACAAAACTCTTGCGTGAGACGCGTGTTGAACCGACGCGCGCATTCTCTGAAGGCACGATTCGTTGGCACGCAAACCTCCCCCTTTCCACCAAATCCGAACTTTGCTGATCCATCGGACACTCGCAACGCCTTGTCCTTTCCGATTGCCGCACGCATGCGATCAAAAAATTTAGCAAACGTGTGTTTTTTCCCTCCGTACAAACGCAACTCTTGATCGGCCCATTTGCGTCGCGTGTAGACCGACCAAAGGCACTCGTAGGTATCTTTCATCGCTCGCACTGGGACGCGCAAACCTGTGCACACGGTTTTCTCTTCGGGTTGTGAATCCACCGATGTGCGGTGGAAGAGCTAACGAACAAAAGAAGTGCTGCTTTCTTTACGCTCTTCACGTAGGAGTACACTCGTGTCGCACTTTCCCTTCGATCGATCGGATACATAAGTATCGAACCTGAGAACGACTTATCAAAGTGTTCCGTTATTCAGTTGACTTTGCAATAAGCTTTTGCAAGGTTTTTGTCAATTGTGATCCAGGTGGTGAAAGTTGCACGTCCACACGCAGAGTGCACTAGGTGCATTCATGTATGGGGCATGAGAAGTGCCGTGGTTCCCAATATCTTCCTCGTGGCCATCAGAGCTTGTGTCTGACTCCCCTGCTCCAGCAACGCAAGAACGGCATCCAGTAGTGGTGGCAAGCAAGGGTTTTATCGGATGAAAATGCACAGCATTGAGTGTTGTGCAGGAAACTGCCTGTTGATCCACCCTTTGTCCGTCCTTCAGATCGTACAGGCTGAGTTCCCCCTTGGTGTTGCCAACGGCCATGTATCTTCCGGTTGGCTGAATATCGAATTGTATCCTTTGGTTGGTCTGGTTGTGGCTTCTATCGATCTGGTACACTTCCTTCATGGTGAACCGCACGTCCCAGCAGAGAATTCGGTTCTCTTTGCGTGCCGCGGTGTAGAGGAAGTTCCCACAGGCCGAGAATTGGACTTGTGTGACTCCATTCTTGTGACCTTCCAGCAGCAGCACGGCCTCGCCGGAGGTGAGATCGTAGACTGCTACGCGTCGATTGAAGGATCCTACGGCCATCATGTCACCCTGCGTCCTGTCGACGTCGATGCAGGACACGATTCCGCGCAAGCCTTGGTCCTTCGCTTGGGGATCGTCGGTGCGCATCACCGAGTATTCCCTTCCAGGACGTTCCACGTGGAAGGTGGCCACGCTCGAGACGCATCCACAGTAGAGATGGCTTCCATCCGCGCCGAACGCCACCGCATTGGCGGGAAGCAGCTCGTCGTGCTGATCGTACACACGATATGCGCCGGCGAGCTTGGTTTCGTCGGCGTTCCAGAGGTGGACAGGCACACCTCTCGATGCCGATGCGAAGCATTCGGGTTCAGGAGCGAATCCTGTCGCCTTGGGTCTCCATTTCCAATCGTATGTGTATCCTGCTTCGCGCACGACGGCGTGTGGTTTCCACGAAAAGGCGTCTTCCTCGTCCTTGTACAGCCGATACTCGCACCCTTCGCAGGCCACCAGCAGGCGTTCTCCATCCGTCGACCACTTCACGCCACGTGCGAATGTTTCAGCCTCGTACTCGTCCCCTTTGCAAGGACGTGGCGCTTCCTTCCATCCTCTCGGACTCGTTCCATCGCTCATCCGAACACGTCCATCGAACCACGAGGGATCGTCGCATCCGGTTCGATCGACCCGTCGTCCCGGTTCGAAAGGAAGGACGAAAGGGAAGGTCGATCCGGAAGATCCCTTTCGAAAGGGATTCGTGGTTGGAACGAGGCCCAGGTCCCCCTTCCTTCGACCCCCTCCTCTTCCCGAAAAAGCCTCGGTTGCCATCGATACCCAATGATTGAATTTATCGATACCTTTGGACCGAGATCTCGATCCGGGGTCGGGGTCGGGTGTCCCGGCCAGAGCCCGACCGAGAAAGCCTCCCCTCTTCCCCTCGAGGGAAAGCCAATCCGCCCCTGTAGCAGAAGGAGCGGCGTGTCGGCATGGCCGAGCGCTCCATGGACCATCCGCGACCGGCCAGCTCGGCCTTTCTGAGGAAAATGGGAGCGTTTCCCAACCGGAAGCCGAACGAAGGGGGACCCAAGGTGAAGCATTTGGTGCTGTGCCAGATGGTGCAAGACAAGCCGACACAAGTGGAACAGTTCTTCAAGGTGCACTTTCCGAGGGTCCTGGACGCCATGCCAGGCGTCGAGAGCTTCCATTCCGGTGCGTACAGCTCCTTCGAAGGCTTCCACAAAGGGTACAATTGGGGAGCAGAGGTGATGTTCCGAGACCAGTACTCGAGGGACTTTTACGTCGCCCACGAAGAGCATGAGAAGCTCGTCCAGGTTCTCGAACCACTGCTGGAGAACGGTTTCGATTCCATCGTCGCGTTCGACATGTTGATCTGATCGTCGATCGCGTCGTTCAGCAAATCAATGGACTGGGACGTCGCCAACGAAGCATAAGGTCGATCCTCCGAAGAGGCGTCGGGGTCTTCCGGCTCGTCCAAGTCCACTTTTGCCTGGGTAAGAACGCCTATTGACGAGGCATTGGAACGAGCAAAAGGACACCACGCCACCGGTTGCAAACCTCTTTCCTTCCGACGCGCTTTCCTTCGTTCTCCACCACCGACCGGTTCGTAGAATGTCCTGCACAACGCTGGGAACGGCAGACAGGTGTACCACCATTCCCTTCCTTTTCACTGGGAAGGATCGAATTCTGGCATCGAAGAATCATGGCAGGTACGTGAAAGATGCTGTTCTCACGTACAAGTCCAGTTTCTGTCCATGAAAGATCGCGATGAAGATGCAATGGCTTCTGGACAAGTAGACGCCACTGGCGTCGGTTGGTTTCTCACCTGCCAGATCCCCCGCTTCGAGATCTTGGACAGAAGATATCGATACCTTCTTGGGATCGTATGGTGTTGAGAGGGAGTGTCCGTATCGAATTCATTTTCCTTGCACCGGAAGTAACGCTCTCCAAGAGACAAGCGCAGAAAAGACGATGGCGCTGACGGCGGAAGAGTCGCGCAAGGTCAGCCTCATCGATGTGCTGGCAGAAGACTACGAGGAGGTACCGGAACCTCCCGAATACGCCATCCAAAAGTGGAGCGAGGAACAGATAAGACAGTACTTCGCCAATGGAGGGGACTTGAACGGACTTCCTGGCGAACATACGAACGGTGCAGCACATCCTTCGGCGGAGGATCTGAAGATTCTGCGAAGTAAGTACACTCCTCCAGACGTGGCACTCTTCGACAAATGGTTTCCCGGATTGAAGAGGAGCAAAACGGCGCAGGAGGTGCCTGCTTTGAGGCTGCTGTGCTTTCCGAATGCAGGCAGCGCTGAAGACATGTACACGAATGCAGGCGTGGGAGCTAGGAAAGAATCCACTTTGTTGGACTGGTGCGTGAAGAACAAGGTGGAAGTCCTGGCAGTTCAGCCACCGGGAAGAGCCATGCGTGTGAAGGAACCTCTGATCTCTTCCTGCAGGGAATTGGCGCAGACACTGCTACCCATAGTCGCAACCAAGCTGCTAGACGGGGTGCCGTACTGCGTGATAGGGCACAGCGTTGGCAGTTGGAATGCATTCGAGTTCCTGTCGCTGGCCAGGGAAGAAGGATTCCCCATGCCAGAGCATGCTTTTTTCTCGTGCTTTCCTGGACCGGACATTCCCTCAGGTGAACGTCCGTGGCGCGTCAATTCCAATTTGTCGGAGGACGACTTCAAGGAGGAGGCCAGGGGCTGGGACGTGAACGAGATGGTGTTCACCCAGCTATGGACAACCTACCAGCCCATCATGCGTGCAGACTTTTCGATGTTTGACCAGTACGAGTACAGGCGGGAGGGCGAGCCACCGTTCTCGTTCCCCTTGACCACATACTATGCCACGTGGGACCGTCGGATCACCTCTTCCATGGTCCAAGGCTGGCAGCCTTTCACCGACGGTGCTTTTGAGCTGGTGAAGGTGGAAGGCCATCACTTGTTCCCCCTTGGTTTGGAGGAACAGAAGCCAGCCAAGACCCATTGGTTGTCCCACATCGTGTCTCGCCTGGATCCCCTCCTGGTTCCCAACTGAGCTTTTCCTTTCAACCGTCCCCTTTCAGACCCGAATCCCTTCCCTTGTTCCGACCCTTTTGATCGGATGGAGCGGTCCTTCGAGTCCAGATCGAGGCGCACAACGCGGACGTCGCGCGTTTCGCGCACGTCGGCGGCGTTTTTGCAGCCATCCGAGGCTTCCGAAGGCTCCTTCGTCGGATCTGCAGAGAAGTGGAAGATCGAGAAACGTCGGACGAGGTGAAAGAGGGACTGGGAAGCGCCTCGTGCTGCGTGGGCGAGGGAGGAACGCTGGCCTTAGGCCACGTGGACGTACGACTGCCGTGCTCGTCCTCCAGGCGAGAACTATTTCGCATCGAAGAGGATGACGGTGTACTGTCTGACGCAATGGCTGGGAAGTAGCTCGGTCCTGGCGCGCCTGAGAGAGGAAGGGAAGCTGGTGGACGTGCACCTTCGTGCTAAGGAAGGCCAGTGCCTGGGAGCACACCGTGTGGTGCTGGCCGGTGCCAGCCGGTTCTTTGACGCTCTCTTTGCAGGCCCGTGTTCAAACATGAAAGACGGGTGCACCGATACGGTGGAATTGCCTGATGTGGAACTAGCCACGTTGGAAATCCTGGTGGATGCAATTTATCGACAAGAGGTGCAGGTAGATGTAAACAACGTCCACGCACTCCTGGCAGGCAGCAACCTACTCGATATTCCAGCGGTCCACAAGGCCTGCTGCCTTTTCATGCAGAAGTCGCTCTCTCCCAGAAATGCGCTGGCTGCCTATGCGCTGGCTTCAAAATACGCCCCCAACAGCAGTTTAAGGAGTGAAGCGCTGCTCATCGCAGCCAGAAGCTTCCAAGCTATGCGAGAAGATGATGAGAATTTCCGCATGGCGTTGGAATCCATGTCTAAACTTACAATTGTGGAATTGCTACAAAGCGAACATCTTGATGTGGAAGCAGAGATCGAGGTCTTCGAGGTGCTTTGCGATTGGGTTGGTGTGGATCCACAGGTTAGGATTGCTGACCTGGCTGAATGCTTGGTGCGAGCTGTGCGTTTACCACTCATACCCTTGGAAACGATTGGGAGTGCTGTTGAAGTGCATCCTCTGGTGAAGCAGGACCCTCGCAGCATGGAAGTCGTGTGTGCTGCGCGGAACGGCTTACGGCAACACTCTCGCGGGATGCCTCTCCATCAGCCAACAGAAGCAATACCCATGGTAGGACGGAAAGAAGCATCAGTGGATGGCTATTCCACTGATGTCGGCTCGATGGAACTGGAGGTTTGCAACCTTTTTCCTGAGGCTATGCAAGGTAAGGCTCAAGGGATAGATTGCCCAACACGACCAACCATCAATGAGTCTGAGGAAGGCGTACATCGTCTAGCAAGTTGCTCAACCAGCTGGGCAGACAGGGTATGCATCGATGCAAGTCCTCGGAAGCGGTTCGTTACGGTTTTACTTGCCGCAGGGGGCTACGATGATGGGTGGCGTGGAGTACGTTTGGCAGAAATTTACGATCCTATTACAAACAGCTGGCATCCAGGACCGGCTCTACCAGCAGACCTTGCCTTTGCTGGCTCTAGCTCTGTGTATGACCAAAACTTTGTCGTAGGCGGTTCGACTTTCAAGACCCATGTCTTTGCGTACAGAAATGGTAGCCAAGGTCTCGCATACTGGGAAAACCTGGTTGCCCCAAAGGCTGCAAGGGTGCATGCTGGCATCACTTCTGCAGCAGGGGCGTTGTACATAATTGGGGGAAGATCTGGAAGCAATGTTGAATCAGCCTTAGTGGAACGCTTTGATCCAGCTCTTGGTGCATGGATCACTGCTGAATCACTCCCACGCCCAAGGTCAAGTTTGGATGTTGTGACTGTACGGGAGAAGATTTACGCCATCGGCGGTCAAGCAGGGCGTTCAACTTTTAGATCTGTGGATATGTACGATCCAACAATTGACACATGGACAACTATGCAAGCTTGTATGAATACTACTAGGAAGTATCATGCTGCATGTTCATGTGATGGCAGAATTTTTGTTGTAGGCGGAAAAGATGCGGCTGGACAGAGACTATCCAGTGTAGAATCATTTGATCCAAGGGAGGGAATCTGGAAGTTCGAGCGCGACCTGAGCTGCCAGAGGTCTTCTGCAGGTCTTGCGGCACTAAACGGAAAACTCTTTGTGGCAGGAGGAAATGCTGGCGGAGGCACCATACACAGCAGTGTGGAAGAGCTATGCCTCCGCACGGGGGTGTGGTCAATGCGCACACCCTTGAATTCTGCACGTAGTGGCCTCACACTGCTTTCCATGCACTGAGCTTCCTTGCCATGGATGTGTCAAAGAAGTGGAATGCAAATAATCACATATCCTTTGCACTCTGGGTGCACGCTTGCCCCACTGATTTCTGAACCTTGGCCAGCAACTCTGTTATCTCTGCATCCTCCATTTTGGACATGTACTGGAGAGCTTTCCAGCCTGGCTCGGCAGTGAGCAGGAGATACTTGTTTGTCGGATCCTTCTGGTACGAGTATGCACTCATGATCCCGGTGCAAGCCAGCCTACACTTTATGAGAGAAGGCAGCAGCTCCAGCTCGGTTCTTTCCAGTGGCATGTACTTGCAATACCCCCTGAAAACGGCACAAAGGGCTTGCAAAGGCTCGTGCTTGTCCATCATAAAATAGCACAAGCATATGGCAATGTCATTTACCAACCATGTATTCACAATGTCCCCGAAATCAACGACCGCCAGACCTTTGTCACTCTCAGCAGCCACTATAATGTTTTGATCGTTGACGTCATTGTGGATTGGACTGCATCGTAGACGATTTTTTAGCGGCACGACTTTCTTGTTGAAGTTTTCGATGGCTGCTGCAGCAATGGCGTATTTCCATTCATCTTTCACTGCTCCAAGGAAGCTCGTGAGTTTGTCCGTGTTCTTTAGATCCCAGAGGAATTCCCTGTCTAGAGCACTGTCTGCATAGGTCTGAAGGGCATGATCAATGCTTCCCACCAGTTCGCCAGCTTCTTCCAGGAGTTGGAGGTTTTCTGTATTTCCCAGGACTTTCCCTTCAACGTAAGTGAGCAATCGAACTGCGTGGACCTTCTGTCCTTCCCCTGCCATGTCCTGGTTCAGCCACGTGAATTCTTCTCCTGAAATTGTGCTCACAGGTTCGGGACAGAGGATTCCTTTGGACCGAAGGCAACGCATCATGCGACTTTGAGCAAGCAGAAACTCCACGTTTCTTGAATCCACTCCGTTGTGCACCTTCAGCGTGTATTTGTGTCTTCCATCTTTGGCGACAATCAGGAAGTTCCTGTCATCGTAGGAGTTGAGTTCTTCCAGCTTTTCCACCGACAATCCAAACCGCTCTTCAGCCAACCCTCGCACCACGTCGATGTCCACACAAGGTTTCTCCACCTTTCGACGTTGTTCTTCGACATCCGCCATCCTTTCCTTCTGGCGGTCCAACAACGAGGGTCGCTCTGACGTGGAAGCGAAATCTCATCGGTTGGAAATGGAAAATTCGAGATGGACAACAGGGAGGATTCGTTGCTGTGAATCGGGTCGACACTGCCTTCTCGAGTGCAATCGGACCATCACCATTCGCATGCATGTATGCGTGCGTACATGGATGGATCGATGGATGAAATGAGAACGACAGGGGAGTGGACAAGCAGCACGGTTGGTGAGATGAGGATGGATGTGAAAATCTGCCAGGACAAAACAATGGAAGTGGCCAAGAGGGAGGAAGGGGTGCTGGTGTTGGTACGAGCGCCACAAAAAAAAAATAAGCCCACCTTGTGAGAAGAAACAGCGTTTTTAAGAACCACATGGCTGTCAGATGGCTTGAACAAATCTGGTGTGATGGCAAGAGCTTTTTGCAGTATCCAGACACAGAAGCCTGACAACTTTTGTACTTGCTATCTTAGGCACAGTCGAGGAAAACTTTGTGGCATACCTGACCAAGACTACCAAGACTAGTTTCGCTGGCACCATTCAATTCAACTCTATTCTAAAATATGCACACAGGTATGCAACCAACTTGTGGATTCGTCTGGTGTGAATGCGCGATGCAATTTCAAGTCAAACGATTGTTGCATTTCTTCGTGGTATGTACAAGGTCTAGCCACAACCTGGCATCACACAGCACTTCATGAACTTACCACCCACTTTGGCACCAGTTTTTAAACGCTTCATTGCAACTTCACGTCTATGTGCCCTCATACGCTCTTCATCAGACACAGACCCTCCTTGTTCTACGAGGAGTAGGTATATGGGGGATTTCTTGCCGCCGGCCAAACCACAAGGTGTGTTGCCTTGTCTGTCCTCTTGATTGGGTTCTGCACCGGATGCCAAAAGTATCCTAACCTCCCTCATGTTCTCATACTTTGCTGCTAGATGCAGGGGAGTTCTCCCTTTGTCATCCACGGCATTGACATACGAATTCTTATGAATAAGCAGGCGGAATACTTCAGGATCCATAGCAAAATTGGCTGCATAATGCAGGGGTGTACGCCCATGGATGTCTTGCACGTTGGCACTGTCTGGATCCTCCAACAGGATCTTGGCAGCTTCTGAATTTCCTTTCAATATTGCACGATGCATTGCTGTCATTCCGTCCATATCAGCGTATTTGACATCTGCACCTGCAGACATGATGAACTTGACTATTTCTCCCCCTCGTT
The DNA here is from genome assembly GCA_020975725.1 of Picocystis sp. L7. Lineage (NCBI taxonomy): Eukaryota > Viridiplantae > Chlorophyta > Picocystophyceae > Picocystales > Picocystaceae > Picocystis > Picocystis sp. L7. Next base: position 755,396 of record QXJR01000027.1, on the reverse strand, counting down.
GATTCTCAACAGCTAAGATCAGGGGAGTTCTCCCATACACATTTTGTTTGTTCACTTGAGCTCCTTTTTCCACGAGTGCTTTGATAACTTCAAGGCTGGCAAACACCGCACCAATATGCAATGGCGTACTCAATGTCACTGCATGGTCAACGTCCACTTTCGCACCTTTTTCGATGAGTTTGTTCACGAGCTCCAGGCTCTTGCTCTTGACAGCCAGGTGAAGGGGAGTCTCTCCCTCTATTGTACCGATGTTTACATTTGCCTTGGCTTCGAGAAGACTATTGACAACTTCCATGTAAATCGTTGGGGCTGCTAGGGCACAAAAGAGTGGGGTACTACCATCCATCGCTTCCACGTCTATCGGCGCACCTGCAGCTATCAACATTTTGACGATTGCTCTGTGGCCAAAGGCGCAGGCAGCGTGCAGGGCCGTATAGCCAATTTTATCTTGCTGATGAATGTTCATGTTCATATCCATGTATGCTTGCAGCAATCCCTCGTCTCCAGCAGCAGCAGCTTTGACGATTGCAGTGGGCTTGGGACGAGAGGAAATGGTCGACTTTGTCCTTGCTAGACGATGTCTGTCTTCTGATAGCTGCACAGGAAGCACAGGGTTGGGTGGAGGTTGCGGTGAGGCAGCGGGCTGAACTGGCACACCGATGGGAATGTCCCCATTCATGGGGGGTGCAGAAGAGTGCGGTGCTTGCTCGTTTTGGGAGGAATTTCCCGAGAGCGTCTTCTGGATCTCCTTGCCATCTTGCACGATCTGCTTTGCCGAGGAGACATTGCTTGCGAGGCCTTGGACGTCCCAAGCGCCACCACTCCCACCATCCGAACTGCCCGAGTTTCCCATGCTTCAGTACAAGCTTCTTTCTGGCGTGTCTTTCTTGCTGCTCGGTTCGCACGCGCAGGTGCGTTGTGTGGTCTGCATCTACATCGTAGCCCAATTTGCACCTTCGACACGGTTCGCGTCTTGATGGAGTCCGGTTTCAACACGACAAGCGTTGAGGCGTCCCAGCTGTCGTACCATCCTCTGCGGTTCCTGTTCCATGTGCAGGGTCCGTCCCCGACCCCACAATGGGGTCGCCCCGATTCTGCCTGGACATCTTTTCAACACCAGTGCTTGTGATATTGAGTGGTCGACATCTCCCCACTTTGTTCTTATCCACTCAATCCTTCCTGGACCCGTCGGGGAGGAGAAAGACCCCGACCCTGCCACGTCACATCGCGACCCCATCCCGGAAACCGGGGCGAAGCTATGAGATGGCTGGGCTTCATCCGGGGGTGTCACCACCGAGACGGCCTTTGTCGGAGATACCATCGAATACATCCGTTCACATGGGGAGATGCAGGACTGGGGGCTTGGAACGCATGGTGGTGGAGTCCATTTGAACGTGCAGGATGGAATGCCGAGCGGAAACGCATCCCCGTGGATGGGACGATCCTCGGATCCTCGATGAAGGAATGCGTAGGGATGCAATGGATACAAGGCGGAAGACGGGGACATGATCCGTGAGGACTTTGGTCATGGGAAGGGGACGCTGAACAGAGACGCACAGGTCCCTCCTGCGGCAGTGCACATTTATGTGTCCACATCGATCCGCTCCCTTTGTTCTACGTGTCACAACCAAGATCGAGCGGCAGCAGCAAGACTCCTTTGATAAATGCAGAAGTGCAAGACAGCCTGGAAATCGGTAGTGGGTGATCTGGGAGGAATGCACAGGATTCCCAGGAAACCAGTGGATTTACGGACAAGTCACGCTTCACGTTGTTGGGCAGACCCTCCACCGGTCCCAGCGTTGCTTGTTCTATTCTGGGTCCGGTGCTCCTATATCCCTCTGTGGATGAAGTAAGATTGAACAGTCGAGAGAAGAAGCGTGCGTCGAACCTCTTCTTTCCAATCCCTTGTTTTCCTTCTCTGCGGAATTTGTCAATAGGGTTCCTCTGGATGGTGTCCCCGACTTTGCCGTGGACAATCTGAACCTTGGGTCTGTCCACATCACGGGACCGGGACACCATGTCGGGATGGCCAGGGTCCAGTTCCAGCGTATCGATTCTCAAGGCCGGGGAAGGCATGTCCGCTGGGCTCTGCTTGGTTGCTTCCCAACCTTTGAAGCACGCAGCAATGTTACCGTCGTTGTGGGATTGACCTCGTCCATCCTGTTCCATCGTGTGTCTTGTCCATGCCATGGCTACGGTCCATCTCTTCCTCCTCTCCACGATCTGGTCCACCTCATGGACTCTTGAGTTTCCTGTTCCTTGAGCACCTCCATTCCTGAATGCCAGCATGGGATTGGATGGCCCAGGAACAACACCTTCCAGGTGGACAGGTCCATGAAGCCTGTTCATGGAGGGACACACATTCGTCCATCAAACATCGACCTTGGACGGAGCATGCGCCGCGTCGCGTGCGCGCCAAGGCGCACCAGCGCCTCGTGCGACGGCAGGAGACGTGGGATTGCGTCCGAGAGTGTCCTTGGAGGGCGGCGAAGCGCAGTTTCGAAGACCAGCGCCGCGCCGACGGTCGACGTGCGTCGGGATGCGCGCAGGAACGTGCGTTTGCAGACCGCCACGAAGATCGCCAGGCTGAGGCTGGTGGTGAAGAAGGTGAACGCGTGGGAGGAGAAGATGGCCGAACTGGAGGACGAAGCACTACGCGAAAAGACGGAGGAGTTTCGCGAACGTTGGCGACGTGGAGAGACCTTGGAAGAACTGATGCCGGAAGCGTTCGCTGTGGTCCGAGAAGCATCGAAACGAGCCCTGGGACTACGCCATTACGACGTGCAGATCTTGGGAGGGATGGTGCTGCACGAAGGATGCGTAGCAGAGATGAAAACTGGAGAAGGAAAGACTCTGGTGGCCACACTACCCGCCTACCTCAACGCACTCTCTGGACAAGGTGTGCACGTGGTCACCGTCAACGATTACTTGGCCAAGAGGGACGCGGAGTGGGTGGGCAGGGTGCACAAGTTTCTGGGAATGGATGTCGGGATCGTGCAGAGTACAAGCACCATCGAGGAAAGGAAGGAAGCGTACGCGGCCGACGTGACCTATGTGACCAATCAAGAGCTGGGCTTCGATTACTTGAGAGAGAACATGGCAGAATCTCCAGAAGAATTGGTCTTTGATCGACCGTTCTTCTACGCCATCGTTGATGAAGTAGACAGCGTACTGATCGACGAAGGGAGGAACCCCCTGCTCATCTCCATTGGATCGGAAGAGGACGTCTCCAGGTATCCAGCCGCACACAGGGTAGCGACCATCCTTGAAGAAGGAAGGCACTACACCCTGGACCGAAAAGCTCGTACAGCAGATCTCACAGACTTGGGGATGATGGCAGCAGAACAGATTCTTGAAGTTGCAGACCTGTGGGACGAGGAAGACCCATGGGCGAAGTACGTTCTCAATGCCATTAAGGCAAAGGAACTCTACCTTCGCGATGTGCATTATATTGTGCGGGATGGAGAGGTGCAGATTGTGGATGAAAGCACGGGAAGGGTAATGCCCAAGCGGCGCTGGACGGACAACATTCATCAAGCTGTGGAAGCAAAGGAGGGTGTCGAGGTGCAGGCGCAGCAAGAGACAGCAGCCAGCATCACCTACCAGATGTTTTTTCGAATGTATCCGAAATTGGCAGGGATGACAGGCACAGCAGTTACCGAAGAAAAAGAATTTCAAAAGAATTACAAGGTCAAGGTTATCGAGGTTCCAACGAATAAGCCAAGCATCCGGCAGGACCACCCCCTTGTATTGTACAGGACAGACCAGGCCAAGTGGCGAGCAGTTCTAATTGAAGTCGTGGAGAAGCACAGGCAAGGGCGTCCGGTGCTTGTAGGCACAACCTCAGTAGAGCACTCAGAAATAATATCGGGGTTGCTGCAGCGCTACGGTGTACCTCATTCTCTTTTGAACGCGAGGCCGCAATATGCTGCACAAGAGGCCTCCATCATTGCCCAGGCTGGGCGTATTGGAGCAGTCACCATCTCTACAAACATGGCAGGGAGAGGGACTGACATCATTCTCGGCGGCAATGCCGGGTATTTAGTACGGGACATCCTAAGAAAGGTGCTACTTCCTTCTCTTTGTGGTGCCGCCGCCGCAGAAGAAGCCTGCTCTTTCAGCCAGGGAATCAAACTGCCCGACCTCACTCCTGTGATCCAGGGAAAGCTGGCCCGAGCAGCTGCAGCTGCCAATGTTGAGCTGCATGGACAAGTTACACTGGATATTGCCGAGCTTCTCATTGAAAAGTCAGCGTCCCTTGCGGAAGAGGCCTGCCTCAGAAACGTTTCTGTTGAAGACGCACTCGGCAGGAGCAAAGAACAGGCCTCTCTGTTTGAAATGTCAGCTGGGGCTGCTGCGCAAGAGGTTTTTCGTCTTTGTCAGCTGGAATGCAGTCAAGAAGCAGAGCAAATAGTCAGATTGGGAGGTCTCCATGTTATCGGCACGAACTTGCACGAGTCAAGGCGAATCGACAACCAGCTTCGTGGGCGTGCAGGGCGGCAAGGGGATCCTGGGAGCACGGTGTTCATCTTATCCTTGCAGGACGACCTACTTCGCGTGCATGGTGGTGAAATGATTTCAACCGTCCTGGATACAATGGGTATCCCTGATGATCAGCCGATTGAAGCACGGATGGTTGACAGGCAGCTCACGCAACTTCAAAAACGGGTAGAAGAATACTATGCTGGCATTCGTAAGCAGGTGGTACAGTTTGATGAGATCCTAGAAATACATCGTAACCACACTTACTCTCTGAGGAAGCACATATTGGATGCGTTGCCATGGACGCGGCGGCTTCTCCTGCACCAATTCATGCAAGCGGTGGCAGACAGTGTCGTTTTGAAGCATGCTACTTCTCGAAGCAGGCCCGAATCTTGGAACTTCCAGGAGATGCTAGACGAGTTTCAAGGGATTTGCCAACCGGAAGCTTTCTATCCTTGGCTGACACCGAGCATGCTTCTCAAGGCAGTGAAGGAAGGGGGTAAGTTCCCCTTGCCACCAGAGTACCCCCAAGGCCTTCATCACTACGCTGCATCTTGTACTCGGGCACGGAAGAGGTCTGATTTTTCGGCAATGTCCAGTTCCGCGGTGGATTTTGGAGGGGACGGTATGCTTGACGGTCCGCGATTCAAGCCATCAGACCCTTGGCATGGAGAGGTGATGTCACTGGCAACCTTCTTTGGGGAGTATCTGATTGCCGCGTACGAGAAGAAGGTCTCCACGATGCAGCTCCAAGGCATGGGCGGAGAGGGCGTGGCTCAGGTAGAGATGTTACTGGCCATACGATCGATCGACCTTCATTGGCGTGGGCATCTGGCCGAGATGTCTATTTTGAGGAACAGCGTAAACATCCGTGCATATGGCCAGATGCAGCCGTTGGAGGAGTACAAGATTGATGGTTCCCGTGCGTTCATTGGCATGTTGGCCTCCATCCGGCGCTTGACGGTGCGTTGGTTGTTCCAGTGGCAGGACAGCTCTCTGTACGAGCGCAGTCCTCCCTTGGAAGAAGATCACGATCTGTCGGACGTGCCTGCCACTACCGACCAGTCATCCAATGGTGCGTTTTCCCTTCCCATGGGAGATCCTGACCCTTGACGTCCCAGGGTCCGCCTGCCTCTCCAGTAAAGAATAAACTCCTTCGATGTCCCTGTTCGGATCCGACCGATCCCTCCGAAGTTTACGATCGAGTTAAGTGTTCCCATTCGAATCGCGAGGACGGCCGCCGACGATGGCTGTGGCGCCTGAAAATGGCGCCTTCGAGGTCCAGGAAAAGGCGCAAGGACGCGGTTTCCGTCCCTATCCGATGCCTTCGGCCGCATCACGGCCCAGGGGGGTCTTCTCACGCGCACGGCAGTGGTTGGAGATGCGTCTCTTCCAGTTGTACCTCGCCACGGCACTGTACATGCTCGATCCTTGGGAACGCTTCCTCTTCAACGCGCTCGCCATCGCCATCCTCCTCGCCGTAGGACACACGGCAGTCGTGCAGGTGGCGTCCCTCGTCCGATATCTGGGACAAGGAAGCGAGCGGGCCTCTTGACAAGGAGAGAAACGCACCAAGCTAGAGCACCGTCTCCAGGAAGCTGGTAAGTATCCAGACCGCCCAGAGGAGTTCAACGATCGAAGGCTGCGTACAGCAGGAATAAATCAAAACGAGAGGTAAGGACGAGGCGTGGTAGGGCATTGCATGGACTCATCCTGCAGGCTGGGACAAAGTGATGCAGTGGATGCCACCGCCACCCAGCAGGATCTCTCGTGCAGGCACAGGGACCACTTCTTTTTGAAACACACGGCCAAGGATGGAGGCAGCGGCCGCGTCGCATTCCATGTCTCCAAACGACGGGACCACCAATCCGCCGTTGGCATTGTAAAAATTCACGTAGGAACAGGCCAGGAGATCCCCAGCCGTGCGAGGCATTGCATCTTCCACCACCAAGCCACCGGCTTCCTCCTCCGTGAGGTGCATGGGCTTGGGGATCGGCAGCTTGACAACTTCGAACGGGCGACCCTGTGCATCAGTGCTGTTCTCCAGGACCTGAAGTGCCGCTTTGGATCGGCCGTGCTGGGGGTGGTGGGTGTCGTCTGTCCATGCCAGCAAGACCGTCCCTGGACGGACAAAGCAGGCCATGTTGTCTACATGTCCGTTGGTGTCCACGTCCCCGTGGAGTCCGCAGGGGAGCCAAATCACCTTGGAGGCGCCCAAGCATTGGCACAACCTCCGTTCAATTTGTTCTTTCGACCACGTGGGGTTGCGATTGGGATTCAACAGGCACTCTTCGGTGGTGAGCAGGGTGCCTTCTCCATCTGTGTGTACGCTTCCATTCTCCAGCACCATGTCTTGTGGGTATCGTTTCATGCTTTCCAGCTCCAATATCTTCCTTCCTACGAGCAGATCTCTGTCCCAGGATGCGTAGCACCCTTCTTCCGTCCCTCCCCACGCATTGAAGCGCCAGTGCACGCCTCTGACTTCCTTCGTGTCGTCGTGAACAACGAAAGAGGGACCCGTGTCTCTGGCCCAGGCGTCGTCGAAGGACATCTCCACCACCCGCACCTCTTCCGGGAGCGCCTGTCTCGCCTCCATCCACTGGTCGCTGCTCGTGAGCATCGTCACGGGTTCGAACCTGGCGATGGCACGCGCGACTTCCGCGAAGGCTCGCTGCGCAGGCTTGGCGTCGCACCTCCAGTTGTCCTTGCGTTCCTGCACCTTTCCTCGGTCAGCCTTCCTCTATCCCTCCGAATTTCGTTCCTTTTTTTTTCTGCGGTCCGGTTTCTCGAAACCTCACCGGCCACATCATCCAGCACTTTTCGTGCCTCTCCCACTCGCCTGGCGCGTGGAATCCGTCTTTCGAAGCGTGGCCATCCGCCATGCCGTCGACCTCGCCACCACGTCCCTTTCCTCCTTTCGGGTCTGTCTCCCTTTCGATCCACGTTTGACCCGAGATGACGTCCCTTTCGATCGGATCACGAACCGGGTCCGAAAGGTAGGAACGCTCGTCCTCCGCGCGCGTTGTCCTCGCTTCCCCCTACTTCCCCGTTCCCCTCCTCACGTTCGCACCCCACCCGCCTTCGACCCGTGGAGGCCCTGCTTCCCTCCCTTTCCCCGTCGGGTTCGAACCCGGAAGCCCACCCTTTCGTCCCTTTCAAAGCCTTCCTTTCGTCCCTTTTCAATCCCACGTTCCGAATGCGCCTATTCGAAAGTGGCGCATCGACTGGTGCGCAATCGAGGCGCAACATTCGGACGTGTTTCTGCGCCTTGAGGACGTGCTGGACGCATGGATACACGAGAACAGGCGCGTCTGTCGGGCCTGCAGCGCCTGGAAGAGTTCCAGCGGAAAAAAGCGGCCCGTAGGCGAGCCCAGGAGGCGCAGCAAGGGGATGGATCCGGCATGGAAGGCGCGGTTCCAAAGGAAGAGAAGGCGGAAGAAGAGCGATCAGGAACGGAAGAACGGGAAGAAGACGATCTACACGTACAGCTGAAGCGAGTGGTGCAAGAGAGGGACGCACTCAAGGAGAACTTCGCCCACCTGAAAGGGAGGGTGTCCAACCTCGAAGAAGTGCTGTCGCAGAAAGTCAAGAACAGCGTCGCGTCCTACGAAGAACGGAAGGAAATGGAACAACAGGTGTTCGGAATGATGAACGAGACGCACGAGTCCCCGGTCGAGAAGTTCGTGCGTGGGATCGAAGCCAAGGAAAACGTCATCCGACAGCTGGAAGGGCAAGTGTTGGATCTCGAGCAGAAGAACCATCGATCCAACACATTGCTCGAGAAACAGAAAGAAGAAATGGATGCAATCCAAAAATCGATGGAAAGAACCAACGAAGAAATGATCGAGCTGAAAGGAGAACTGGAACGGTCCAAACAGGAAGCAGAGGAATACAGAAATCTTGCTGCCAAAGGCAACGAAATGCCATCGGATCGCAGTGAAGACGGTTCCAGGTCCTCCACAGAAGTCCAATGGGCAGAAGAACTGGAAAAAATGCGGCAAAACCTGACCCTTTCTCAAAACGAGGTGGCAGATCTCCACGAAAAACTGCGCATCGCCGTCAAGAAAGGAAAAAATGTTGAAGAGAAGAAGAAGAAACTTGAAGCGACATTGCAAGACAAAGAAACCAGAAATGCTGCAGAATTGGAACAACTTGGGAAAGAGCTACACGATGCGCGGGAAGAAGCCCTGAAAAATCAGGACCTGAACTTGCAAGTGGAGAGGTTGACGAAGGAGCTGGAAACCCAGAGAGAGGCCAGCATCAATCTGGAGAAAACGGTGGGCCAGATCACAGAGGAGCTCACTGAGGCAAAGAGAAACGTAGAGAAATCCATGCAAGAAATGGAAGATCTAAGAGGTCAGCTTGACTCAAAGGAAAGGCAGATACAAGATATGCTTGATGAGAGTACGAGCGATGAAATGGTAGCCAAGGACCAGCAAATCAGTGCACTTCGTGATGAAATCTCGCAACTGACAATGGAGCAGGAGGAGTTGAAGGTGAACCTGAGGACCAGCAGTGAGTCAGCACAAACAGAACTTGCACGTATCACCCAAGAGTCTGATGCCGAGAAGCAACGCCTCCAGGATGAACTTGACCGCAAGGATGAAGAGATTTCACGCTTGGAGGAGACGTTCCAACAGAAAGTTGAAGAGATAACAGGCTCTGCAAAGGGTATGGAGGAACTCCAGCAACAAGTTCTTGAGCAGGAGAAAATACTGGAAGACATGAAGGAAACAATGCAGTCTTCACTTGACGAGAAGGAAGATTTGAAAAAGAAACTCAAGAATGCGGTCAAGAAAGGCCAGAAAATTGAGAAAGATAGGGATGAAATGGAAGCACAACTGAGCAAAACAGAAGTCGAACTGCAACACATGCAAGAAAAGCACAAGGAAGTGCAAGAGAAGAGCGCAAACGTTGCGCAAATGTTGGAGCGTTTGGAAGTTGTCGAACAAGAAAACTTGGCACTGAAAGGTTCTCAAAGCGAGTCTCTTCACGACGCCCTCGAGAACCTAGAACTTTTGCAGGCTAAAGTTAACGAAATAGAGGGCGAGCTTTTTGAACAGAACCAGGCGCTAGGTCTCGCAAGGGAGCAGACAGAGTTACTTCTGAAGCGAAACTCAAACCTGGAGGACCTTTGTGCAGAAGCAGAGGCTCGAGAAAAAGAGGCAAAACATTTCCTGGACCAAGAGAAGGAAAACCGCCAAGTGCTTGAAATGAGATACCAAGAAACCCACAGCGCTTATCTGTCTCTGAAAGAGCAGCTCACAAATGCTCAAGCAGACAAGGCCAAAGTGGAAAAGGAATTCGATATCTTGAAGCAGGAGGCGACCTCCCAAAGTCAGCGGTGTTCAGAGTTGCAAGCCATACTCCAAGAAAAAGAAGAAGAGGCTGAGAGTATGCGTGCAAAAATGGAGGACGTAAAGAACTCACAAGGGAGCTCAGACAATATGATCAGAGAGTTGGAGACACAATGTGCTTCCCATGATGCAGTGATACTTGAACTGGAGAACACTTGCAAAGAACTATCTGAGAGAGCCAGAGAATACAAGGATCAATTGAAAGCCGCTGTTAGGAAAGGAAAGGCGTTAGAGAAGCAACAGAAAAGTGTCGAAGAACAATTGCTAGTACTAGCCGAGTGGCAGGAAAAGGCATCTGAAGCCGAAAAAGCACGGCAATCAGCTGCCCAGGAAGCAGAGGAATTGAAAGAAAAGTACAACAAATTGCAGTTCGAACTCTCTGCCAGTTTGGAGGAAAGGCAGAGACAAATTGATGAATTGTCAAGCAAATCTGAAGAGGGATGGTTGGAGGCCAAGAATTGGGAGAAAGATTACAAAACGCTGGTCGAAGACAACAAAAAAGAAAAGCTTGAGCTCGAGGGAAGAATTGCCGAGTTGGTAGCTGCCACGCAAGCCCAAGAAGCTTTAGAAGAAAGGCATGCCAACGAATCAGCATCCTTACACAAGCAGCTTTTAGAACTGCAGGCCGAGTTGGCGGAAAGAACTGCTTCATTCGATCCTTCTGTGCACGAGGAGCAACTTAAATCACTACAAGAGGAGTTGGAACACACACGTTCTTCTCTTCAGCACCATGAAGCAGATGCCAAAGAGTTGAGGGAAAAGCTGAGGGCTGCCGTGAAGAAGGGCAAGTCAATCGAAAAGGAGAAAGTGGGCTTGGAAGGCAAAGTGGAGAATCTTATGAAAGACATTGCTACTTTAGAAGAGCATCATAGCTCCATGAAGTCTGATCTAGAAGCAACCATGGAAAGCCTGGACGTTGCCAAGAATGATCACGCAAGAAAAGATATGCAAATTTCTGAGCTGCAAGAGGTTGCTAGAAACAGTACAAATGCATTGGAAACACTCCAGAGTCAGTATGCCGAGCTCCAGGCACACCTGCCTGAAGTTTCAAGGGTCTTGGAGCTGGAAACAGAGCTTTCAGGGGCGAACGTCAAGATTGGTGAGCTAGAAGAAGCGGTCAAGGAGAAAGAAGAAGAGATGGATACTATCCTGAGGATGTCACATAATGATGCAAGTATGAAGGAAGAGGTAGAAAATTTGAAGGCAGAGAAGAACGCTATCCAAGAGGAACTAGAAGTTTCGAAGACTCGAATAGAAGATCTTACATCGGAGAAAGATTCTCTGTTCCAGGAGCTTGAAGTACAGAGAAAATCCACTGACAATCAGAACAGAGAGTACGAGACTCTGCTGCAGGAAGTAAAGCTCAAATCTGAAGAGTTGACTGAAGCCCAGCAAAGAACCGCTGAGCTCGAAGTTCAAGTGATGCAACTTCAAGAGCTGTCTAATTCAAGCACACGAGACTCAGAAGACCTGGCTTCGCAGCATGCTGAGCTGCTGGAGCTGCTGGAAGAAAGGGAGCAAGAGCTCCACAACGCCAACGAACGACTAGATGGTCTGGCATCCGAACTTGCCGATCGCGATGCGGAACTGGCAGAGGTGCAGTCACAAGCTGCTGAAGCCCTGGTCTTGAGATCAAAAGCGTTGGCCGACTCTCAAACCTCTGCTGCCTCTTTGTCTAATGCACTTGAGCGCACAGAGCAGCTATCCCAGGCACTTGACGAAGCCAAGTCAGAGTTTGATCGACAGTTGGCTTCAGTCAACGAGGACTACCGTACTAGACTGGACAAGCTTATGAATGACTACACGAGCGTGCAACAAAAGCTTGCATCTGTAGAAGCTCTAGCGGAGGAGAAACTATCCGAGCGCCTTGAAGACTTCAGGTCCAGAGCTGGTGCAGCGGAAAGCAAGAACAAGGTACTGGAGCAAGAGCTTCAGCAATTGAAGCAAGCACTGCAGGTGCACAAAGAGAGGGAGCAATCCGTGGTAGCAGCTAAGCCATTCCTTGGGGAGGGTGATGCAAACTCTGCGGGGCCATTCCAACGGCGATCTTCTAGGCCATATGATCCAGAGGCTAATACGAGCTCCAGCTTTTTCGACGACAGCGACTTCAAGCCCTTCACCGGCGTGAGGGGCTATCAGGTCTCAAGGCTTCCACCTTCCCTGCAACAGTGGGTGGGTACCGTGGATCGATACAGCGTACTTTCATGCGTAACTTTCCGCCGAGAGCCAGTTTTACGCGTTTTGTTGATGGTGTACTTGGTGGTCGTGCATGTCATTCTGTTCCTTTACTTCTCAATTCGTTCACTCAGATGAGTGCACTGCACATTATTTGATCAACCTTTGCCGGCAGAGGGGCAGTCGGGGTGCTTGACATGACGGCTACGCCTGCAACGCCAACAAGAATATTTGCTGAAGTGCAAGGATGCAATGCCAAGAATAATACATGCCTTGCATTGATCCTCCATCTTGCTGTCTTTCCCCTTTCCCCTTCTGCGGAAGGAGTGAAGTTCTGTTGGTCATACAGACGAAGTTCGAATATGTGCCCGGTCGACCAGTCACGATTCTTCCCTTGAGTCTTCCTTGTCATGCAGGTCCGAGGAGTCGATGCTCATTTCCCCATGTGAGCTCTTTTTACGCTTCGGACTGGTCTTTGTGGCATTTTGGGATGGAATCTGCCGGTACAGTGCAGTGTTCTCTCTTCGAAGTTGCTCGACTTCTTCCTTCAACTCTACGTTCTCTTTCCGGAGGGTTTCAAGTTGACTCTGCAATGCGACCTGGGTCTGCGTTCTTACTCGTAGAAACTTGACAAGGCTTTTGTACTTTCCAGCCATGTCCATGCACACGTCACCCTCGTCATCGGTGCTGTCTTGATCGACCGCCTTTCCCTTGAGATCCGTCAATATTTCCTCCAGAGAGCTTTCGTAGGTCTGATTCATGCGCATCATAGCGATGTCCTTTCGCAATTCTCTGATCAAGGTTTGGCTTCGAGCTTTTTTGACGTCTTCCATGTTGGCATTCCCTGCTATTGGGTCCCTCTCTGCCATCCCTAGACGTCCCAGCACGAATTGCAAGGAATCTCCTTCTTCTTTGGGAGTGGTTGGTTCCGTTTCCAGCGTGCGCTTTCGCATGGCATGGGATGAATTCTGCAAGCATTCTACTTGCCCGATGCCTCCATGGACCCTTATGTGCAGGGTCGATACGTCAGCCACCCCACCCCACCCGTTTCCTGAGGTCCAGGCCGTGACCGACACCCGTCCCCCGTCCGCGAAAGGAGCCGTCGTGACCCACAACCGCTCCATTTCATCCCGTTGTGGTCCGCAACCGTCCTCGACTGGGTCGTGGTCTCGACCTCCGGGTCGACCGGACGGGATGGGACGGGTGATCCAGACTGGTGATCGGATTGGTCAGACGGTCACTCAGTCCCTCAATCCCTGGGTCGGAAGTCCCTCGGCCGTAGCAGGGCCCGGAGACGTCCCAAGGGACGAAAAGGGGATTCCCAATCCCTGTCGGAAGGAAGGGATCGGAACCCCCCTCGGGGGATCCTGGACGGGACCCGAGGACGATCGATCCTCGTCGCCCATCGAACCGGATCGATCTCCTTCCACCGTCCGTCGAAGGAAGTGGGACCCCACAATCCGGGTTGACGCGGAGGAACGGGAGGAAAATCGGTTGTGAACCCGAGCGGACTTCACAACCGTGTTTCCCGCATGGCGCGCGCACGATGGCGATGGACGGGACGAAACGCCGTCTTCGCCATCGCCATGGCGGCTTTGGCGGTCCATATGGCGAGGGAACGGTACCTGAAGACGTCCAACGCCACCTGGGAAGCGGCGGTGGTGCTCGGTTACGCGTTAAAGGGGGACGGTGCGATGACGAGTCGGCTGAAATGTCGCGTGCGTGTCGGCCTGGAGCTGTGGCGGCGCAATCGAGCCTCGACAATCCTCTTCAGCGGTGGACATCCGGGAGTTCGAAAGGGGAACGATACTACGGAAGCCTTAGCGATGGCGAACTTCGCGATGGAGCTGGATGGATGGAACACACTGCCCGACGCATGGCGGCTGGAAGGTGGCTCTACCTCCACGAGAGAAAACGCCGTCTTCTCGCTCGATATCGCGGAACATGAACGCTGGAAACGCATCGTGGTCGTGACCAATCGATTCCATCAAAATAGGGCTCGACGCACCTTTCGAAAAGCCGCCGAAGAACGAGGGATTGACATCGCCATTGACTTGGCGCAAGGGTTGGATGTTTGTGAAGCGGAAATCAACAGGACTTGGATCCACCAGCTTGAGGGTATCTTCTTGGAGTTGAGGGAAAGAATCGCGCTACCGTACTATTATATCAAGGGATGGGTGTAGGGATAGGGATGATCACCAACAGAACCTTGAGGGGCAGACTGTTAGCCTCTCGTCTGATTCAGCTCTCGTACGAATAAAGTGTTGCACAACTGGGGACATGGGATATCCCATAGTAAAGCTTAGTCCCAAGAAGATGGATTGGAAGTACAGCAAGGGACCCACATACATTGCACCGATGGCCTGTTGAAGTGTAGGGGTGTGAGTTGGCAATGAACACGTATGCTCACAGGCAGCATCTGCTCCAGTCACGCCACATAACTATGCTATGCTATCGTTTTCAAGCGTTGATTACCCGCACCTGCCTGATATGGTTTTCTGCTGGGCTGTGTGGGCCGCTTGTTGTCCTTCCCTCCATAAGGGTTGGGACATGCGAAAGATTTGGAAACTTCCTTCTGTTCGTTCCTACAGCGTACGTGCTTGTATCTAGGAACTATTCTTCTGCAATCCTGTCGTAGCTTTTGGCTTTCTCAGGATGGCAATTCTCCATGTTCCTGAAAGCACGAAGCTACTGTCTTGGTAGGGCAAAGATGCAGTGATGAGTACATTCAGTAAATGCCAGTTCTGCTACTGAATACCCTTGTAGAGAACGCTGTATGTTTTCTCTGAGCATTTCTTTCATCGGCACATTTTGTGCTGGTACCTTCCTCCAGGGACAACTTTTGTGTTGCAAAGACAGCGGCCTATGATTATTTTCTAATAGTTGCTACTCCATACCGTGGCAATCCACGTGGATGACGAGACTTTGAACCACCAAGATCTATGAGGCCTGTAAGCACTGCACAGGTGCCAGAGTTGTGCCTGGGCAGACTGTCGCAACCCAGCTGTCGCTGGCCAAGACTCCAATCAAACGACTGCAATGATGAACATCACGATATCAATACATGTTAGACTGTTGAGTGTATACGATGAACAGAAACGGTGTTACTGAGCGGTCAGATTTTTAGTGCATGAACTGCCGAAGGGCTTTGCATGCAGCCTCCAAGGAAGGCAAGGAGAAGCAGGAGACTGCGGCACTTGGCGTTTCGGCTGCTCTGCAGCATCTCTACTCATGATAGGTAGGCCCTCTGTTGCAGGAAGAACTGCAATGTCTGGATTCAAAGGCTGACGATCTTACACTGAACTCTGATACAAATCCACAAACAGTGTGACCAGGAAGGTATTTGTGATGAGCCTGAACCTGTATCACACTACTTTTGCTCGGCAGCATCATCTGATGCAGGAAATGGTGGGAATGCAGCGTTGATATCTGCATTCCTTAGCTCCATACGTATCATGCAGATCTTTCCAGGAAGGGACGTCCAACACTTCCTGGGCCCAGCGCCTCGACCTGCATTCTCTCTGGGTTGGTAGGCTGCTGCATGAACTCCACTCTTTCGTCGCATGTCTACTCAGGCCTCTCCAGCATCCTTGCAGTGAGATGCTGTGGAGATCAGGAAACTTGTCTTCCTCCCCCTCCATGTCAACAGCTCCCTCTCTCCCCTTAAACGAGCATGGCACTGCAAGATGTGTTCCTGCAAACCCTGCCCGATGGAGCAAAAACACGGCTCCCCAGCGCTCGTCCTCGCTTTCCATGGTGGCGATGTGCATTGAACCAGGACTGGCTGCCTCTTTACATATTTGCAGCATCACAGCATCGTGGCCATTCGATCATGCAGGGGGGAAGGGGTATCCCGTTCTCCACTCCTGGCTCTCTTGTCTGTGGCATGCTTCCATCTGCACCAGTCTCACCCTACTTTTCGACAGACACGTTTGTAAGTCCCATTCGTCGGTCGGACGATGACGTGTTCGAGCGCTCTTCCGCTCTCTCGCATGTCTACCTTCCCAAGGGTGGAGCGGAGCTTCCGGCGTGTGCGAAAAGGGAAGAGTGGAGCAGTACGTGCCGCTCCGAAGCTGCCGGGACCCTTGGAAGAGGATCCCATCCTGCGAAAGGCGGTGAAAGACCCTGCGGCGTTCGTCGGTGGGCTGTTTGCAGGAGTTCTGCAGCTGGATGTGGGAGACAATCCACTGCGAGAGTGGATAGAACGTACTGCAAGAGACGCCAACTTGGACCCGAAGTCTCTGAAACGCCAAGTGGTCTCCTCCACCGACGAAGGGCGCGAGACCACGAATGGCACCGAAGAGCAGGAATGAACGTGCCATCCCCGGGAATAAACAGGGACGCAGGAAACAAGACGACAAGCATTCACAAGCACGCAACCGTTTCCTAGATGAGACCTAGGCATCCGTAATCTATTCGTAGTTGCACTTTGAAACCGAAACGATGGCTTTGCCACCACCGGCCCTACATGTAGGTGCAGTTGTCCAGTTCTTGCAAGAGCATCGAAGCCTTGCAAGTACCTCATCACGAGGACGTTTCGTGGACAAAGAGGTTTGGCCCACGGTGTGGCCTGGCCTTCTGAAGTCACAACCAGGGACTCCTGTTTCGATCGCACAAACTGCAATTGGAGTCTTGTCACAGAAACGAGGGTGTAAGGTTGCCTTTTGAAGACTTTTTCTTGCTGCGTGGACGCCGCGGCATTGCTTGATTCGCCAGAACAGAGTGGACAGAAGGAACGGAACGGTCGCTTGCCCGTTTCGTACACACCTCTACGAAGTCCACCACGGATCCTTGCATGGACAAGAGCATTCGCCGCAATCTCGAATGCCGGCACAGACGTTCTGTTTTGCCTATCAGATCCTGCCTTGATTCTTCTCCATCTCCTGGACGTCTCCTCTGCACCACCCCCTCCGGTGTGAAGCTGTGCCAGCTGGATGGTGCAGGACACTTCGTCCAGCCATGGGGGATCTTTTTTCCCCAATATTGTGGAGGGATATGGACCCCCTTTCTGCCACCTGGGCCCTGGTTCCCCTCGAACGAACGAGATCTTGCTTCCGACAGGTCGAAGCAGCACGATGAGTGCGACGATGGCGGCCAACTGCGCACGATCCACGCCGCCTCGGACGATCGCGAGGGGTTGCAGGGGTTCCAAAACCACCCTCGGAGGAAGTAAGAAGGGGACGTTCGCTCGAGCGGCGGATGGGAAAGGAGAGAGCGTCACCGTGTCCCCGAGCAAAGTCTATCCGCACGCGCTCTGGGCGCTTGGTGCAGCAGTTTGGATGCCGTTGTCAGCGATCGCGGAGGATTTCGATGAGGATATTGCTTCCGGCAACGGACAAGTGTCGTCCTACGCTCTCGCATTTGCACCGCTTGCGCTGTACGGTGTATTCTATCTCCTGCGCAGCACCGTCTACCCGAAGATTAAACTCGGAGACTACGTCTTCTTCTTGGCGTCGATCGTGGTGGTGGGAAACATCCTGAGCATTCTCATCTTCAAGGTAATACGGCTTCGATGGCAGATGCGAGCACGCTGGTTGCAATGGGCACCGACTGACTGGATATTCTCTTGCTGAAGACTCGCTTCTTCTGAATTTTGAGCATGGATCCCCGGTCCCGTGTCGAACCGACGACAGGGCGTTCGGTTGTTGAGAACACAATTCGTTTTCGCGGAACAGAACTTTTGACTTGCCCCGGTTTTATATAGATTGCATGGCGTACCGCCACAACAGGTCTGGTCGGGGTCACAGATTTTGCTGCTTCCTGCCCCGCTCCTCGACACGATGCATGTTTTGCCCTTCTTGAAATTACAGAATGCAGTGTAGGCGATTGGAACATGTTCATCATACGAAAGCAAGTGGAAAAAACGAATCCTTACAACCCATTGAAAGGCAGAAGTTCAACTCAGCCAACCAAAACTCAATCGATGACAATGCCCTCTGCTGGCTCGAACTTCGAACCAAGCTCCGAAAGCTTCTTGTGGGCCGCAGCATAGTCTTCAAAGAACTTGTCTTGGTCCTCTGCGTACAGCTCCGCCCAGGGCTTGAAACCCTCATCTTCAAAAAGGCATGCATCTGTTGGTAGTACCAAGAGTTCTTCGTCGGTTTTGGCCTTCACGTCCTTGAAGTAGGAGTTGTCAAACTTCAACCACTCCCTGGTCCATGAGCTACCACCCGGATTGCCTGGGCCGTCCTTGGTATATTTCGTGGATTCTTTCACACCAGGCGCCCCAGACCGCTCCAGCTTTGCCCTTCCAAAGGTGTGTGCTCCAGACAAGGCAACAATTTCCTTGTCGTTGAAGCCCATCCTGTAGAACACATCCTTCAGGTGCTCCTGAGGGGTGGCACGTTCCTTGGGGAATGGAGCTGCAGCCGCTGGCAGGTTACCATCGGGGGCGCAATCCTCTGGGGTGGCTGCATCGACCCTTCCATACTTCATGGGGATTTTAGGTCCACCACCAAGTTCCACAGCCGTGGCCGAGGCGAGCTGGAAGAGATCAGCATAGGAGACGGACGGATACTTCTCCTTCACCGGTTTGATCACATCCATCGCCCAGTCCAATCCTTTGTTAGCACCGTGATCCTTTTCCGGGCTGAAACGGATGGATCCAGTGGCGCCTCCTGCCTTCGGCCAGTCCTGTACGGAAGCATCGTAGGTTCCACTGTCGTGCCATCCGAGACGCACAAGAATCGGATTGCAGCTCTTGGACTGGATCACATCCTTGATCATCTCTATCGGTCGTGGCAAACACGGTCAGCTCGCTTCGTTCCCTGCACGTTCTGCCCTCGGTCCGTCTCGTCGACCTCGCGGAGCCACGTCGCTCGACGTACCTCGAGCTCCGACCAGTTCCTGCTTGTAGGCTCCTGCATCCACAGCCATGGCGCGGTTCGCTCTGGCGGCTGCGACCACCTTTCCTCGCTTCAAGCACGAGCTGCTGTGCCACGCACGCACGAAGTTCGGCAGTCTTCCAGCACAGGCAATGCCACTCGCCATGCTCAGCGTGAGAGGGGTAGAGTGTCGAAAGATGCAGAGGATCCAGGCAGGGGAACGGTCGCCGAGGACCCCGTGGCGCCGCCGGACATCTTGCGCAGAGGAACGGACCCTGGCGGAGAGATCGTCCTCGACGGGTGCGAAAGAGCGAGGAGGATAAGGACGAACGTGACCCGTGGAGAGGGGTCACGGTGCGATCGGGTGCCTCTTCGGTCGATGAAAGGATGGTTCGGTTGGGGCATGCAACGACATTCGATCCTTCTCGACGCCATGGTCCCCCCCTTCGCCCCACCCAAATGCAGGAGCCTCTGTCCCTCCCGACTTGTGGGGGGGGATCGACAGGGTCACGTGGACGACCCTACAAGAGACCCCAAACCCCACATCCACCACAAAGGAGGAAGGGGGGGAGTTGGTTGGGAAAGACCGCGACAACGACGTGCTCGAGCAGGGCCAGAACAGAACGAGCGATGCAGTCGAGCCGAAGATGAGAACGGCGCTGTTCTGTCCTTGCTGAACATGCAGAAGTTGCATGATGGAGATGAGGGAGGGACGAACAGCGTCGCGTGCTGTGCAAAACCACTGGGTATGACACGCAAGCGTTACTGTGGGCTAGGATGCAGATAGCCGAACGCATGGATCGAATCCAGGATCTGGCCGTGGATGTCTTCGATGGTTCGGACAGGCATCCCGTACGTTCTGCAGGAAGTCGTCGTGTCCGTTGGAAGGCGTGCTCCGCTCGGACCCATCGACACCGGAACACTGCGTGAGCTCCTGGCTTCACGGGGCAGCCAAGATCATATTTACAACTTGCCTAAGCTGGGACAACTTGCCAGAGCTGCTGCTGCGGTAGGGCATGATTTCAAGCAAGGTGAATTCATGGCTTCGTCCTCCTCCAATGGCGGGGGGACCTGACCGAAAATCATCTGACAGCTCATGTCTTCAAAGTTGGGCTTCATTGTCAGTGGCATGCCCAGCTCTTCCGTGAAAAACGTTTGCATGGGCGCCTTGCACATGTTTACACACATGCCACTGCAGCCGCTCTCTTCCAGGAAACGACACTTCTCCACCACCACGGTGGACTTCGCTCTGCCGCCCAAGGCGGGCACCTCATCCTCTTTGATGGTGGAAGGTCCTACTAGCCACTCGAACATGGAGACGGTGATTGTCGCATTGACTTCGGCACCCCACTTGCTCAGTGGGAACAGCTTTCGGAACAGTGGAGGGATCTTGGGGAATCCTGCCAGCACGGTTTGCTTTTGTTGTTCTGCAGATTTGCCCTTGGAAAGTTCCCTAGCGACCTCCACCATGCCTGTGTACGAGTCTTCATCCGTCCATCTCCTCTTCGACTGCCATCCCGCCTGCTTTCCGAACGTGAGCCTGCATCCTGCGATGAACGCGAGGTCCGTCCAGCTGTCCTTGTACTCCCGCTTTTCTCCCCTTGCTTCCACCTGCGCTCTACATATCGCGCGACCGAAGCTCGTCGAACCTCCCGAGTCGCTTTTCCTGTCCTTCCACCTCCCATTGGCACCTCCTTTCGTCCCCATTCGTCCGCGCGACGCGCCGAGGCGTCCTTCCATCCTCGCCGATGGCACGTCTTCGCGTGTCCCTCGTCGGTCCACGGTGTGCCTTGTCGAACCCGCCCGATCCATCCGGTGTTAACTTCGGAGTTACATTCGGAGGAAGGGACCCACGTGCCCGAGGCGCAGAGGACGTGTGGTGCGGAGGCATGGCGTCGGCCGACGAGACGAGGTATGGATTCTTGGGCTTGGGCATCATGGGAACCGCCATGGCGCACAGGTTGGTGCATTCCGGAAGGAAAGTGACCGTGTGGAACCGAACGGAAGGCAAGTGCGACGAGCTGGTGGCGGAAGGAGCGAACAAGGCCGGAACACCTGCACAGGTCGTGCAGCAGTGTGACATCACGTTCGCCATGCTCTCCACGCCAGAAGTGGCCTTGGAAGTGGCCCTGGGGGATCAAGGGGTGGCACAAGAGATGAAGCCGGGAAAAGGATACGTCGACATGTCCACGGTGGACGCAAAAACGGCGCAATGCATTGCGAAGGGCATCCACGCCAAAGGGGGATCGTTCCTGGAGGCTCCGGTCAGCGGCAGCAAGAAGCCAGCGATCGACGGAACTTTGATCGTCCTGGCCGCAGGAGACAAGGATCTGTACGATTCGTGCAAGGGACCGTTCGAAGTGTTCTCCAAATGGCATGCCCATCTAGGCGAGGTGGGAGCGGGCGCCAAGATGAAGCTGGTCGTCAACATGATCATGGGGTCCATGATGGGAGCCTTTAGCGAAGGGATGTGCTTGGCAGAAGAGGCCGGACTCTCCCAGGAGCTCCTCTCCGAGATTCTCTCCTTGGGCGCTTGCGGGAACCCCATGTTCAAGTTGAAGACACAGAATGTGGTCCAGAAGGAGTTTCCTCCTGCTTTCCCTTTGAAGCATCAACAAAAAGACATGAGGCTGGCGCTGGCCTTGGGCGACGAGCTTGCTGTTCCTATGCCTGTCTCTGCTGCGGCCAACGAATCTTTCAAGCGGGCCCGTCAGATGGGCCTCGGAGACAACGACATGAGCGCAGTGTACATGACCACGCAGAAATGAGTTGCCTCGTTGGCTTCCCGAGCATTCTTTACGATGGAAACGAAAAGTTAGCATGGATGCAAGTTGCTTGCCGCGAGCCTGCATCCCACCTTTCCATCCCTTACAATTCGCTAAAATTCGGACCGAGATTCAGAGGGTTTCTTCTCGACCACACGCCCACATCCGGTCCCATCCCCATTCGAATTTCAGACACCGCCTTTCCGCCAATTCGAGGAGGCTTAAAGGGAGAACGATCGTCTCACGCATCGCCTGAGATCCTGCCTCGGTTGGTCCCCCCGGTTTCGAGGGGGCTGTTGCCCCCGTTCGATCGAGCGGATCCCTCCCTTTTGACCGGGATCGATTCGGGTACAGACCCGAGATCTCTGGGTTCGGACTCGGTCGTCCAAATGGCGTCAGACGGACGCGTTTCGTCGTCGAGCGCACGTCTTCGAGCGCCGCGAACTGCGCCGAAAGGCGCCGTTTCGTGCGTTTCGAAGCTTCTCAGGACGTCAAGGAGGGTCGTAAAGGGTCCTGTCGAATCAACAGCTGGGAAAAAGCGCGCGTGGGTGCGCGCGGGAGGGAAGCACGATGCAGAAGGATGGGCCCTACGAGATGGCGGTGTCCGAAGCCGAGAAGGAAATCTTGGACTCCCTGCCGCTTCCACAAGATATGAATCTGAGCAAAGAAGAGGAGAACTACATCTTTTCGAGGCAGCACACGCCTCCAGGCATGGGAGGGCTGCAGAACGTTTTCGGCGACGCCAGCTTTCCGGACGATTCTGGTCTGCTCTACAACCAAGACTTTTTCGACGTGGGGAACAGCAACCTCCCGAATACCTCCTACTTTCCTGAAACGAGGGCGACCATGCGATCGATGCCTGCACAGTCGTACACGGGAAGTGCACCGCTGCAAGACTACATGCCCGGACAGTGGGCGGGCTCCCAAGGGTTGGGCTTGAGTCAAATGCAGTACGCACAAACCAACTTGCAACCGAGCCCGTCCGCCCAGTTCGGACAGATGCCCTCTCGGATAGCGCCGGCTTCTGGAGCACAATACACGATGCACAGTAAAGGGCCTTCCAGTAACTACGCGTTTTTGCCACCACAAGCACAGGCTCAGCAACATCAGAATCAACAGCAGCGTATGCGTGGAGCGCAGTATCACACGGGCCAGCAAACTACAAGACCAATGGGGCTACAACATGTACCAAACCAGCCATCTATGGTGCCTAGGGCTGGAAATGCACCAGCACAGAACCGGCAGGGCTATGGTTTTACCGAAAGTCAACTTAGAATGCTGAAGAAGCAGATTTTGATCTTTAAGAAACTGAAGCGTGGGGAGAGACTTGTTTCTGGGCACAGCGGTGGCCAGCCTGTGCAGCAAGACATACCAGCTTTGAATCAGCCGCAAGATATTGCGGCATACGAAGAGCAGCACAACGCCGCACCGGCACCAATGAGTGCAGCGGAAAGGCAAATTGCATCAGCACAGGCTGCAGCACAGGCACAGTTAGCCAAGGCTATTGCTGCTGGCAAGAGTGTCACAACCAAACCCGAGAAGCCAGTGAAGAAAGTCAGCGAACCCAAACCATTCGCGAAGAAGATTGCTCCGAAGCCCAGCATACCTGTAAAGGCAGAAGTGGCCTCTCCAATGCATGCACAAACACCTACTGCTCCGCAGGCCAACTTTCACAGCAAGCAAGCCAACGTGGCCTCTGCACCAAAGCCAGTGCAGACAAGCAACACTTCCTCAGCTTCTGACCACATTGTCTACTTGGACGCGTCCGCACTAAAATGTGTCCAGCTTGAGTCACCTGTCAATCTCAAGGGAACGACCGCTGAATTAAAAAAGGCAATCAAGGCTAGGCTTCAACCGACGCTGAGATGGCTTGGTCCCCTGTACAACCAGACGACAAAGAAACACGCGCTTGCGACCATGCACAATCACAATTCTCCGCTCACACCTCTGCAAGTGAACGCAGATGTTTCTACTATGCTACAGCAGGAGCGCCTGCATCTAGTGTCCAGGATGTGCGGCAGGCGAATCTCTCATTTGGAGAAAAGGCTGGCCAAGGACCGAAAGCTTTCTTGGAGTGGTAAAGCAGAATTAAGGGGACAGCTGCGTAGTTTGCATCTTTTGAGTCTTCAACGGAAGCTAAGGGCAGCGATTGAGAAGGAACAGGTTTCGATTATGTCGATGGGGGATGGACCGTACAAAAAGTTTCTTCGAGCCTCTCAAAAACACAAATATGAAATGCTGAAACAGGCGGAAAAGGCAAAGGCGGCCAAGAAGAGAAGTTTTCTGGATGAAGTCAATAAGCACCGCAGGTCGCTTCTGGATCTTCAGTACCAGGCACGAGAACAGAGGAGTAGTAGGAACCGTGGAATTCTGAAGCAACATGATAAACTTTCTCGAGAATCGATGAGGAAGAAAGTTGACGACAGAAACAAACGCTTAGAAGCACTGAAGGCGAATGATATTGATGCATATCGCCAGCTGCTTGAACAGGGGGCTCCAGGCCCTACAGGTGAAATGCGCTATAAGGAATTGCAAAATTTCTTGTCACAAACAGAGGAGTACCTGAACAAACTTGCCGGCAAGGTGTCTGCTGTAAAACTCGAACAATCGAGGATTGAAGTTGCAGCTAAAGCTGAAGCAGACGCCTTAGAGGAAGGAATGAACGAGGAAGATGCTAGGAGAGCGGGAATTCGAGCAGCTGAGAAGTTAGTTGAGGACCAAGTGCAACAATTCAATGCCACTGCCAGTTCTAACTCAAATGCTCAAAGCCGATACTACAATCTTGCGCATTCTGTTCAGGAAGAGGTGCTCCGAATGCCGAAATTGCTGAAACCTCCGAGCAACGGGAAGCTGAGAGACTACCAATTTGTGGGACTGCAATGGATGATCAGCCTGTACAATAACAAGATCAATGGCATTCTTGCGGATGAAATGGGACTTGGAAAGACAGTGCAGGTAATGGCCCTCATCGCGTACTTGATGGAACACAAAGGGAATAACGGGCCTCATCTTATTATTGTGCCAAATGCAGTCATTGTTAATTGGAAAGCGGAGCTGATAAGGTGGCTACCAAGTGTGCGGTGCATTTACTATGTCGGCAGTAAGGACGAGCGAGCCAGGATTTTCACTGAATCAATCCAATCGGTCAAGTTCAACGTCCTGGTCACAAGTTACGAGTTCGTTATGAGAGACGCAGGCAGGCTTTCCAAGATTCCTTGGAGGTACATGATCATCGACGAGGCACAACGTATGAAAGACAGGGAGAGCAAGTTGTCTCGGACGCTTGACAAGTTCAAGGTACAACGCCGACTACTACTCACCGGAACACCTCTGCAGAACGACCTGGGCGAGTTGTGGTCCTTACTTAATCTTCTACTTCCAGAAGTGTTTGATAGCCGCCGCTCGTTCGACGAGTGGTTTGGCAAATCTCTTAGCGAAAAGGACGAGAAAAAGGAGAAAAAGAACAAGGAAGTAGACGGAGAGGATGGGAGCGGAGAGGACGAAGACTGGCTGGAGATGGAGAAGAAGATCATAATCATTCACAGACTTCATCAAATATTGGAGCCTTTTATGCTTCGGAGACAGGTGGGGGATGTTGAACGCAAACTTCCAGCAAAGATAGACGTGACCTTGAAATCGCCACTCACAGTTCTTCAGTCGGCCATATACAATTGGGTCCAGAAAACATCGGCCCTGAGGATCAATCCCGCTGTACCCTTCAAAGGAAGACACCACAACAGGGCGTACGTGTCCATCACCAATAAGGCCATGGAGTTACGGAAAACCTGCAACCACCCTCATCTTGTGTACCCTCCTCAAGAGCTGAATATTACGGAATCAATCATAAGAAAATGTGGCAAGATGATGATGCTAGACCGGATATTGGTAAAGATGAAGAGGACCGGCCATAGGGTGCTGCTCTTCAGTACTATGACAAGGCTCTTGGATGTGATTGAGCAGTACCTAAGATGGAGGTACGTGGATGGTAGACTACTTGCTTATCAACGTATTGATGGCTCTACCTCGTTGGAGAAGCGAGAGGAAGCAATCGGCGAGTTTAACTCCCCAGATTCGGACACCTTCATATTCTTGCTTTCCATGCGTGCTGCTGGACGTGGTTTGAACTTGCAGTCAGCAGATACGGTAATCATCTATGACCCGGATCCAAACCCAAAGAACGAAGAACAGGCCATTGCTCGGGCTCACCGCATCGGACAGATGAAAGAAGTAAGGGTGATACACTTCGAATCTGTGGTGGATGATTTCACAACTTCTGAGCATCTTGACGAAGAGGAGCAAGAAAGGGGTGTTCAAGAGAGGCACCACGCATTGGATGAGAGCTCCAAACAGATTATTCGCAAAAAGCTCACCGAGGCGGACACAAGGAAATACAAGGATTCTGTGGAAAGCATAGTTCGAAACGTCATTCAGCGCCAAAAGAATGAAATGGCAGATGAGGTCATCAATGCTGGAAGGTTTGATGGCCGCACAACCCAGGAAGAAAGGAGGCAGACACTGGAAACAATGCTGCAGGATGAGGAGCGGAATCAAACAGCGAAGAACGAGGTACCTAGCATACACGAAATCAACCGCTTGCTGGCACGTTCAGAGGAAGAACTTCGATCTTTTGAGCGGATTGACCTGGAATTGGACTGGTGCATTCCCATGAAGCGCTCTGAGGTTCCCAGGTGGATGAAATTCACCCAGGCAATGGTAGATGCAGCAGCCTCAAGCAACGCAAAGTCAAAGCCAGGCTTGGCTGGTTTCATCGAAGACGCTCATAATCGTGTGCAGGCCATGCAAGCAGAGGGCCAAACTCAAAGCCTGGACCCAGTTGGTCGTGGTGCACGTGGTTTCATGCGTGCCAAGGTCGAGGCGGAAGTGGCAGCGGTTGAGCAGTCTCGTCGGGACAAATTGGCAGCTGAGAAGGAGGCCAGGCGCAAAGAGAGGGAGAACAAGAGGAAGGAGCGTGAGGAGAAGCGGTTAGAGAAGGAAGCACGTCGATCCACCTGGAGCTCCTTGCCATCAACCACGGCGTGGTCTGCTGATTTTGAACGTGAAAGGACTGTGTCGCGCGAAGACACGGTCCCCATGAGTGAGGATTCAGATGGCACAGATGACCTGAACGTGTTGGAGGGAGAGGAGGACGAGTACGACGAACAGACTCAGGCAAACAGGGTCGAGGACTTCGACTTGAACCTTGCGTACAGCGAACTGGCCGATGATGATGGCACCACAGCTCCTGTCTCCGAGGCAGGTGGTGGGACATCCGAGGAGACCGGGGTGAAGCGCAAGCGCGACGATTTCCGTCGCAGCTACAGCAGTTTTGCGGACCACAATGCATCCCCGCCTGGTCCGCCTCGTGTCACCTGAGTACACGTTCTCCATTCAACTGCATCCTCTTCCATCGTTCTCATCCGTTTGGGATGGAATGGGTCCTTCTTGGAGTCCTCACATCCCTGGGTTCGGATCTGGGTCCCAGGTAGGAGTTTATTCTCGGTTGGGGGGATGCCCTGTGGTCCCGAATTCGAGGGACGTGCAGCTGGAGGCCCCTCGGTCGGACCCCTGCCGATTGCACTCGAAGGGAGGTGTCCGTCGAGTGGATTTTAATGCACGATTGTGTCGATCGCACTCTCGAACCGCGTCATGGCCTGCGAAGGATTCGGGCCCGAGTGGACCGCCTTCCTCGAAGGGTGATGCCTCAATGGTCGCGAAAAGGGGGTCGGAAGGCCCGTCTTGGGGAACGCGTGCGACCATGCCGTCGCGAGTGAGCAGCGCACGGGAGCGGGAACGGCTACGAGAGCAGTTCGACGAACTAGCAGTGCTGTTTGTCCAATTTTCTCTCCTTGGAGGGTACGAAGACGAGGTCCTCGTCATCCTCCAGATCATCCTGATCGCCATCGAGGATTGTTGGGAGGAGCTGGAGGAAGCGAAGGGATGCAAGAGCCACCAAGGAGTGGTCTCCAACGCACCGCACGAGATCGACAGTCTCGATGACGAGTGGTGAGAGCCGCTTCGTCGCTTCGTGGGTAGGAAGGTGCGCGAACTGGAGCGCATCCTGCACGTCCCTGTCATCCATGGCTTCCCGCGAAAACCAGGATGGTCGAAAAGCCATACACGTACCGTCGAGGACGGTCCGGTGCCCTGCTTCGTCTCCACCCGGCATCCGGACTCCTGTCGGGATCTGCACCGCTTTTATTCCCGGTTCACAAAGGGATCCCTCCCGGTTCGAACCTGGAATCCATCCCCGTCCAAAGGGACGTGCCCCGGGGCGGCTGGGTTAACGAAGGGAGTTAACCCCAAGGCACGTCCATCCATTCGTCGCGACATGGCCATGGAACCGCGCGTGCTGCGGTCGAGAACGGGACGATGCGAGGTCGCAGGGACGCGTCGAGCGGTGCAGAGGAAGGAAAAAGGGCGAGGAATCCGCAGAGGGGCGACACGGGCCGCGAAAACCTTCGACGAGATGGATCTCGTGGTCGATCCGGAGACGAAGAAGCCCTTGGAGATCTTCGTGCAGCTCGAGCAACAAGCCGTCGAAGAAGCCAGGAAAAAATCCGAACAGGTGCGTGCGCGATCGCCGAATGCGATCTGAATGCGTGGGAATGGATTCCCTGGAAAGAATGGCAAACTGCACATCGAGGAGACGAGGTCGAACCGCTCCTGCAGAACGTGCACAGGAATGGACCGAGGACGTCTGCTAACGCCAAATCGCGCGTGACGGGACCGATTGGCGATGGATTGGGAGTGTAGGGAGACTGGCTCGCTGAACCGAACAGAAAGACCGCAGCGCAGCTGTTCCAAGAGGCGGAGAAGGAGTGGGAGGAAGAGAAGGAGAAGAAGATGATCGAACAGGGGAAAGAACCTCCGCAGAAGAAACAACCCATGTACACCAGGGTGCTGGGGATCCCTGTCGTCCAGAAAGAAGTGAGATATGGCCAGCTCCTTCGTGATATACGCCTCGGAAAAGTGAGGTCCATTGGCTTTTTCCAAAACATACCCGATCAGGAACTGGCTGATCGAGAAGATTTCAACTGGGAAGACAGAGGGATGGATGGATCGTGCCTTGTTTTCTACTGGGACAAGACCATGAAGAAGTCTAATATACCCTTGGATGAGTACAGGGTCCTTTGGGCGATGGAACAAAACAATGTGAAGGCAGTCACGCTGCCGCAGAGGAACGTCTTCCCACCGCAAGCAGCCCCAGATATCTCGGACAGCAAGCTGACGAGGCTTGGTATTCCAGCAGTTATGCTAGCCACCATATATGCATGTGTGCAGTACATGGTCAATGCTAAAGGCGATGCAACAGATCGGGAAAAGCTGCGTAAAAAAGCGCTGGAGGAAAGGTTGCAAAAGGAAGAAGAAGCCAGGATTGAAAGGCTGAAGTTTGAGGCCGGCGGGATGGCATCCATGGGGCGTTCGGCAGAATTCATCATGGAAGAATTGAAGAGAAGAGGTATTGAATATGATGAGCAAATCGTGCGTGCAGAAGTGGCTCGTGCGCAAGCCAGAGCAGAAGAGGAAGCCGAGCAAGATGACCTATATGTGAAATACAACAACAGCGTGCAGCAGCAGGCAATTTCGAAAGGATCAGGTGCCAAGACGAGCAAAGAAGACATGGAAAAGGATCAGAACAAGGCGACTCTTGGTGTCGACGAAGCAGAAGACTTTCTGCGGATGGGATCCGTTAAGGTGAAGAAGGCCCTGTCTAAGGATGAGGCAGAGAACAAGAAGGCGCTGATCAAAGAAAAAATGAAGCAGGCAGCAAAAAGTATGAAAAATGTGAAACTTCAGTACACCGATGAAGACATCATTACTTTTGACGACGTTGCGGGCATTGGTGAAGCAAAGGTTGAACTCATGGAGGTTGTTGATTTCTTTACCAAGCCTGAGCGATTTAAGGAATCGCATGCTAAGATTCCACGAGGAGTGCTGATGGTTGGTCCACCAGGGACAGGCAAGACGTTGTTGGCCCGTGCAGTAGCGGGCGAGGCCGGGGTTGCCTTTCTCTCCTTGACAGCCTCAGAATTTGTGGAGATGTTCGTTGGGGTGGGAGCTGCTCGCGTTCGAGATTTGTTTGCCCAGGCCAGGGCCCTTGCTCCTGCAATTGTCTTCATCGACGAGCTTGATGCAGTAGGCAGGAAGCGAGGAGGTGCAATGGGAAACGACGAACGTGACCAAACGTTGAATCAATTACTGTCAGAACTGGATGGATTCGATGATGATTCTGGGGTTATCATAATGGCAGCAACAAACCGGAGAGATGTGCTTGACCCGGCGCTGATCAGACCTGGTCGTTTTGACAGGTCTGTTTATGTTGGATTGCCAGATTTTGAAGGCAGGGTGGAAATTTTGGAGGTGCACTGCGGCAAGAAACCAATGGCCGATGACATTGATTTGAAGCAAATTTCGCGTATTGCGAATAGATACAGCGGTGCTCAGTTAGCAAATCTAGTGAACCAAGCAGCTTTACTAGCAGCCAAAGAAAGGAGAGAGAAGATTGAACAACAGGACCTTCTCATGGCAGTGGAAATTGAAACTCTTGGCATCCCAAAACCGCTATTCAGCGGAGAACAGCGGGACCGTATTGCAGTTCAAGAAGCATCTACTGCTTTACTTGCCACCCTCATGCCAGCAATTGAGCCGGTAATCAAGGTTAGTATCCAGCCCAGAGAGAAGTGGCCCCTGGGCCAGACTGAACTCAAAATAAACGAAGATAGGGAAAA
Organism: Picocystis sp. L7; assembly: GCA_020975725.1. Classification (NCBI taxonomy): domain Eukaryota; kingdom Viridiplantae; phylum Chlorophyta; class Picocystophyceae; order Picocystales; family Picocystaceae; genus Picocystis; species Picocystis sp. L7. The sequence continues at coordinate 725,064 of QXJR01000027.1, read as the reverse complement.
GACTAAGCAATTCACCAGAAGGTACCTGGAGGAGCAGCTGGTGGTGGTGCTTGCAGGTCGAGCTGGCGAAGAGTTGTTGTTTGGAATTGATGAGCTGAGCGCGATGAATGAAAAGCGGCTCATCACAGCAAGGGCACTCGCTGCAAAGCTATGCCTTTTTGGCGCAATGAGGGATGACCCAGTGCTAGGGGCACGGGCGCTCACGAGGCCGGAATTCCAGGGTTGGCGAATCGAGCAGCAAGTTCCAGACACTGTCACTGACGCAGCAGTTTTGAAAACAGACATGCAGATGTACATCCTCTTGAATGAGACCTATGAAAAGGCACTGGCGGTGCTTAAAAGGAATAAAACAGCGCTGATGGAGATTGTGGAGGTTCTCAAAGAAAACGTCAGCATCAGTGGGGAGGATGTGCAAAGCATCGTAGAAAAGCTTGGCAACGCACAAGATTTGTCAAAAAGAGAAAAAGAGAAGTCTGCCTTGCTGTAAATCATGCCTTTACATCGTTTACAGTGTGCAAGTGGACATCCAAGCGAGGCAAAACAAGCTGCCCTATGGTGGCCGACCCAGATGCATAGCTTAGGAACACAGTGTCATGGTCTACGCTCTCGGAAGGGGTGTTCCATGGCATGAGTTGCCCTTTACGCACCTTCTATCTTGAGCCCGCCACGTCCTTCCCTTCAAATTGGTTGAGGTCGTTTTTGAGGGCTTGCACCAAGAACAATGCCCTGGGCAACACCTATGTTCTTGTTGATGAATCCCTACGATCTTTGGCAAAATTGCGTCAAAGTTTACCTCTCAAAAGTTTCTTGTCCTCATAAGAACGGAATATACCCTTTTTTGTAACATTGGCAGCAAGCCTTGAGGGCCAAGAACCTGTTTGTGGGCCTGGTTTTCTAGAACATGACGACTCTACACGCCATCGAAATAGTTGGAGTTTGTCGTCCCTGCCCTTTCTTTCTGGTGGATATCTGTATGAAACGAAGAGGAGACACACACACGACCCAAAAAAATGCCTACTGTGGGCTCCACATTCCTTAATCATGAGTTGAGGGCCGACAAAGCCTTCCTTGCTTCCATACGCGGTCCCAGGGCATTCGTTTCATTTACATACCCAAAGCAAAATCCGCTTCTTTAACTTTCCAAGTTTGAGCTACACATGATACCGGGACACTTGCACAGCGTGTAATGCAAGGTGTCGATCTTGGTATTGTGGCACCTGTTCACGAAGTTGCATTTCCTATTCAACGTGGAACTCCAACATTGCGAGGCATGAAAGTCCCATGTACTGCCGCGTCTCGAGCGTCTCTAGGGCGTTATTCAAGACAGAGGTGCATCCCGAAAGAAGAGACTTTGCTAGCATTATGCGAGTGGATAGCCAGTATATACTATCCTTTGTCCCAAGGACACGTTCCATTCAAGATTGTATTTGATATACTGAAATGTCCCTTTATTCACATGTCGAAGCATAACAAACATGCTCTCTAGGACTTGTGGTTGATAGCTCTTTCAAACAAAGAAACTGTTGATTTGGATTCATCGACATTCACCCATTACGAACGCCTTTAGGTGGAAGTGCACCCAAAGACAGCTTCACTTCAGAATCTGAAAAATCTCTGCTGCCAGCCCTCTTCAAAATCGGATCATGTACTGGTCAACTCCGTGAACTTCATCTGCTCTGTCGAAGAATTCTTTCCTGCTGCACTGCCAACATCTGCACTTCCTTGCTGAGGTGGTCTTTCAACTGCTCCTTAAACAAATGGTCCATGAATGGCAACGCTTTCCCTATTGGCTGAAAGTCTAAGCTCATCCTGTACAAGAGCCGTGTGGAATCCTTCGATGTGGGAATGCATGCATACATTTGGTGCACGTGTTTACCCACAATGTAGCTTTCTGACCCAAGGGCTTCAACTGGCAATTCTACCGTAGCAGTGACTACATGGGACTTGTCGTAGTTGATGTCCATGCTGTAGGGAACTGCCGGTTCAAATTCTTCTTGAAGCATTTTAAACTCTTCCACTTCTCTCCAGGTGCTCCAACGGAGCACAAAATCCAACGCTCGAGTTGCTGGTGCAGGGTCAATGAAGCCTTCCAGCAGGACTGTGTGCTGCATGGGTACTTCTAGAACCATCTCTGCATGTGGTTGGTAACCTTTTGGTGGGGCATTTGAAGGGATGTCTATGGATGGGACCCCCTTTCCTGGCCAGACGAGTATCACACCATCACTTTCAACGCACGGCAACGACTTGACACTAGCAGGGATCAGCTGGGAGCAGCTTGGCGTTGCGACACACTTCCCATCATTGACATATTCCCACCCATGATATGGACACTGCACCTTCCCGTCCACGACTCTCCCAAGAGAGAGTGGACATGCCCGATGAGCACATTCGTCCTTAATACACCCTGGAGACCCCTCGTTGTCTCTCCACAGCACCCATGTTGTACCATAGAGCTCGATTGGTACCAGTAATCCGTCCGTAAGGTTCTTCGAGAACTCCACGGTGTGCCATCGATTGCGAAGCTGTTCCAGCGAGTCGGCGCTGGAGACACGTTGGCTGAAAAGTGGGGTTCCCATTGTCTGATGCTTGTTTTCATCTAGCCTAGAAACATCGTTCCCATGGCACAATTCATAGCAATCTTCCTTGAAGGGGCTAGGCAGTCCATCCGCTTCTTTCTTCAGGGCGGAGAGTCGATCCATGTTCTTCTGCACACGTGATTCTGCGAGCGTGAGCTTGGACTGGTACCCCTTGAGTTGCTGTTGCAGTTCCTTCAACTGCATCTGCAAGTCTGAAAGCGCTTTGCTTTCCCGATTCCCTTCGCTGAGTGCTTCCTCCACTTGGTCTTGAGCTGCTTCGATGGCCTCGAGCGTCGATGCAGCTTCCACCTTGGTGATCGTGTCGAACACAGACCTCCAATTCCTGGCTTTTGCTTTGAGAAACTCCGCTTTTCGGCGTGTTTCCAGCCAGTCGCTCCTTCCCGAGAGCTTGTCGTTGAGCACGGCCAAGTCGGCGAGCTGCTTGGCTGCACGTGCTTGGGACGATTGCACCAGGCGATCCCGTGGCGCAAAGTCCCGTTGAGGCACCAGTACCTGGTACGAACGCTCTGGATCCACCTCGGGTGGTCCAGCGCGTGCGCAGAGTCGCGTGTTGCGCGCCAAGCCGCGCGCACATCGTCGCACCATCGCCTTGGGCACGATCTCGTTCTCCAACTGATCGCGGATGATCCCCTCTCCCTTCCTATCTGCCTCGATCTGGACCCTTTTGATCCAGGATGATCCGATGGCCTCGACAGAGTGATCCTCGATGGATCGATGCCGTCGACGATGTGGGTCCTCTGCGCGAGATGGAAGATTGGCTCGGACAAGAACCGAACGATATCGGCCGTCGAAGGTACGTCGTGTACGACCCGCCGAGGCAGACCGGATACGAATCCGTCCGAAGCTGACCCCCTTCTGAACCCGAGAACGTTCGGTTCATCCCATCCGGTTTAGAAAGGAAACGAGGAGGACGTCGAACCGGATACCCACCGAGCACCGGCTTGAGAAAACCACTGCGACGGCCATTGGCGAAGCATTTCTGATGGTCGGAGGTCATCATGAACTGGGACTTCGACGAATCAGAACGAGCGATTCAACGACACACTCGGAAGAAACGGCCCCTTGGAAATCGAGTACATCACCGTCAAGACGGGAGAATAAGGAGTGATGCCGATATACCTCCTCGAAATCTTCGGCTATAGATCCCTAGCTCATTGTCCTATGTATAGGACGATCGGGGACAATAGCATTTGCCGAGCATTCGCTACCCTAACCATGCGCGATTCGTTTGCGCCTCATAGGACGTCAATAAAAATCCTTGAAGGTCCTAAGTCCAAGCGCATGTGCGGAGAGACACCCCGTGTCGTCGTCTAGCGCCCCGTACGTCTGGCTTTTCATCTACCCATAGGACAATAGCGCCCAACTTCACGCGGTCCATGTACATGCATCGCGCATTCACACGTCGAGTCACACGGCTCATTCGAAAGCTTAAGAGGTGAACGTTTCGATCTATTACTCTGTGGAGCTACGCCTCCGACGTCGCGTCATACGGGCCGGTGCAGGTGTGTGCACGTCCCCACCTAAAACCTCCGGCATCGTGGGGAGGGTACCCTCGCCATTTGCTGTGCAAGGCAATCACGGCCCGTGTATGACCCACAAAGGTAGGCAACGACGCCTTTGCTTGGCTTGTGGCACACCTGGTACGCCGCCAAAGCTTTGTTGCCGCACATGACGCAGCGTTGCTGCATCACCTTCTTCGCCTCCATGTATTCGCCACTCGTCCTCATAACTTCTTCCAGTGCCACCACACGGTGTGCACTTCCTCCAACCAAATCACCCATCGCAACGATCAACGGACGTAGACGGAGAGCTTGCTGCCTCTCCGTCTCCAACTCTACCATAATCCACGGATTCTCCAGCAGCTCCTTTGCGAGGAGCATCCTCCAGTGCTTCTGTCGCACCTGCCCTGTACCCTTCGCACGCATGAGCACGAAGGTGCTCACCTCCGCCAGCCCCATCAAATCGCTCAATTCACGAATTCGTAAGTCGCGCATTTGCCACACGTTGTGGAACGCGACGTTGCATGTTCGCAGCCAATTGCGCTGGTCGACAATACTATACTTCGACCTCTTGAACTGCGAGGTCTTATCTATTGGGATTTCCTTTGCCAGTAGATGAGTGGTGTCGGTTGGATGCTTGACCATATACTTCATGGTTCCTGCCGGCTGCGTGGTGAAGTAGGACGATACAAGGCACACTAGCACATGAGCGGGCCCACGATGGGCCGATGCCTTGATCCAGGTGCGGGTCCTGCGGATATGGGCTTCGCCCGGAGTACAAACAGTCAGTCCAAGTTGGTTGGGCTCACCGGTAAGCAAACGTTTCAATGCAGACTTTGGGAATCCTTTGTGTGTTGTGTTTCACATTTTGCACAGGTTAGACACCACGCGCCAGCAGCGCACAACATGTCTTAGCTGATCCAAACTAGCTATCACCCAAGCATATACGTCCACTCCCAACGAAAGGCATCATAAGCCTGCGGGCTTTTGCCGTGGTTGTGCCAAATTCTATAGAGACTTTCTTCTCTTTCATCAAAGCTACGTTCTCCACAATTTCCATGCAAAAACACACTCCAGCCAGCCCCATCACATACAGTTTTTAACTCGTGTCCCAAGGGATCTGATTTTCTGCGCACGCATATTCGGAAGGACATGTACATGCCCGTCCATTTAAACATGGCCTCGTCCACACCCAACAACCGACTAGGAGTGTAATGCTTGGATGCATGTGCATTCCATGCATCCCAGAACTTGCGCAATTCCCAATGTGGATCACCCTACAGAGTATGCAAGTTGTCCTTGGATCCCTTGCAAGCTCCTGCTTGCTCTGGCCCCTCGCTTAGCCGTCTACCTTATCACACTATCTGCCGAAAACTCCAAGATGCGATCGAAGTCCTTCCTGCACAAGTACTTACTCAAGCAAAACAGCACGGCCATTGGATCTTTCTCCACATTGATGACCTGCCAAGAGAACTTCGTGTTGTACCCACGATACAACAACATGTACGTGAAGCACTCGAACGCCCTCAACAACATAACAGGTGTACACTCTTGGTCATAAGACAAGACAGTGTCGCCTAGTTTGTTGTACTTGCTGCGTCCACGCCTGATGATTTCATAGGTCCAATTTGGTAACAATTCGTAGGGAAAGAAGAATGGGAGGTATTGCAACGCTTCTATCTCACAGAAAGGCTCTGGAATGTAAGAGGAGGGCGCGCCATGGCCTTGCTGCCTAGTTCATGATGCCATTTGCAGCACGTGAGTCCACCATCACGCGTGCCTCTTCCTCTTCCCACATCACTCCAAAATCATTCCCAGCGATTTTTTTGGCGTCCACGCCATCTCAATGCGAGTCCAAGCCTTCCTCGTGGAGCGTTGCACACTCCTAGACGTCGAGGAAGGCCACCTCCGGTGGTACCTCCGTGGGTGGAGGTACCAAGTCGTCGTCCCTACCGACATCCGTGCTGGTGCGCCTTTCTTCTTCCATGGGCACGCTGCGGTTCTTCTTCTGCTCGTTGCTCCACAAGCATGCACCGGAGCACAATTTTTTCGGCGACCGGCCATTCCTCCGTGGAAGTGCCCGACGAGTGGCAACGAATGATGGCCTCTTGCTCTCTTATACGTAAACGTATCGGGCGAAGCACCATACCATCGCACCACATATCGCTCCACGCTTAATTGCTTCACGGGCCCATTCTTCGCCAAACTTGGTTGCAGAAACGCAAATGCGCTCTCCAATGAGCGGATTGGGCGGCCATTGTCAGCGTTGCTTCCGCTGTTGCGCCATGCGCGATCACGTCCGAAAACCCGTAGGGCTTCCTTGGTGGATCGTGGACGCAAGAATCGATACTTAACTTGTTCATCGGAAGTCCGTCCCATGCTTGGAACATGTCTTGGGTATCTAGGCATCACTTCTTCCATCTAAATTGAGCGATTTGTAGAAATATATTCCTATTGGGAAGGTTGTTCTACGTATAAGATAATAACGCCCTCGTTGTCGTACGGATAGGACACACGGGGGTTCGTACAATTGTCTCATGAGAGAGTCTGTTCCTTGCAAGATCTATGCCACACCCAAGCATCACATTAGAAGATACGCATATCGATTTCCTTCTCAACGTGCCCTCACAAGCCTAGCTAGTTAGGATGACGAGTGGACGGTTCCTATCAAAGACCAGACTCTTAGATAGCTCTCTCGAGAACACTACTTTTTGGAATCGACCATCAACTCATCTCTTGGCATCCATCCCTCTGATCGCGTTTGCTTTACACATGCATGCCGTATCAATCTAACTTACAAATCAGCCTTGTGTACTCCTGCTTGCCCGTTTGCCTAGAGTCTTCACACAAATCTCTCGCCTCCCAAAGCCTCCTCACCGCGTGAATCCTCATTCGCACGACATTAGGACCACTTGCGCCACATTCTTTGCTGTAGCACAGACAAGCTCCTTCCAACAAAAGAACGGCAATTCTGCATTGTGATATCGTTGTAGTTCACACCACCCTTCAATGTTCAAGTTTCTGGAGCAGACTTCCTCTAGTCGGATGTGAAAAACACAAGGGTCCGCGAGAGGTGGCCTGGAAATGGATTGAGGAAAGAATAGACCGCTGTAAGCTATTAACTTTGAAAGAATCCAGAGCAGTTTTTGGCAGACATATTTCCAGGAACCAGACAATATTACTTTGTTCCTGGGTTATATGCCTTGCTTTAAAATTGTCAGAGTAAAGGTGTAATTCGCAAACAAGTGGTACGCTTGTATTAAAAGGCTGGCACCGCTTCTTTCTGTACGAGCAGGCGCAGGACGTCTGTCAATGTTATGCAGCCGACTGGCGCGCTCTGATCGTCCACCACGTACACACGGTGCATGCGATGGCACACTAGCTTTGACACTACGTCCTCCAGGGCATCGGTGGGCCTGCAGGTCACCAGCGGGATGTGGGGTGAAGACTGCACCCATTTACGCTGCTCTAACGAAAAGAAGGGATGTGTGGCACCTGCCGAGGAACTGCACACGTCTCCGTTCTTGTCCGACGCCGGATGTAGGAGGGTCAGGAACTCAATCACTGGAAGTGCAAGCACACCAAAGAACTCCGGCTTGAGGAGTCGCACGTCAGACGCGCTGAGATTCCCGAGAATCTTCCCCGTGGTGGCTTGGACCACCGGCAACCCCGAGACGTGGTGTCGTACCATGTAAGCAAAGGCATCCAACACAAGCACGTTCTCGGGGATGGAATAGACGTATCCACGGTCCAGTCCCACGTCCAGTGTGGTCACGCTTTCTTTGAGCCAATCCCTCAAGGTTCCCGATGCGTTGTGGAACAGGAACTTGACCACGTCGCTTTGGGAGAGGACGCTGACGATGTCTCCTTGTTCGTCGAACACCGCCAGGCGGTGTTGCACGGCGCTGTTGTCTCGATTTCCGTCCAGGAATCCGTCGCGCAGGATGGTGTACAGGTCCACGTTCATCTCTGCGCTGTACACGACGCTTCCGTCGGTGCTGATGGCATTTTTCAGCGAGGTTTGTGCGAAGTCTTGCGTCACGTGGCTTTCTTGCAGTTCGCGCAGCTGTTGGATGGGATCCACTGGTCTTCCTCCTGGATTGGGCCATTCTGCTGCCGTGCTGACGGTCCTCACTCTGGATCTGTATTCGATGAAGGCTCCGAGTATGGACGTGACGTCTGCAAATCCCACCATTCGATCTCTAGGCGGCACGCTTTCGGGTCCCACCAGCACGGGTGCGGATTGGATCTTATGTTGGGCGAGTTTTTTCAGCGCTTCTTCCACGGTATCTTCGGCATCCAGCGTCACCACGGGCATCTCTTTCCCTCTTTCTTGTTCCCTCCATGCCAGCACGGTCTTCAGTTCGGTTTCGCTCAGCTTCGACACCCCCCCTTCAGGCACCGCGGGTTCCATCCCGTGGGTGGTTGGGTTGTCCTTCGGCATCGTGGCCCTGTGCCAGGACTGGGTCTTTCCCCCCCTCCCCTCTCTCCCCCCAGCCCCAAAGCAAGGGAGGATCGACCCCACCCCCACCATCCCAGGGACACCCAAGGGAAACGGGGGGGTTCGTGGGGAAAGAGAGAGGAGATGGAGAAGGATGGCTGGGTTCGTGGGGAAAGAGAGAGGAGATGGAGAAGGATGGCTGGGTTCGTGTGGATAGAGAGAGATGGAGAAGTGTGGGGGATTCGTGTGGAAAGAGAGAGGAGATGGAGAAGGATGGCTGGGTTCGTGGGGAAAGAGAGAGGAGATGGAGAAGGATGGCTGGGTTCGTGGGGAAAGAGAGAGGAGATGGAGAAGGATGGCTGGGTTCGTGGGGAAAGAGAGAGGAGATGGAGAAGGATGGCTGGGTTCGTGGGGAAAGAGAGAGATGGAGAAGGATGGCTGGGTTCGTGGGGAAAGAGAGAGGAGATGGAGAAGGATGGCTGGGTTCGTGGGGAAAGAGAGAGGAGATGGAGAAGGATGGCTGGGTTCGTGGGGAAAGAGAGAGGAGATGGAGAAGGATGGCTGGGTTCGTGGGGAAAGAGAGAGATGATGGAGAAGGATGGCTGGGTTCGTGGGGAAAGAGAGAGGAGATGGAGAAGGATGGCTGGGTTCGTGGGGAAAGAGAGAGATGGAGAAGGATGGCTGGGTTCGTGTGGATAGAGAGAGGAGATGGAGAAGGATGGCTGGGTTCGTGGGGAAAGAGAGAGATGGAGAAGGATGGCTGGGTTCGTGTGGATAGAGAGAGGAGATGGAGAAGGATGGCTGGGTTCGTGGGGAAAGAGAGAGGAGATGGAGAAGGATGGCTGGGTTCGTGGGGAAAGAGAGAGATGGAGAAGGATGGCTGGGTTCGTGTGGATAGAGAGAGGAGATGGAGAAGGATGGCTGGGTTCGTGGGGAAAGAGAGAGATGGAGAAGGATGGCTGGGTTCGTGTGGATAGAGAGAGGAGATGGAGAAGGATGGCTGGGTTCGTGGGGAAAGAGAGAGGAGATGGAGAAGGATGGGGGATTCGTGTCGAAAGAGAGGAGATGGAGAAGGATGGCTGGGTTCGTGGGGATAGAGAGAGGAGATGGAGAAGGATGGCTGGGTTCGTGGGGAAAGAGAGAGGAGATGGAGAAGGATGGCTGGGTTCGTGGGGAAAGAGAGAGATGGAGAAGGATGGCTGGGTTCGTGGGGAAAGAGAGAGGAGATGGAGAAGGATGGGGGATTCGCGGGGAAAGAGAGTGGAGATGGAGAAGGATGGGGGATTCGTGTCGAAAGAGAGGAGATGGAGAAGGATGGCTGGGTTCGTGGGGATAGAGAGAGGAGATGGAGAAGGATGGCTGGGTTCGTGGGGAAAGAGAGAGGAGATGGAGAAGGATGGCTGGGTTCGTGGGGAAAGAGAGAGATGAAGTGTGGCTGGGTTCGTGGGGAAAGAGAGAGGAGATGGAGAAGGATGGCTGGGTTCGTGGGGAAAGAGAGAGATGGAGAAGGATGGCTGGGTTCGTGGGGAAAGAGAGAGGAGATGGAGAAGGATGGCTGGGTTCGTGGGGAAAGAGAGAGGAGATGGAGAAGGATGGCTGGGTTCGTGGGGAAAGAGAGAGGAGATGGAGAAGGATGGCTGGGTTCGTGGGGAAAGAGAGAGATGGAGAAGGATGGCTGGGTTCGTGGGGAAAGAGAGAGGAGATGGAGAAGGATGGCTGGGTTCGTGGGGAAAGAGAGAGATGGAGAAGGATGGCTGGGTTCGTGTGGATAGAGAGAGGAGATGGAGAAGGATGGCTGGGTTCGTGGGGAAAGAGAGAGATGGAGAAGGATGGCTGGGTTCGTGTGGATAGAGAGAGGAGATGGAGAAGGATGGCTGGGTTCGTGGGGAAAGAGAGAGGAGATGGAGAAGGATGGCTGGGTTCGTGGGGAAAGAGAGAGGAGATGGAGAAGGATGGCTGGGTTCGTGGGGAAAGAGAGAGATGGAGAAGGATGGCTGGGTTCGTGGGGAAAGAGAGAGATGGAGAAGTGTGGGGGATTCGTGTGGAAAGAGAGAGGAGATGGAGAAGGATGGGGGATTCGCGGGGAAAGAGAGTGGAGATGGAGAAGGATGGGGGATTCGTGTCGAAAGAGAGGAGATGGAGAAGGATGGCTGGGTTCGTGGGGATAGAGAGAGGAGATGGAGAAGGATGGCTGGGTTCGTGGGGAAAGAGAGAGGAGATGGAGAAGGATGGCTGGGTTCGTGGGGAAAGAGAGAGATGAAGTGTGGCTGGGTTCGTGGGGAAAGAGAGAGATGAAGTGTGGGTGGTTCGTGGGGAAAGAGAGAGATGAAGTGTGGGTGGTTCGTGGGGAAAGAGAGAGATGAAGTGTGGGTGGGTTCGTGGGGAAAGAGAGAGATGAAGTGTGGCTGGGTTCGTGTGGAAAGAACGTGGCCCTTGCAGTGGGGAACGACCCTACACTTGGTGATCCAACCCAACCTTCGACCGAGTCTACTACCAAGCCACCCGTCGACGAAGATGCCGAGGAATCCAACATCGGACGGCAAAAACGACCACCTTGTCAAACGATCCAACCGACAGCAATGCGCACACGTCCGCGACTGTCGCACCATTACGGACGGAGCATCGTCCGAACAGACTCGGAACGCCATCCATCGCGTCCGTGCGTCGCCTGTGAATCCGAATTTCCCATTCCTCGGCCGACTTTCCACCACTCCTTCCGATACCGAGCGACGTTCTTCGCTGGCCTCCTGGCGCGTTGCAGACGGCACCACACCTATGGACGATCGACGAGACCGGTCCCGTGGGGCGATTCCATGTTAGTTGGTTGTGTAACGGCCAGCGAGGCCTCCCAGGGTCCCTACGAGACCCTGGCCTACGGGACCAGACCCCCGGGACCCCATATGGATGAAGGGCAATGGTGTCCCCTCTCAAACAACGGCTGTACCGTTCCGGAACTGGAGTCAGTCCCCTTGGGGGTTCGTATTGAAGGAAGGTCGCCCCGGTTCAGAACGGGTTTTCTGTAAGGGACATCGGTATTTAGACCGAAACAGACCGACTGAAGGGGACCGACCCCATCTCTACCTTTGCTTCTGGAAGGTAGGGCTGGGGTGCTGGACGGTGTCGATGCGACTGCCAGCTCACGTTCGCCCCGGGGCGAACGCAACGGACGGTCAGATGTGACTCTAGGGAGCACGTGGGCTGCCATGACACCCCAGTTGCCCCAATTCCAACCGCCAGTGAGAGGCGGTGAGAGAGGTAGACCCTTGGTCCCTCTTTGCTTTGTGATACACTTCTTCTACTTGCCAAGCCAAGTGCGCAACACGCCTCCTCCTCCGACCCTGACCAACGCAACAGGCGAAACCACCTGGACGCTCCAGCACGTCCGTTCTTGCCTCCCACGCCGGCCGAGGCTCCGTCAACGCAAGGGAGAAGAGAGAGAGAAGAAGACCCCGGTACAAGGGGTGCGAATCCTGTCCACGAGACCCTCGTCACCAAGAGTACGTGTGTTGGGTCATTCAACCACGGACGCAAGTCTAATACTGTCGAAGCCTACTCTTGGGAGAAGACGGCGTTTCGTTTGCAAGAATGGACGATACGGACCACGCCACAAGAATGAGCACTCTCCGAAGAGAGCTTGAACAAGAACGAAGCGAAGGGCACATCCTTCGTGGAAGAGTTGCTGATCTTGAAGCCCAAGTCGAGGCTCTTCAAGCCATACCACCTGATGGTAATGAATTGGAAGTAGCGAAAGACCTTCTCAATGGTGATGACTCTCCAAGTACCGATCAAGGCGCTCCCGCCGAACCCATCAGTTTGTCCGAAGAAAAGGGGCTCCCACACCTCACAAGTTTGTATGGGACAGCATTGCAAGACTCCAAGAACATACAAAAGGTCTCCCTTGAAAAACCTACCAAGTTCACTGGGTTGGAGCTTGAGGAAGACCCCTACTCCCTCACCTATTGGTATAGGGATGTGTTGTGTTGGTGCCAGGCCTACGCCTTCGATCGACCGAAGGAACAATTGGTCCTAGCCATCAGTCAAGCACTTGGAGGAACAGCCAAGTCCATGGTCCAGAACCTCATCATGAAGGATCCTGATGCTTTGCAATCGGTGGAGGACCTGCACTCATATTTGAAAAAGACATTTCAAAACCAAGACCCAGGCCCCGAAGCGTGGCGCGAGTTCCACACCACCAGAATGAGAAGGTCAGAAAATGTTTTGCACTTTTTGAACAGGTTGGTGCAGCTCAGCTTTGTGGTGAATGCCAGCAGCTCTCCTGTTTGCCGTACTCTGTCCGAGCATGACATATCAGCCAGGCTACAACATGGTCTGCCAACATACCTCCAAAAGGCTTTGTATAAACACCTGGAGCATCTAATTGATGTTGATAAGGTTCCAGACATGGAACCAGGCAACCTGGCAGCCACCATATTCAAACTTGAACGCGAGGCGGCTGAACCAACAAGGAAGGATATCAAACAGCCTGATGAAAAGTGGAGAGGACGATCGCCCGCGAATCGCGAGTACCGACCGACACCGCAGCGAGCGGCGTACCGCTCTGCAGCCATAGCAGCTGCCATGCCAACTCAGCAGCAGCAAACAGCAAGAAGCGATGGATACCCCAAGCGTCAGCACAAGCGGTTCGATGATTTGGAAGAGGAACAGAAAAATGCGATCATCAAAGTCCAAACACAGCTGGCCAGCAAGCCACTTGGGGGTAAGCTTACCCCAGAGGAAAAGAACCTTTGCCTTGCACATGCTCTGTGCCAGCGATGCCGTCGATATGGTCATGATCAATCAGTCTGCAAGATGGCATCAGTGATGGGCGCGCCAAAAAACTGATGGCTCTCCGTCCGGTAACGCAGGTTACCGCGACGGAGCCGGGAGCGAAAACTGCAGCCGCCCCGGTGAACAACAGTAGAGATCCAGTCTGCTTACACTCATTGACTAATGTGAAACCAAGACAGGAATTTCTTGCTGCAGAAACATACTTTGGAAACAGGAAACGGAGAATTAGAACCCAGGCCTACCTGGATACTTTAGCAAGTCACTGCTTTATCAGTGAAAAGCTTTTCAAGAAACTGCAGGATGCTGACCCGTGCCGTTCATCTTGGCAGTATACGACAGACAGCGTCGATTTCACAGTGGCTGTGGGCCAAGATGTTCACACTGCACCTGTGATTGAAGCTACGTTTACGATCGATGGATTCCGCACTCGCATGAACTTTGGAATAGCCCCTCTGGAAACGTTCGATTGTATCCTGGGAGCCACCTTCTGCCATCAGCATTTGGAAGCACTGGACTGGCAGCAACACAGAATGATCCTACGCGGACGCAATGGAACCAAGTTTACAGTGTATGGGGATCATCAGTTCCTGTCTTCAAGGAAACTGGACCTCATCGTGCCCCGGAGCGAAGCTCGCGCAGCAGTCAAGGACCCAGGCTGCTTGTTACTCATGATACAGCCTATGGACCCCACTCCAGAAATGATAAGTGAGGAAGAAGACTTCAGCAGAGTGCGCAGCCAACTCAGCGATGCATGGGACCTGGATGACCAAGACCAGGCCCGGCTAGATGACCTGATAGAAAAGAAATATAAGCACCTGTTTCAGCCTCGTACCGAGTTACCGCCCGAACGAGTACCGGGAGAGATGTTCAAGGTTCAATTGATGGAGGGCGCTACGCCCCAATATCGTAATTACTACCGGCTGTCCCCGCAGCAGCAGACTGCACTGAAGGAACTGATCGCCGAGTACGTAAACGCAGGTAAGATGGACCTGTGTGCTGGATCCAGCTGGGGAGCCCCAGTCATACTGGTTCCCAAGAAGGACGGCGGATGGCGAGTCGTTTTTGACTACCGCCTTCTCAACAACGTTACGGTCAAGGATCGCTATCCTCTGCCGAGGATCGATGACTATCTGCAGAACTTGAGGGGAGCCAAGTACTTTTCATCGCTTGATGCGATGGATGGCTTCCATCAGATCAGAATGGACCCAGATGATGTGGACAAGACTGCTGTGGTGACCCCCTTTGGGTCATTTGTATGGAAGGTCATGCCGATGGGGGCTGCGAACGCGCCATCGATGTTCCAGCGCATGATGAATAGAGTGTTTGGGCACCTGCTATATTTAAAAGTGTACATGGATGACATCTTAGTACACTCAGAGACAAAACAGCAGCACTTTCAGCATCTGGAGGAGTTCTTCGCCGTATGCGAACAAGCCGATATTCGGCTCAAGCGATTAAAGTGTCACTTTTTCATGAGCACCCTGGAATGGGTAGGCTTTCGCATTCGAGACGCGCAGTTGGCCTGCACAGGCCGTCTCCTCGACAAGATCCAGCAGTTCCCGCGCCCCACATCGCAGCGCGAAAATATGGCTTTTCTGGGGTTATGTCAGTTCTACATGCGGTTTGTTCCTCACTTTGCGGAATTGGCTTCCCCACTTACAGAGTTGAACCAAGCATCACTGAAATACAACTTTGCTGCATACTGGAAAGAGCCACAGGAGAAAGCCTTCAAAAAACTGGTGACAGCTTTAAATAGCCCACCAGTACTGGCTCTCTTTGATGAGGACAAACCCATCAGGGTAGAGACAGATGCCTCAGATATTGGCATGGGTGCGTCGCTGATGCAGCAGGATGAGCAAGGCACATGGCGACCCGTCGAGTACTGGTCGAAGAAGTTCAACAGCGCGCAACAGAACTATCACCCTGCAGAAAAGGAAACCTGCGCGATACTTTATGCATTACAACACTGGAGACATCTTTTATTTGGGCAGAACTTTACGGTCATCACCGATAACAAGGCCAGTCATTTTCTCAATACCAAGGCCACTGAACAACTGTCCCCCAGAGAAATGAGATGGGTGGAGAAGCTGGCTTACTTTGCTCCATTCACTGTGGAGTACAGACCTGGCTCTGAAAATATTGGACCGGACTATCTCTCTCGCCATTCAGCCCAGGTTAGGAAAGGAACAGTATATTGCATACTTGATTTGTGTGCTGGGATGGGCACTACGCTCCGTGCACTGGAGATGGTCATACCAGAAACTGCGGAATACACCTTGGACTACATTGCAGTTGAGAAAGACGCGGACTGCAGAAGCGTCATCCAGCGCGTGTTCAATCAAGTGCGCCTGGCTCGGCCAGGCCTGTTCGCTCGCAAGGACATCTTCCGATATGGTGACGATGTTGCTGCTCTGGCGCATCGTCGAAAGCTTCCCCCAGTTCACCTGCTCATTGCAGGTGTGCCTTGCCAGCCGTTCTCACGCGCAAACACAGATGCAAGTAAACCTCCGCTGGGCCTTTACGATGATCGAGAACTCTTTACAGCTGTGGGAAAACTTCACAGACGGCTACGATCGCCAGACTTTGTGATAGAGTGTACCCCGTTTGCACCCCACCTGGAATCTCACCTGGACACAATCTCCCAATGGTTTGGGGAACCCAGTACTGAAGACCTTTCTCAGTATGGAGCTCAAGCACGGACCAGGCTCTGTTGGACCTCGCTGCCACCAGCCCCGGTATCAATGGGCACAACGAAACATACTCCCCTCACGTGGCAGGAATGTTTGGATCCAGGGGCACACGCCCCAAAAGACGCTTTCGACAGGCCTCGTCTTAAATGCCCCACCCTGATGGCCAGCGCACGGTCCCATAGTGACCGCTCGCGATCCACCTGGGTACACGGCAATGACGGGGAGCTCCGTCCGCTGACCACCAGCGAGCGTGAGCGACTGGTAGGAGTACAGGCAGGTGACACTGCTGCAGTTGATGTCAGTGAAGCCGGTCGACAGCGCATGTGCGGCAACGCCTTTCCAGTAGGATGGATTGCCCACATGTTACTCCGCTGGATACACCACACACGGACGCTTCGACCGCTAGCCGGCCGCAGTCCTGATCGGACTGTGTGTGGCTCGATTGCGTCTCTTAATACCTTCAGCCCGATACCATCCGCTTCAGAAGCTGGTGGTCAAGAGATACCTCCTATACTGGATCGCATACGCATCGCAGCAAAAAGAGACCAGAGTTATCAGGACATGCTCAGCGCACCACCGCAAGACTGCACTGTCCAAGACAATCTCCTGTTCACATCAGGACCACACTCACAGCCAGTACTTGTGGTACCTGCTGATAATGGTATAAGGCAAGAGTTACTACACCTGGTACATGACCCCAGGCATTTTGGAAAAGATCGAACCTTTACGGAAGCTGCCAGACACTTCACCTGGAAGGACATGCACCACCACGTACGACACTTTGTGGCAAGATGCCCAGTATGCCAATTGCAGAAACCAGGTAACCGTACTCGGCACGCGTTGTTGTGTCCAGAACTAAGGTTCCACCCGTACCCGTTCCACACTGTAGTGATGGATGTGGTGGAAAACCTGCCACTTACTGCCCAAGGTCACAATGCTGTGCTTACAGTCGTGGACAGGTTTACGAAGTTTGCGATATACGTACCAATCCATTCCACTTGGAGCGCGTACCGGCAGGCCCAGTGCCTGACGGACCATCTGGTGTACAGGTATCACACCCCAGTGCACATTCACACTGATAATGGACCGGCGTACCGGACCCTGTTTAAGGCGTTCTGCGCAGCGTTGGGCGTGCGACATGTGACGGGCACCCCATACCATTCACAATCCCAAGGTGGGGCAGAGAGGCAGCACAGAACCTTACTGCAGACGCTACGCTCTACCTGTTCAAACAAGCATCAATGGGATATCTATTTACAAGCAGCAGCTCATGCCTACAATGACTCTGTGCATGCTGCTACTGGTCACTCACCATTTGAATTATTGTATGGCTGCCCATCCAGGTTACCTTGGCATCTACAACTCCCCAACAGTGGACCGCACCAACACATGGATCAGGTCACCACTTATGACCAGAGGGTGTCAAACCTCCTGGAGCAGCACCGTGCAGTTTACGAAGCGGTCCTGAAGAATCTGAGCAGGGCTGCAGAAAGCATGGGTAATCTGAAATCCAAACGGCGCCCCAAAAGCTTCGCAGTGGGCGACAAAGTAAAAGTCCAGTACGGACTGAAGGGCCCGACCGACAAACATAAGCTGGATCCATACTATGTGGGCCCCTATGTGATCAAGCAAGTGCTACAGAATGGTGCTTACCAATTAGATCTACCCGCAGGATCGGCCTTCTCCGATCGTATACACGTAGACAGACTGGAACCATGGATTGATTCAGATCTTACGCTCTTCCCGATGGATGAGCATCTACAGCCAGCAGCAGCACCGCTTCCGGATACTCGGGCCATACAGGATGAGACTACAGCGTACCGCATACGCCGATATCTACTGCGGGACTATTCAGCCTTCCCTGCGCAGCCCGTACGATACTGGGTTGAGGGAAACATGGCTGATCCGTCGCAACGCTACTTCTGGGTAGATGAGACAGCAGCCTTATTGGAGGAATTCCTCCCCTTGGAGGAACAAAATGGATGCATACCAGAGCAAGGGATTTTGCCAGCGAACTTCGATGCCGTGCAGACTCATAAGAAGACAACTTATTTGCAGTCTCCGAACCCGATCATGGCGAACACCTGGCCATATCATAAGCTACCGTACCAGACACGCCGGCGCCCGCCCTCTCCACCAAGGACAACTCTACTGAACAGTGTGGTACAGGAGCTGTTTCATTTGGAGGGACAGGACCAACCGGCATACTTTCAGGGGATGGTGCATGCATACCAAGACAACCAGTATGAAGTACTATGGACAGATGGGAAAAAGGATTACTATCAGGAAGAACAAATCAAGGCTATGCTGTATGACCCAGTTTCGTACATATATGACTTCCAGCTCTAATTCAGATCGTCGCAGTGAGCCGGGAGAGTGTAACGGCCAGCGAGGCCTCCCAGGGTCCCTACGAGACCCTGGCCTACGGGACCAGACCCCCGGGACCCCATATGGATGAAGGGCAATGGTGTCCCCTCTCAAACAACGGCTGTACCGTTCCGGAACTGGAGTCAGTCCCCTTGGGGGTTCGTATTGAAGGAAGGTCGCCCCGGTTCAGAACGGGTTTTCTGTAAGGGACATCGGTATTTAGACCGAAACAGACCGACTGAAGGGGACCGACCCCATCTCTACCTTTGCTTCTGGAAGGTAGGGCTGGGGTGCTGGACGGTGTCGATGCGACTGCCAGCTCACGTTCGCCCCGGGGCGAACGCAACGGACGGTCAGATGTGACTCTAGGGAGCACGTGGGCTGCCATGACACCCCAGTTGCCCCAATTCCAACCGCCAGTGAGAGGCGGTGAGAGAGGTAGACCCTTGGTCCCTCTTTGCTTTGTGATACACTTCTTCTACTTGCCAAGCCAAGTGCGCAACACGCCTCCTCCTCCGACCCTGACCAACGCAACAGGCGAAACCACCTGGACGCTCCAGCACGTCCGTTCTTGCCTCCCACGCCGGCCGAGGCTCCGTCAACGCAAGGGAGAAGAGAGAGAGAAGAAGACCCCGGTACAAGGGGTGCGAATCCTGTCCACGAGACCCTCGTCACCAAGAGTACGTGTGTTGGGTCATTCAACCACGGACGCAAGTCTAATAGTTGTACCTCGGTACAATCATGGTGGTTCACTCGTTTCACCCCAGTTTGGAGAAGATACTCCCAAACCCAACAGAGGGTGGTTTCGAGTCTCGGTAGGGATCGAAGGGACTGGGTCACCCCGTCACAGAAGATTGCAGTGGTAGGTAGCCTGTAGTGCATGGGACGGTAGCACTGCCCCCCACCTGATATACTCCAGTGGAGTGTCAGTAGGGACGGGTAGAGAGAAGTGTGGACGCTTGCTGCTGTGTTGGACTCGTGAGCCTACGAGAAGACCTGAAAAGCACGGCAACTGGAACCGTTGGAACACAAGTACGGTCAAACTTGGAACCTGGTGTTTGGTGATTCGCACGCTCGTGGGTTGAACTGCAATACGAGGGAGTGAATGACTGGTGGTAATCCTCGATCTCTCTCACCCAAAATCCCACCGAGAAGGACGATTCCGACAACATCCCATCCTGGTTCAGACCCGTGCACCACCGGGGGTTCGAAACGGCTGGGAAAGGAAAGGAGAACTCCCTGAAAGGGGCTTTGCCTTCCATCCACCCGTTCGATTCGAGGGAAAGAAGGGGGAGAACGAGAGGATGGCGGCGAATGCGGGCGATCTGCCTCCCTCCTCTCGTCCAAGTGCAGCTGCGCTTCGGAATGCGGCTTTGGGCGCGGTGATGAGGAGCTGCGAAGGGAAAGGGAGGGGACTGGTGGCCGTGCAAGCCGACGAAAACGTCGTCGATGCCATGAAGAAGATGGCGCAGCACGCCCTCTTGGCCGTGCCGGTGCTCCTTCCACCTGGACATCCAAGAGCAGCAGACGCGGCGGAAAGATGGCCACACGTGCTGGGAAAACCCACGCTGCTGGGATTCGTGGACGTGCAATCCCTGCTTGCCAAGTTCGTGGAGTTCAGAAGAGATCAACATCGGATCAACGAAGGGTGGAGGAAATCCCTGGGAGAAGACGACGAAGACTTCATGGACAGCGAAGAAGTGGTCAAAGAACTGGAAGACATTGCAGCCAGCGAACAGTTCCTCCACCTCAAGTCGGCCGATGTCGTGGGAAAAGACGGAACCGTGCTCTACCAACTGCAAGAGAACGCCAATCTCTTCCAAGCCGTGCAAGACGGGTTCTTCCAAGGAAACGAAGATGCGAAACGAGCCATCCATCGACTCGCCGTCTTCAACGCATGCGGCAACGTCTACAAGATGATCTCGCAAAGCGACGTGCTGAGGTTCATCCTGCACTATGGGATCGGTGGACTCCAAGATACGATGGAAAAGGACCTGGAAACCTTGGGCATGGCAGAAAGGAGAGGACTCGTCACCGTCCCTGAGAACCTGATCGTCGTCGAATGCTTTGCTCACATGATTCGTCAAGACGTGTCCGGAGTTGCTGTGGTGGACGGAACGGGCATGCTACTCGGAAACCTTAGCGCATCCGATCTGAGGTGTATTCTTCCAGAGCACTTCGGTGTGCTGGCCATGCCAGTCGTCGAGTTCCTGGCACTGCTGTACCCAGAATCGGAGATGCTAGAGGGGAACGCACGCGTCGACAAGGGTTCAGGGACACACCCCTTCTTTGATTGGAGCAAGGCCAACTCTGGGACCAAGAGCATGCCACTAGTTACATGTTCGAAGAAGTCAAGCCTCAAGGAGGTGATGCAACTCATGTCTGAAAACCATGTACATCGTGTCTACTTGGTTGACGGCTCTGGCAAGCCGCTGAGCGTCATTACAGTCACGGATGTTTTGCAGCTTTTTGTGAAGAAGGAGAAGGCGTTCTTTGGAGAAATGGACACGTGAGATCAGGGACCTATAAATGGCTGAACTTCAGCTGCCGCCTAAACAGCTCTTGCCCGTACTTGTACAACTCCAAATCCATCTCATTCTTGGACGTCAGCTCTTTGAGTAGGTCTGGCTCGTTGGCAAGTGCAATTCGTGCCGAGGTGTTGCTCATGACGTTGGCCCTCAAGGCTTCCGCATCTACATCGGCCCAGCCAAGCGTGCTGGAGAGCAGTGTCATAGAGCTCTCCATCTCCTCAAGCACCATTACCAGAGAAAACTGGTTGAGACGGGCTTTTGCTGCTTTCAGATGCATCTCTGTAATGATGATGGATTTATCCATCAGGACGGAGCGGCCGCAAAGAACGCGCACCATCCAGTTGTCTGGGTAGACCTCTAGCCAATCATGCAAGGAGGCATCAGGATCAGGTGATTGGTATGCGTCACAAAGAGCGGTTCTGACCTTTGGTTTGTCCCTAAACCGATCTGCAAGAAATTGCCACCACCTGTAGCTGCTGAGTGTACGGTCCAATGGATCTCGAAGCATGGTTACCCATGCCACAGGCAAGTCCAATGCGAGGGTATCAGGCATGGGTCCTTCTGAGGCTATAAAATCAAGGTCTTTGTGGGTGACATCCAATGTTCTCTGAGCAGCCACGCTTAAATGCGATGCGTAGCATACCCCACCATACCAGGCGCCTTCTTTCTCTGCTTCCACTGTGGGCAATGAAACACCATTTTTCACGTAGGCAATCTGAGGCACACAGTTGGTGTCCCATCCATCATTGCCCCCGGGTATTGGAGCCTTCTCAGCCCTGACATTCTGCCTTGCTATGTTGCAGAGGGTGCTCCCTCCTGCCTTGTGCATGTGTTTGAAAAGTATTTTACCATCCCCGTTTCGAGCCTTTTTTAATGCTTGAGCTCTTGCTTTGACGATGCGAATGTCACAAGGTCCAAGGTGAGGGTCATACTCCCCATCCATTCCTATCCATCCACTGGCTACCACGTCTTTTAACAGGCAATACCGATTTCCTGGCAGCAGGTCCATATCCTTTGCAACAGCCGACGGTAAATGGAACTGTGGCAATACAACGGTCTTCTCTGTGTCCTCGCAATCTTCTAAACCCAAGTTTGGCCAGTACATCGTTTCTCTAAAGTGTTCGCAGAATTCGCGGAAGTTTGATACCATATCCCTCCAACTGTTGCTCCCGACCTTGTGGAAGGAAGTTTGTGCAATTGCTACTTCGATTCTCTCGTCTGTGCGTTCTTCCTCTGGAACCCCAACGAATTCTAGGACCTGGGCAATGGATTTGATGGGGTGGACTTCAAAGTCTTCGTAATTGATGGTCATGGTCGGCCTCCGAAAGTATGATACCGCTTTCATCAGCTGATCGTTCGTCTTCTCCACATACTTGACCCACTTATCGAAATCGTCAAGATTTATTTCTGATGCAGTTTGCGCCTTCTCGTCGTTCTTCTTGCAAAGTGCATCATTGTGTCGGAAGCACTGCCTCTTCCCGAGTACTCTTGCTCGATACCAGGACAATGCAGACTTGACGATGTTGCTGCGCCAAGAGAGCACCACATTGACCTGGTGTTTGTCTAGTACTTTTTTCACGTCATCCGGGTTGAGATTGATCATGGCTGGCATAGAGTCCCCATCTAAGGTGTAGGGACGCATTTTGAAGCCTGCCACTGTGGAATTGGCAATCTGTTTGTAGTCCTGGATGCTTTGACGGTCCACCCGTATGTACTGATTTGGAAGTACCCTCGCTTTCCATTCATCGAATTCTGAAGGGGATTGTGGCATGTTCATGATTGCATCGAGGAATGTCATCTTCTGCTCTGTAGACAGGAAGCTCTCCTCCACAGGACCGTTTGGATTATCGAGCGGTTCGAATCCAGGCACGTACACCCCTGGTATCTGTCCCATCACATCCATCAAGGCAGAGGATCCCTGGTGACCACTGAAGAACATGAGGAATCTATGACGAGGATTCCGCGACGTCCCATCGATTTCCATCGGCTTTCCAGTTTCGTGTACGCGCGATGGTGAAGCGTTCCTCTCTGCCTGTATCCCTTCGAACGTTTCGTCGACCTGCTCTTGATCCATGTCGTTCGGTTCTGGTTCGGGACGTTCGATCGGGTTTCGGAGTTCCACAGCGTTCCCGTCCGAATCATGGTTGTTTCTCCCTCCAGCTGCATCCACGTGTCCTTCCTCGGCTGGGAATCTCACTTGTTTCGTCACCACATCCCCATGCACGTTCTCCAGCGCCGTATCGACGAGGACCCATTCATCTTGGCTGGACTGCCTGGCCTTGTGCACCAATGCGGCCAGTGCGGACGCCACCACCATGAGGACCAAGAATGCCGCACGTGTCGGCCTCCTCCTTGCGTCCATTGCTTCGTGCCGATTCGTGTCTCTCTCGGCTTGGAAACTCGGTGTCGATCCACCATCGCCACCCTCGGGAATGCCGATGGCCAAGAGATCTCGATGATCCGTCCCTTCTCATCGATGTCTTCCCTCCCGACATCGAAATCACCGGGGAAGGTATCGATGGAATCGCGTCCGGGGGGGGGAGGGGAGAAGAAGGGAAGAGGAGGGGAGGAAGACCCGGTTCCAATCCGGGTTCGAAAGGGACTTTCCTTCGGGGTTGAAAGGGAAGGGTTTGGGGACGCGTCCGGGACGCGAAGGGTCGATGGGACATGCGTCCTCCTGGACGTGTCGCTGCACTCAAGCGCACGCCATCGATGGAGATGTCGCGCGTGAGGGTGAGAACGGCGGAGGAGGAGGCGGAACAGGACGAGACGGATCCGTTCTGGAAACTTCCGGTCAGCCTGGAGAAGGGGGAGGACAAATGGAACCCCAAAGCGGGTGAAGCCGACCTGGTGTCGTCGGTGCTGAATGTCGCCAACAACGTCATCGGTGCAGGAACGCTCACGCTGCCGTTTGCACTCAAACAGGCTTCTCTGGTGTCCGGAACGATCCTCATCACCGCCACGGGATGGTTCACCGCCTACTCCTTCCTTCTCCTCACGCGCTGCTGTGAAGCCAGCCACTGCTTCGACTACCGCGAAATGGGTAGGTTGGCGCTAGGAGAACGATTCGGGATCCTGCAACAGACCATCATGATGCTCTACACGATGGGTGCATGCACGTCCTTCGTAGTGCTCATCGGCGATTTCCTGCCTGGCGTCTTCGCCAGCCCTCACGTGACCCAACACCTCACTGCAGGGATGCAAGCCGTCCTCACCGACCGCACCAATATACTCATCTTGTGTGGATTCACCATCCTGCTGCCACTCAGCATGGTCAGAAACCTCAACATGCTTAGACACTCGTCCTTGCTGGGGCTGCTGAGCATACTCTACACAGTCGCTGTCATCTGCGAACAATTCTTCGCCAAGCTGGCCGGTGGCACGACCATGCCGGAAGTGCAAGTATGGGATGTCTCATGGAAGGACCTTGTCGCTCTACCCCTAGTCAGTGTGGCGTACACTTTTCACTACAATGCACCAAGGTACTACCAGGAATTGGAAGGGCGTGGACCAGCCAAGGCAAGGGCACTGGTTGGAGGGTCCTTGTCCCTATGTTGGTTTGTGTACATCATTAGCTCTACGTGTGGGTATCTCACTTTTGGGTCGGAGACCAGCGGTAATATCCTGCTCAACTACGTTCCCAGCACGACGGTAGCTCTAGCTCAGTTAGGCCTGGTATTTCATGTATTCACCAGCTATCCTTTGGTGTTCAATTCCTGGAGAAGGTCCTTCCATGCGTTGGCATTTCCCAACAGACCGCTTACACAAGTAAGGCTCTATATTTACACATCTGCAGGGGTTACCTCGACAGTCTTCGTTGGATGGCTTCTTCCAGAAATCGAGGCAGTGATGGGGTATAACGGGTCTGTCTTTGGTGCCTGGATCGTTTATGTATTCCCCGCGTTGATGAATTTAAAACTGAGGAGGGAAAAAATCCAGACCCTTGAATACCACCTCACCTGGACCATGCTTTTGTTTGGTGTAATGCTTTCCTTTGGGGGAGCAATCACCACATTTCTTGGCCGCAACGGCAAGCTTGGATGAACAGGTGAGGAGAATGAGAAAAGAGTAAGGTACTGATTGCTCAGGTGGCGAGCATACATCGAAACAGATTTATTTTCTGGGTTTGCGCTTTGGCCCTAGTGGTGCGCATAAATTCACTGTGCAGCAAAGAAGCACCCACTTGAAGCACTAGGAGTTTTTCACCACCTGCATTCTGAACCTGCTGTGTTGCTCTCTCTTAGTGATACGTCATTCTCTCCTGTGATGTTGTATTGGTTGTTTCCACAAGAGGCGATGCTGGAATATTGCCTTCGTTAGTCTGTTTGGGGTTATACCGCACTGTGCTTTGCCTTAAATACCGCTCAATTCGTTCACGTGCTTCTCTTGCTCCCTCGCGCAGTTTTGCACTTGTTTCTATGGTTCTCAAAACACTGTCAGAAGGACGGTGTATTGATGCTTCGTCAGGTGAGAGACCACAAATCACTTCGTTAAATACACCATCCAACCGTCGCCCCTCAGGCGTTATGACTTTTTGCATCTGTAGCCTCTTGAACCTATAGTACCAAAATGCTGCTCCGTGAAAGGAGGATAGCAGATCTTTCAACTCATTGACTCCCTGTAAATTTTGTTGCATCAAGACTTCTTGTGCTTTTGGGTAGTCGTGCACAAGGTCAAGTAAAACTGGTTCTTCCAGAGAGTTCCACCAGGTCTTGATAGCACTTGACCTGGAAGAGTAATTAGGGTCAGACGAGCACTTCCGAAGTACAGGCCCTGTGGTTGTCAGACCTGTGTGAATAGACCTATCCTGTGTTGCAATGACGCTTCTAGTAAATTCTGACTCCTGGCTAGTAGAAGGAGTAGTGCTATCTTCACTTTGATTGAAACTGTCTGCTGCTTTGTCCAAGTTGGTGGAAGCTTCCAAGCACACCCCAGGATAAAGGGTTTCGAAGACGTTGCACTCTTCTCTCTGTTCATGCAGAACTGAAAGAATTTCTTCATCGTCTGGGACTGACACTGCATTGGCGAGCAAATCTCCGGCCGGGGCATTGTTCTCACCAGCAAACACAGCGTCGGCCGTTCCTTCTTTGCTTCGGTCTGCATGATGCCTCCGCAGGGACGATAGCTCCTGGCGCAGCATGGACGTACGCTTTTGCAAGTCAATGGCAGAGATTGTTGACGCTGTTGCACATCTAAACAGAGTTCTCAGCATACAACGAGCTTCAGGTATAGAACGAAGACCCAGCCAGCGTTGTATCTCTTGACTAGAGAAGTCTGACGGACTGTGCACCTCCGAGTTGACCAGCATTTCTTGCACTTGCTGAATACGTGCACTTAAGGTAGACATCTCTTCTTCTAAGTGGTCGATCTTTCGCTGAATAGCACTCTTCTCCTCCATTGCTTCTTCCTGATCCAGAGCAATCTTCAGATGATCAATTGAACGAGCTGTATCCAAGCGCTGTGCAATCATCTCCTCCATCTCCAGCCGCACATCGTGTAGCTTCGCCAATGCTGAAATTTCTTGCATCATCCAGGACTTTCTCTGCTTTTCATTGTGCAGTTGTGGAGCAGATTGATTCGGACGAATTACTAGTGTTGAGTAGTCTTCGATTGGTGTCGTAGTCTGGGATGGGTCCTGTGTACCCTTCACCCTTTGCTTCAGGAGATCTTGGACCCTTGCTTTCGCTGCCGCTGCCTCCTCCGTCTTCCGTTTCAGGATCATCTCTTGCTTCTTGTTGACGAGCTCCAGACGTGCAAGTTGAATCTTATCCTTTCGCTTCTCTTTCATGAGTTGCATCAGTTCTTTCTGCTTTGCCTTTTTCCAATTGGAGAACTCCTTATTGGCAACTTCAATCTTCTTCATTAGCTGGACTTTATGTTGTTTGATCTGGAAAATCTGACTTTCAAGCCTGTTTGCTGCCTGCTCAGATTTTTGCTTAAGCCTCTCTAACTTTGTGTAACCGTTGGCCTTCTCTTGCAAACTACACAGCTTGTTCTCAAGGTCTCTCAACATTTGCTTGTGCTTTGCCTTCAGGGACATGCGCTCTTCTGCGCTGGCCTTTTTGCTTTCTTGTACAGCCTGAAGCAACTCGTTCCTTTCCTCTAAAAGTTGAAGCCTCTCCTTCTCAATCTCCTTCAAAGTGTTCTCGTAGTACGATGTGATGGCATTAAGTTTCTCGCCTCCCGTACTCATCTGTCTCATCTGTTCCTCTTTAGACTGCAATGATGCCTCAAGTGCACGCAGCTCTTGGTCCAGTTGCTGTTGCTGTTGCATGTACATCCTTTCACCTGCCTCGTAGTCTTTGATGCATTCCCCTGAACCAAATTCCAGCACTCTTGCACAGTCTGCAGATGTATCGTTCTCTCCTTCCTCAAAGGTGTATGCGGCACCTGCAGCTTCAAGGTGAGAGTAACGACTGACAGTTTTTTCCAGAGCTTGTATGGTAGCAAGGTGCTCCTCCAACACTGTCAATTCCTCACCGGTCACTTCTGGGACCAAGTTTGGATGCTCCGCTGCAAACTTCTCAATCTTGGTCCTGTGAAAGTCTCTTTGCTTTTCCATTTGTAGAAGCCTTCTGGTTGCCAGTTCTTCTCCTGCGCGCGCAGAGGCTAGTTCTCCTCGTAGGTGGGTTGATTCTGCCTCTGCTGCAATGCATCTTGCTTCCAGCTCAGATACCAATGCATGATCCATTTCATGCTGTCCTTGTCCCTTGGCAGATAGCTTCGCACTGTTCAGTTCCGCAGTTAGCTCGGCGACTTCGCGGCGAAGGCTCAGGATCTCTGCAGTGGTGCCATCCCTGTTGACAATCGGTTTATTCTTGATGTTTCGCGCCCGGTTTGCATACTTGAGAGTATTAAGAGTCTCGTCGAAGTTGATATCTGCCGGAGAAACGCAAGCGACCATGACGGTGCGGCTGTTACCCCCCAGAGAATCTTGCAATAGTCTTGTGAGCTTTGAATTTCGGTAGGGTACGTGTCCTCCGACTCGATTTTCTCCTCCCAGAGCGGAGATGACATTCCCCAGCGCCAAAAGACCTTTGTTGATGTGAATTCCTTCTTCCAAACGCAGCCCTTGTGCATTGGTTTTCTTTACCCGTTCTGAGCCAGCTAGATCGACCAGGTTCAGCTTGGCAATGAGCGCACCATCCTCTCCTTGGGAATCGATTGAATCAGGCAGGTTGATGGGGGTCTGTGCCACTGTGATGGTGAAGATGGCGTGACTTCTGCTGCTCCTCTTGTTCATGCCCGTGCTCGCGGTGGTCCTGTAGAGGGTACCCCTTTCCAGACATTCTAGCATTTCTAGTGGAGTTTGCACCTCGAATTCCGTGGCTCCACTGACCGTCACGTTGCCTCCTGGAAACTCCCTCACAAAGCACTGTTTTTGGGCTTCGTCTGGGTGCGTGAGCAGGTCCTGGATAGCTTCTTTGTGCAGCTCTATGAAGGAAACTTTGAGGCTGACCTTTTTGTTTTTCCTTTTTGTTTCCAGCAGCTCGTGAAGCACACGTATGGTGTGTGGAATGACTCCTCTCGGCATGTCTTGGCTGTCTCCTAGGAAGGTGCTCCCCATTGTATAGGTTTTTCCCGATCCTGTCTGTCCGTAAGCAAACACCTGATGCATCCGTCGTTCTTTCGGGTCAGCTTTCATCCAGATTTCCTTGTGCCATTCCAAGCGTGTGCCTTGGTTCTTGATTCGTCGTTTTGGAGGGAAAGGAGGTGGGAACGATTTCTTCGCATGGGAGCAGGTTTTTCTCGTCGTCTCTTCTATTCTATCGTCGTGTACGTACCGTTCCGTTGTATCCTTGGACGACCCCTTCGACGAGCGGCAGGATGCACTCTTGGAACAGTTCATCTTGATCTCTTCCGTTTCCGCCATACACGCAGTCGAAGGTGAAGGCGTGCTTGGTGCCGAGGACCACCTGTTCTCGTTCCCACGGACTCGTCAGCTTCTTTTTCTCTTCCCGTTCTCCCGGTTCTCGGCTTCCCAGGCCCACGTGCATCTCGTCCTCCCGTTTCCCGCGCACTTCGCGATTCGTCGCACCTGTTTTCCAGGCGGGACCACTTGCAAGCATTCTCTGCACCCTTGGTCCATCTCCTTGTCCACCAGGGGTCGTATCATGACCGCCACTTTCACGGGAATCTCTTTGTCTCCCTTTTCCTCCCTCTCGTCCGCCATCGCGGCCATGGCTTGGGCTTGTTCCGCGTCCATGTGCGTCCACTCCATCGCAATCGTCGATGGATGGGTGCGAGACCCAGGTCGGTTCGGGTTCGTACCCGATCCCGTAGTTGGATACATCCCTTTTGAACCAGGGTTTCAGCTTGGTACAAGGTACGCGCTACGGACCGGGGACCCGCCAAAACGGGAACACCCAAGGATTCGAGACAGAAAGTTCGACGAGGACGTCGAACCACAAACCCTCACTGCAACGCTCTGAGCAACCTCGAAGAACACGAACATCACGTCAGTCCACGGAACTTTCCACGACACGTCACATCGTTCATCTCGCTGGAGCGCACCATGTAAAGAGCGCGCGCGACTGCATTGTATATCAGCGTTTTGCTTGACCGAAAGAAACCAACAATCGCTCACCTCCGAACCTCCAAGTGTCCAACACACATCAACGACGAAGAGCGGATCGCTACCGCCATCACATCGGATCATAGAAACCCTAGGGCCGAACATCCCAGGTCCACAACCATCACTCACTGAACTGCTTCTGCCAATATAGTAGGATACTGATCACATCCTCCAATACCCATCGCCCGATGGAAAGGGGACCGTTTGGGAAGGAACTGTTGGAAGGAATGACCCTTCTAGAGATGTGTACCGTTGCCCTTACGATAGCTTACGATATAACTCTCTCGGCTTATAGTACGTTACGATATCTACGGTATCATCAAATCTTAGTTTGAAGTCGAATTAATAACATTGTAAATCCGACGAAATCCGTTCCAACATTCCTTTTTTCTTGTAGAGTCCACAATGTTTTGAATTGATGCCCTTGCTAGCTCACATGCGTATTGTCACAAGGAGTACAATCAAGTCAGCTCTCGCGGTGTTTGTTGTCCTACTGCTATGGTCTCAACTTCATTCCAAGTGCCTTTGCCACATAAATTGTCATGGAACCTAATTAAGTGGTAGGAATCCCAAAATACTTCCTAGCTAGTATTGCCAAAACTAGGATAGGACTGAGGAAAGACTCCTCCTAACACTTCAAGTGGTTGAAGAATTCTATTTCTTCTAATTTATCTAGCACTCTGCTGGAAGAGATGAGCATCACCACCATGGGCGTAGGTGCCGCAACCCTCCGAGTTTGCGAATCAAGTCCCAACCGTTGCACGTCGAATTCCTCAAAACTTACTCGTTGTCCAAGAGGCAAACATGCACCATTGAACACTCCACCATTTGCATCAACATGATGGACCCCCCCATGAGTATCTCTTCATTTGCATCACATGTTTAAACTCGGGTGACCTTAGGTGATCCCACCGCCTCGAGTTTGTGAGACGGAATATTAATATCGTAAGAACTCGCGCACCTTTACGATATCTTACGACACCAATACCATAGCAATGTCGTACTGTAGTTAGAGTACATCATTGCTATGGTACACATCTCCAGGTACAACCCACTCCAAGCCCAAATGGGACGCGCCAAAACCAGCGCTCCCAGCAACCCGAGACGGAGAGCCCGACGAAGACGAGCAAGACGACGAACCCCTGCCTACATCTAAAGAAACCAGTAACACGTGAAGAGGAATCTGTCAGCACACGAACCTGATGTCGCAACGCCTCGTTGATCTCATTGGAGCGCACTACTTAAAGCGCTCGCGACCAAAACTGTAAACAGTTTTTGCACGACCATCAAAGTACTAACGCCCATCTACCTACGAACACTTTACGTACCATTCAACACACGTGCGACAAGTGTGGATCGCTACCGCCATCACGAGACCCCCAAGGAAACCCACGCTTCCTACCTTCCCCGGGGACGGGGGCGTCCCCGGGGCCTTGCCCCCCCCCTCGCGTCCCTCACCCCCCCTCGCCTGCCCGTCCGGGAGGGAGATCGACCGGCCGTGCCATCGGACGACGCGGACGGAACGGAGGGGTCGCACGTCCGGAGCGCGACGGGCCGTTGCCCTCCGGACGCGCGATCTTCGCAACGGAAAGGAGGATGGGACGGTCTCTCGGGGGGTGGAGCCGCGCGAAACGAAGGCAGGAGAGCAGTTTGGGCTCGAGGAAGGGGACCGTTGCGGACAGACGAATCTGCCACCGGACGGAAGAGAGGCCTTGCCTCGAAGGACGGTGGCGATCGCGAAGGTCCGTGCGTCGTGGAAGAGAGAAATTTACAAGGCAAGAGGAACGGCAGAGGAGGATGTGGCCTTCCGTTCAGGGCACAGTCACGCCACGGGACGATTCCATGCGCTGGAGCAGAGTGCCCAGGCCGATCTTCTCGACCTTCATGTATGCATCAAGGGATGCTAGAACTTCTGGTTCGGACGAGCTCTCTAAGGAAGCCGTCACGTATTCATGGAACCTCTTCAACTTCATCCAAAACTTCCTGCGGGACGATTGAGTGGGAGGATCTTTGCGCCAACCTGGATGGTGCTCTTCAGCCTCCATGTACGAGCATTGCGCAGAGCTGTAGTTGCTATTTGTCATTTTCTGCCACAGATCATGCAAGGAAGAAAATTGCTTGCAATTGGTGGGGGCATGAGGTGGAGGTTTGACAGCATGTGCAACCGTGCGCCTTGTGCCTTCCAAAGCTTTGCTCGATGAGTTCCTCGACAACTCTGCAATCATGCTTTTGCATTCTCTGACTTCTTCGTTCAACGCCTTCAGTTTATGATCCACGGCAACGGAATGCTGAGTAAACATGTGCATGAAGGATTGATTCAGCGTGTCATGAGATCGCATGCCCCCACTTGATTGTGTCCGGACAATTTTGGTTTTGAACCTTGGCCAGTACGGGCATTTGAACACAGGATGGCCAAACACTGGGTTGGAAGAACCTTGAGTCGAATGCAACAAGGCACAATCTTGCAAGAAGACAACCCTTGCAAGTTCTAATGTTCTCAAGAAAAGCAAAGCTGCCTCATCCTTCACCCCATCAGTTCTGTTGACCACTGCAGTTGTAGCTTCCTCCAAACCTGGAAATATTTTCTTCAATAATTCTGGGTGGGGTTGCTCTTGTTGGCGTGGCATGCATACATTGGTATAATCACTATGTCCACCTGCTGCCACCATTGCCTTGTGGGCCACATTTGTAAAGTAATTGGTTCGAGCCACAGAAGAAACTTTAGCCCCGTCACCTCCATCCAACCATTTGCCCAGCCTGGTGATGTCCTCTTCATTTATATAGGGGAGTGTCTCCAAATACCTTGCTCCAAACTCTCTCATGTGAGTCACTTTACCCAAATCCAGGTCCAACTCATCACTTACCTTCTTGAATGCTGCATACATTCCTCTGTCCGTGACAGGATATAGCTTTGAAGCATCATACCATGCACGATTCGGAGAAAGAAAATCTGGCAATGGCTCGCCAAGGATGTCAAACCTCCAAACGAGGTATCGGCACGTAGCCCCCAAGGCACATAGTTCCACATCCAAGTGACGGCACGCCCCATGCAGTCTAAGCATGTTTCCACTGTTCTTATGCTTGGTAAGAATGCGCAAGTAGGGTAGGGCATCGGGACCACTCTCTTCATACCATGTGAAGGAAAGGCCAGCAAGTGCACATTCGCGCAATGAATCCCCTCGCATCAAGGTTTGGAAGCAAATTGAAAAGGCCATGGCATGGACAGGGGACATGGCCTTCATGACCCTTTTCCTGTCTTGAATGCTCAGCATCTTTGGCAAGAAGCTAGCATAGTCCTTGCTACCGTCATATTTCAATTCATTTCCTCGATGCCTGGCATTTTTCAGTAATCCTTTGACACGGTGGGATCTGACCTTCAGGTGCGCTGCACGGAGTTTGTTGGTGGCTGTTACTGCAGAAAAGAGCTCTTGTAGAGCGCAAACACATTGATTCAGGTGGGAAAAGGTGCGTCCATCAGCATGCTGCTCATCCACATATGCTTCCGTCATTTGAAGCAGCCAATCAGGGTCTACAATATCTGCCAATCCTCCAAATTCTTCACTTCTCCGCATCCAATTCACGAAACCCCTCCAGTGAGGCTTGTACTTTGCCCTTGTGCTTTTCTGTTGTGACATCTTCGCCTCCCACTCTACCAGTAGTGGGTCCAGCTCCTTGCTGGCGCCCTCGTTCATGTCGATTCTTCTTCGTGGATCAACAAGCACCTGCTGAGCCGATACTCGGAATGGCCGTGCACCCGTTCTTGTTCGGAAGGACGCACCTAGAACGGCAACATTTGCTGGTTGCTGGTCCACGTTTGTTCTAGAATGCGACGAGTCGCCCTGTTTGCCCTCTGGCACAGTCCCACCGGAAACGGAAGCGCAAACGTCGCCCTACTCACCTGCCCGGTCAACGAGGTGGCAAAGCAGTAAGACGATGCTCGGCTACGTCGTTGACCCGACACAACCTCCCCCACCCCCGCGAGTTCTGGCGTCGACGTTGGTTCTGCCGCTGTCAAGTGCCACGATGCCCTCACGCACCTGGTCGAAGTATCGTGCACAGCAACTTCGAGCCTGATGATCTACCCCCGGACTGTCCAGTCGAAAAACGATTCCACACCAGGAGGAAGAAGCAGCGAGCTTACCCCTTCAAATGTGCACCCCGTCGTCCCAATCAGTATGTCGGTGCCGTTTTGTGGGGTGGAACTTGAAGCACACAGTACCTTGGGAATGAAACATGGAGAGTGCTGAGCAGGATTTTTTTCAAAACAGGTGTTATTACAATGCGCACCAAGGCACTCCATGTCTTGTGAAATAAAAAATGACAGTTGAAATGCACACTTGAAGACATAAACAACTAAAGTGAAGATTGTCTAAAGCAGCACCTCCATCCATCTGCCATTGCTGCTGATGCATCAGCAGCAGCATCGAAACTTCTTGCCATTGCTGCTGATGCACCAGCAGAACCTCCATCCATCTGCCATTGCTGCTGATGCACCAGCAGAACCTCCATCCATCTGCCATTGCTTCTGATGCATCAGCAGCACTTCCATCCATCTGCCATTGCTGCTGGTGCATCAGCAGCACCTCCATCCATCTGCCATTGCTGCTGATGCACCAGCAGCACCTCCATCCATCTGCCATTGCTGCTGATGCAGCAGCAGCACCTCCATCCATCTGCCATTGCTGCTGATGCAACAGCAGCAGCATCGAAACTTCTTGCCATTGCTGCTGATGCATCAGCAGCACCTCCATCCATCTGCCATTGCTGCTGGTGCATCAGCAGCACCTCCATCCATCTGCCATTGCTGCTGATGCATCAGCAGCAGCATCGAAACTTCTTGCCATTGCTGCTGATGCATCAGCAGCACCTCCATCCATCTGCCATTGCTGCTGGTGCATCAGCAGCACCTCCATCCATCTGCCATTGCTGCTGATGCATCAGCAGCAGCATCGAAACTTCTTGCCATTGCTGCTGATGCATCAGCAGCACCTCCATCCATCTGCCATTGCTGCTGGTGCATCAGCAGCAGCATCGAAACTTCTTGCCATTGCTGCTGATGCATCAGCAGCACCTCCATCCATCTGCCATTGCTGCTGGTGCATCAGCAGCACCTCCATCCATCTGCCATTGCTGCTGGTGCATCAGCAGCACCTCCATCCATCTGCCATTGCTGCTGATGCATCAGCAGCAGCATCGAAACTTCTTGCCATTGCTGCTGGTGCATCAGCAGCACCTCCATCCATCTGCCATTGCTGCTGGTGCATCAGCAGCACCTCCATCCATCTGCCATTGCTGCTGGTGCATCAGCAGCACCTCCATCCATCTGCCATTGCTGCTGATGCAGCAGCAGCACCTCCATCCATCTGCCATTGCTGCTGATGCACCAGCAGCACCTCCATCCATCTGCCATTGCTGCTGATGCACCAGCAGCACCTCCATCCATCTGCCATTGCTGCTGATGCAACAGCAGCAGCATCGAAACTTCTTGCCATTGCTGCTGATGCATCAGCAGCACCTCCATCCATCTGCCATTGCTGCTGGTGCATCAGCAGCACCTCCATCCATCTGCCATTGCTGCTGATGCATCAGCAGCAGCATCGAAACTTCTTGCCATTGCTGCTGATGCATCAGCAGCACCTCCATCCATCTGCCATTGCTGCTGGTGCATCAGCAGCACCTCCATCCATCTGCCATTGCTGCTGATGCATCAGCAGCAGCATCGAAACTTCTTGCCATTGCTGCTGATGCATCAGCAGAACCTCCATCCATCTGCCATTGCTTCTGATGCATCAGCAGCACTTCCATCCATCTGCCATTGCTGCTGGTGCATCAGCAGCACCTCCATCCATCTGCCATTGCTGCTGGTGCATCAGCAGCACCTCCATCCATCTGCCATTGCTGCTGGTGCATCAGCAGCACCTCCATCCATCTGCCATTGCTGCTGATGCAGCAGCAGCACCTCCATCCATCTGCCATTGCTGCTGATGCACCAGCAGCACCTCCATCCATCTGCCATTGCTGCTGATGCACCAGCAGCACCTCCATCCATCTGCCATTGCTGCTGATGCACCAGCAGCAGCATCGAAACTTCCTGCCATTTCTGCTGATGCATCAGCAGCACCTCCATCCATCTGCCATTGCTGCTGGTGCAACATTGGCAGAAAACCCGAAGAATTCGGGTCGAGCCGTTCACGCAACAGGAGGCACAAGCAGGATGAGCCTGCGTGTCGGGTTCATGTCGAGGTTCCTGTCCTTTCCAGTTGCCTGTCGCTTTGGCTTCTGCGGACGTGCCGCTCGCAGGTGGACACGCAAGCTTTCCCCATCGTGTGTCCGTTCATGGCATCCAACAGAGCCACCGCGGCATCCTCTTCGTTCGTCCCGATGCTGTCTCATCCCCCCACCCATCAAGCCGTGCCCGTCGCGTGTGGTTTCGTGGGCGTCGTCGTGTGCCACGAGTGGTAGGGTTTGCCGGGGACGTTTACGTCGATGTAAGTGTTTCCTGGTTTCCATGGAAACCGATCCACCAGGGACGTTCGAGGGAGGGGAGGATGGAAACCAAGTGGAAACTAGTTTCCACGTCCCCGGCGTCCCCCAGGAGCGTCCCCGGGAGGCCTCGATTGGCGTCTGAAACCCCTCCGGAAACCGCGCTGGTTGCGTTTTTATTCGGCTGGGGACGAATCGATTCAGGATCCACCCCCCCGCGGACGTGGAAAGATCCCTGTGTTCTCCCCCACGGAATCCCCCCCACGAAGATCACCGGGGAACAGGGGGGGTGGGCCCCGATCCACCGATGCCCCCCCGAGGAGGGCGTCCCCGGGCAACGTCCCCCAGTTCCGGAAACCTAGAGAGACGAAGCCCTCGGACCAGTCCTACCCATTGGACCGACTGCCTCCTACAGAAGGACCCTGATCAAGTACTTCTTATAAGGAACCCCCTTTCGGTTCGAATCGAGAGGGGCGAAAGGGATCGGCTTGGATCCCTGTGGGAAAGGGACGAAGGCAAAGCGGGGAGGCAGATACACCCCATTCGAGCAGACACACCCCAGTTGCGTGGCACGTGTGTGTGCACGTGCTTCGCTTCGCGCGACATGGCCGTCGCACGCGGCCTGCGAAGGACGTTGCAGGTGGTTTCTCGCACGAGACAGGTGAGTAGAGGTGGGATGGAAGCCGAAAACGCAACAAGGAACGCGGGAGGAGGCTGACGACGGTGCGGAACGCAGCACCAACCACCCAAGTGCTGCACGAACGGTTGGTGGACCGCAAGCGAGAGCTGGAGGGACGTGCACGAGCTCAAAGGGAGATGCCAAGGCGTGGAAGGCACAGGAATGGGTAACAGGAGGCACAGCAGCAGCACAAGCATCACCAGGACACTCTACCGAGGCAGTGCTCTCTCCACGACCGTGACAGCAGAAGATCCAAGACCCATGTGTCCCAACTGCCAAAAAGCAATGGAACCCATCCGAGGGAGACAATCGGCCGGTCAATCGGACGGGCTGAGGCTCGAAGAAACTAATGGACAAAAGTCCATCTACTGGTGCGGATCGTGCAAGGACATGCACACCCTGTCTGTGAAGCTGTCCACGGACAAAAACTTGTACCCTCAACAACCAGACAAATCCTCCTCCCACATGCATCCAGCCATGGATCAAAGCGGAGAAAGCATGCAGACCTTCACCAGGCAACAACCAGAAGAACCTATCACTGTACATGGAGGGTCCACCGGAGGGAACAACATCCTGGGTGGGAAGAATTGGGGCACATCCGACCTTCCCACGCCGAAGGAAATATGTGATGCTTTGGACGAATTCGTGATCGGCCAGAAACATGCCAAGCGCATCCTTTCTGTCGCCGTGTACAATCACTACAGACGTATCAACCACGAAGCTGCGAAACGCGCTACTGCGAATTTTGCCAATGTGTCCTCTGCCGTTTCCAAGTCCGATGATTCTCTTTCCAACAGCAACCAGAATCCATCTGTATACGAGGAGACAACCCACGAGAACCTGCCCAGATGGACGGAGGATGCAGAGAATGGCGAGGAGCACGTGGAGATTGAAAAGAGTAACGTCCTCCTCATGGGGCCCACGGGCAGTGGAAAGACGCTGCTGGCCAAAACCCTGGCGCGTTTTGTGAACGTACCATTTGTCATTGCTGATGCCACAACACTGACTCAAGCAGGTTATGTTGGTGAAGATGTGGAGTCCATACTCTACAAGCTGTTGCAAGCAGCTGGCTTTAACCTGGCAGCAGCACAGCAGGGGATTGTGTACATTGATGAAGTTGATAAGATAACAAAGCGGAGCGAGAATGTAAGTATTACGCGGGATGTGAGTGGCGAGGGAGTGCAGCAGGCTCTACTAAAAATGCTTGAGGGTACTGTGGTCAATGTCCCCGAGAAAGGTGGCCGCAAAAACCCACGGGGAGATTTTGTGCAGGTGGACACAAAAGACATCTTGTTCATCTGTGGTGGAGCCTTTGTTAATCTGGACAAAACAATTACTGAAAGAACTGCCGAATCCTCCATGGGTTTTGATGCACCTGTGAGGTCCATGGCCGCTACTGCAGTGACAGGGAGTGATCCGCATTCGGCAACTTCGCGTATATTGAGGAAAGCTGAAAGTTCAGACTTGATTCACTATGGATTGATTCCTGAATTTGTGGGGCGCTTCCCCATCCTTTGCTCCTTGGAATCCCTCAGCGAGCACGAACTGATAAGCGTGCTGACCCAGCCAAAGAATGCTCTCCTTAAGCAATACAAAGCGCTCTTAGGGCTTTCTGGTGCAAACCTTCATCTTTCAGATGGAGCGCTGTCAGAAATCGCACAGATGGCAATTAAAAGAGGCACCGGTGCAAGGGGCCTTCGTTCCATCCTGGAAGGGATCCTTACGGACGCAATGTTTGAGGTACCGAGTCTTTCGGGTTCTGCAGCTGTTTATGTGGACGAAGAGTGCGTGCGTAAAAAATGTGCAGAGGTCTTGCAAGGGAGTGGGACACTAGCAGAGAGGATCTCTCGGTCGAAAGAAAATGTTGCACGTGATTCAGATGACATTCCTGATGCTGCAGAAGTCTAAATATACGGATGTTTCTTATAAAGTTGCCCTGGTTGGTATGCCAGGCACTGTGAATATGTCAAAATGTAAACTACACTAGGTTGTATCGAGTTGCTTTCTACATCAGACATTTCACCTTTTCAAACCAACTTGTCAGTCTCTTTGCTGAAGTATGCAGGGTTCGCATCTTCTTCCTCCTCGGTGTCCTCATCATCTCCCTCGTAGACTTCATCCCCAGAATCCAAATGCCCTCCCAGTAGCCTTGCAAATGGGCGGGTGAGGTCTGCTGCTTCAAACACAATTTTCAGGGCTGCAGTGATTGGAGCAGCCATGAACATGCCGGGGATTCCCCAAAGCATGCCCCAAAAGATCAAGCACAACATGACGGAAATGGGATGCAAGTCCAAGGAGTCGCCCATAACTTTTGGTTCCAAAATATAACCCCAAAAGATATGCAGTGAAGTGGGCAATGCAATTGCTAATATCAGAGTCAGGCCTGACGTTTCCGCTGACACCAGGATCAGTGGGATGGGAATCATCGTGGCTATGATGGGCCCGACATTCGGAATAAAATTCAAAAGAAAATTCAAGAATCCCCAGAGCACCGCTAGATGAACTTGCAGTGACACGAAGACTAGTGATGTTGATATACCTACACCTACGCTGATCACGAATTTGATGGATAAATACCTCTTGATTCTGGACTCTATTCTACCTACCATACCTTTCCTTGGGACAGGGATCCCACCTGCCCCCTGCCCCAGCAAGAGGTACACCGAGAACAACAGCACGAGAAAAGTGAGCTCTACGATGACAAAGGCTTGGGAGAAGACGTAGTTGGTCACTTTGAGGGCCATGTCTGCCAGGTGCAGTTCTTCGAATTGGGTGTTGAGGCTATCGAAACCGACGCCCCTTTGTCGGAGAATCTCTGTCGTCCTGTCTAGCAGCTTCTTGACGTTCTGCTCGTACATCTTGATATCCCGAACGAGTTCCTTGATCGAGGAGAAGAGCAGCAATCCCACGAACCCCAAGACGGCGAAGGTGAAGAGCAGGCTGAGTCCCACCGCAAGTGGTCTCGGCATCGGGATCAGTTGCATCTGGAAGTCTACGACAGGCAGAAGCACCTGGCTGACGGCCACAGCTAGGATCAACGGCACCATCACAGGCTGCATCCAATGCAGAGCAGCGGCACTGATGATCACAGCGATGGTCACCGCCGAGACGAGTTCGATCCGACGTTCCAAGGCCTTGCTCTTGGTCCCTTGCCGTTGCGTGGATGCGCTGCGTCCTTCCCTCCGCGCCGGACGGATCTCCGTTCCTTCCACCTCCATCTCTTCCGACCCCAGAAGCGTAGAAACACGCTCTGGGGTGCGTCGGAGACGCGCAATCGTCGCGGTTGCGCCGGTTCTGATGGCGCGCTGTGCGTCCTTGGTTCCTCGATGCAGCAATGCGCGTTCGTCCCACGAGTGGAACGGACCTTAGTCCGAAATTGCTCCCCTTTCGAAAGGGAACGTGACCCGAGGTTTGAAACCGGACGGATCTCGGATTGGCACGGCTGTCCTTGGTTGTTTTTCGTTTCTGTTGGTTCCTGGGGGGACGAATCGTCCCTTCCCCAACCGATGGGGGACGCAGGGGAAACCCGAGGGAGTTTCTTCTCCATACTCCACGTGCGATGCTGGATCCAGCGAAGTGCCCGACAGACACGTCGACCTGAATGCCATGTGCGTGCATGGAACGTCGAGGAGGCGGTTCGAACAGGATCCAGGGAAAACTCCAAGAAACTGATCCTCTCGTTCCGACGATGCAACCTTGGCAACCACTTCTGGACCGCCTCGGACTAACACGCATCCGCGGTGAGACAAGGTTGACAGGCGGTGTACCTCCGGGAGGAGGCCTTGGTGAAGGAATGGAACACCACTGCACGAGAAGTTGTGCGGAATGCTCGACCGTACTCCACCCGTGAGTCATCGTATCCAAAGAGGTTACACTTGATGATCCAGTCTATTAGGAGTTGCACCTCGCGGAGCCATAGCATGGATTTGAAATGGCATGCACCGTTTTAAGCAGCATGCCGGAATCCAAAGAACCTCTTGCAACATGCAGCGTGTGTTCAGGAGCACTTGTGCAGTGCGCTTTGAATACAAGATCCCTACACCGGGTGCCGGTGGGCTACACCAATACGCACCGTTCGTCCTATCAGGCCGATGATTTGGCGTAAAATAGGTGCTGAAACATCCTCGACACCTCCTCGGCATCTTTGACATGCACTGATGCCATACTGCCCGCACGACTTTGCTTCAATTGGATTGGACCAGCCTGGAAATTCAACAAGTCAACATCTAGCATGAAGACAGAGAAGATATCTGCCCTGCCGGGTGTGGATGGACCATAGCCTGCAATCTTGGATTCCTCAGATCCTCGCTCTTTTTGACAGGCAAGAAGAATGTCGATGTTCGTGCAGTGCCGGGGAAGCTGGAGCAGGACGACGATGGTCCAACATGCAAGGCTTGCACCCACACTGCATTCCATTGCCAAAGACTTTGCAAATGGATTTCAAACAACCAAGTGGAAGAGTGTTATTGCGCTACTTCCGTGGGATACAAACCAAACACGGATATCAAGCAGCCCTGTGGAAGGGATGGCGTGAATTCCAAAGGGCATTCTTGTGTGTGTAAGTAATTGGAAGCTAAAATGTTCATTGAAAACTGATACTTTCACAGCTCCTGAAAGCCCACTTCTCTTCCCCTTCTACGTGCTGCCATCAGTCCAGCTTGAAACCACATCGTACTGAGTGTAATGAAGGAGTAGGCAAGCACAGCGGTTCCAATCGAGATGCCTATGCCCAGCATAAGAAGCCTTACTGGGAATCGAGGAATGAAGGTTGGAATAAAAGGCACCAACACAAGCACAAGTGCTGAGGCCATGGTCAGAGGCAAAGTCCTCCATAACAGCGTTTTTTTGCCATTTGCCTCTGGAAAGTGCTTGACTTTCGTGTTCCCTGCATTCGTGTAGACATTTTCTTGATGAAATGTGCCTACCCCAAAGCAAACCAGCAACCAAGTGTACATTACCGTTCCAAAGCAAACCACGCCCCATTCATACACTAAGATCCATCCACACATCGGTGGAACCTGCCTTGGCACAAGAAGCACTGTTGGGAACATAAAAGCCAGAGTGAGAGAGGTAAAGCCGATTGCCATGGTCAATTCATTCAGGAAAGCAACCAGAAGAGAAGCCAAAGCGGGATGTACCGGTGTCTTGCATGTGAAAACCGGAGACCCCTTTGGCTCTTTGCAGCAACTCAACCAGATGTACAGAGCTGCCATGAGACATAGGGGGAGCAGGAAGAGAACGATCGTTTGTGACAATAGCCATGTATCTGCTGGGATTGAGCGTAGCCTCCCACGAGTGCTCCTCCAAATTGATGCAGGTTTGACCAGCCAAGAAGACCACCAATCCCAGGGCTTGATTGGCCCCAAGGTGTAGTGGATGACCTTGAGTGAGCCCTCGGGTACTGACCATCTTTCAGAATTGAAAATATACAACCCAACGTCAGCATTGTAGCATGTTGGTAACCTTTGAAGCTTGAGGCCTGATTGAGAGGGTGGCACAGCCAGTCCGTCATCATCATGAGTGACCATTTCTCTTGAAGGGACAAAGAGCGGTGCATTGACAAAGTCTGCAAAGTATGAATCCAGGAAACCTTGATCGCCACCGTCATAGGAGTGAGTGCTGTGGATGTTGCGCATCATGTCGTCGAACAGACTTTCATCTGGGGTAGCAACGATCACTCCAGTATTCATGTGTTCAGAATGCTTAAGGTTTGCACAGTATCCTCTTGTTCCCCCGCATTCAAAGAGCTCGTCGATATTCTTCAGCACGACTGTATCTGCATCCAAGTACACCACCTTTCTGTATGGGAGCTTGAATATGACAAGCTTGGTAAAAACAGCCCAGAACCTCGCAGGAGTGACGTATCCAGGTACTCTGCTTGGATTGAGTATAGTATCGGCAGTGTAGATTTTCCATCCGTCTCCTTTCAACGTTTCGACAGCCTCTTCAGAAGCTGCAGTAACGACGCATACGAGTTCCTTGGCCGTTCCAGTTTCTCGGATGGACTGGCCCAACACTCTCACACCCAGCAAGAATTCGTCCCCGTAGAGCAGTGTCACGTAGGCTTCGTTACCTGCCGCAGTAAATACAGATACGTTGCTTTTTTCTGATCTTCCCCCTTCTGGCTCCCTACTTCCACTGGCAAGGGTCCTTTCTCTGATTCCAAGCACACCTTGCATCCAGCACCCAACCGTGGCCAGTCCCATCAGCAACAGAGTGCGCCATCTTGATGTTTGTGAGCGCGACATCGCCGTGGCCGCCTGCCTCGAGGAGGGTCCTGTCACGAAT
The DNA here is from genome assembly GCA_020975725.1 of Picocystis sp. L7. Classification (NCBI taxonomy): domain Eukaryota; kingdom Viridiplantae; phylum Chlorophyta; class Picocystophyceae; order Picocystales; family Picocystaceae; genus Picocystis; species Picocystis sp. L7. The sequence continues at coordinate 682,126 of QXJR01000027.1, read as the reverse complement.
CGAAGGGGTGGAGCGGGTGTGCTACATCGTACCAGGTAATTGGGCACTATGGACCCAAACTTCCTCGAGATCGAACCGGGGTGAGGGCCCGATCGAACCGGACGGTCCCGGGTGGAGGGCATCGGTCTTGCCAAGGGAGGGTGGCGGAGGATCCCCACCCGATCCGGTCGGATGGTCCGTTTCTCAGGAACCTGGATCCCTCGTTGATCCGAGGCGATCGACCCCGACACGTCAGCGCAAGCGGATGGAGAGTTTCTTCTCGGGTGGAGAGGTCGAACGCACGTCGAGGGCCCGACTCGCATGCCATCGAACAAATGTTGCGGGAACGGCGATGAACGACTCGATCCCGAGCGCCGCGCATGTACCTGCACGGGTAAGATAACGTAAATGAACGCGATGAACGCACCCGTGAGGATTTCCAATCCATGGTACAAATGCCTAGCATGGGGGCATTGTCGGAGCGCCTCTTGAAATGCCGTCCACTGCGCTTGTCATGGACGTTGCCACACACGGCGAGCAAGACATCTAGCTGGAGGAGTCGGAGGAGTTGACAAATCGGATGCTAGAGATGCAAGTGCCCACTAGGAGTAGAGTAAAAAGTCGGCAACATGAACGCACAAAGAGACGAATGAGACCGTCACCTCTACCAACCCGGAAGGGCTGTTCAATAGAGTAGTACATGCTCAATGACTCGTTGTTCATTTTTGTGGCTACGATTGCATAGCTCAGCAATTGAAAGCACTCGAGTATCCACGTTTATGCATGGATTTTGATCGAGGAGGCCTGAAGCCAACTAGATTAGCCCTACTAAGCTATTCCGTTTGTTTGATGGACCGTAAAGCCCCTTTTGTGAATTCTCCTTTCCTTTCCCGGCCGTTTCGAACTCGTTGGTGCACGGTTCTGAACCAGGATGGGATCGCCCCATGGGACCGTTTTCGTCGATCGTCCATAAGTATGCTGCCGTTTGCAACGCGCCAGGAGGCTGGCGAAGAACGTCGCTCGGTATCGGAAGGAGTGGTGGAAACTCGGCCGAGCAATGGGAAATTCGGATTCACAGGCGACGCAAGGACGCGATGGATGGCGTTCCGAGTCTGTTCGGACGATGCTCCGTCCGTAATGGTGCGACAGTCGCGGACGTGTGCGCTTTGCTGTCGGTTGGATCGTTTGACCAGGTGGTCGTTTGTGCCGTCCGATGTTGGATTCCTCGGTATCTTCGTCGACGGGTGACTTGGTAGTAGACTCGGTCGAAGGTTGGGTTGGATCACCAAGTGTGGGGTCGTTCCCCACTGCAAGGGCCACGTTCTTTCAACACTCCTCCTTGGGCTATTGGGTCCGATGAACCGGGGGTGGCCTCGATGAATATGTTTCCCGACCGAGTAGTACTACGTTCGGGCAATGCACCTTGGTCTAGAGGTATGGGTTGATGTGAGATCGGCGTGCAAAGTATCATCGTGTTGCTTGAAATCCTCGTCCGTTCATGCCTCGATCTTCCCAGCACCATATTTAGTCGGAAAGGGATTCTAGCTCGTCATTGCGTTGGAATGAGAATAGCGATTGCGAGACAGCCATTGCCATCGTGACGACGGCAGTGATGCACGTGATCCACATCAAGGATATTGCAGAGGAGGGTTGAGCTGCCTATCTTACAAGTGGAAGAGAGGAATTCGGTGTGTCCGTCCTTTGCTACCGTTGCTGGCTGAAGAGCGCCCAGCGATGGCATCGTGATGCGCTTGATTGGATTGGCTACACTCCTTTGGAACTCGGCATGCTCCTATCGGTGGGGAAGCTCCATCCATCGACCGTTCCCCGAAGAGCCACGAGCGTTCGGCCCGACACATTCCCTATCTCCATCTTGCATCCTCTGCGGTCTATGGCAAAGAATCGAAACGACGCGGGAGGAGCCCTTCCTCGAACCAAGGAGACGAAAGCGTTTCGAGCGGTTTGCAGCTCCGATGCCGACGTGGCGGATCAATTCCGGAGCGAACAGCGGTGCTCAATATTCCGGAAGTGCACTCATTACTGAGGACGGCAAACCTGTCGGGAATGAGCAGGCGCGGGCCGTCGCGAAACAGATCGCTGAGGATCGACACCGAGGACAGGTGGTCGACATTACGCAGACCAGCAAGGCACTCCCTGCACCTGAGCGGGCCCTTTCCCTCGCATCCGAAGCGGATGTATCAGAGCAAGAGTCCATAGAGCTTCAGAAAAGGATCAACAAGCTTTACAGCCAGCCGATGAAGGAGGTCCGGCATCCAGTGTCGCAAAGCCTTCGTGTCATGAAAGTCAAGCTTCTGAAACAGGGAGAAATCATTACAGTCGAAGATGACAACCTGCACTCCCTTGTTGAGATATCGGAGGATATCAAGAAAGGTGACTGGGTCCAACTGCAGCTGCTGAGTGACTTTACAGCCGCATGGGAGAAAGTATCCGAGACGGTTAGTCAGCAGTGGGAAAAAGAGGTGCTCATGGAGAAGCTTGCCTCTGCCATGGCTGAAGATGAGTTGGCAAAATCTAGAGGAAACAGCGCCTTCAAACGTGGGGACTTTGAAATGGCGGAGCGGTACTACTCGCAAGCCATTTGCACCAACGATGGTTGTCCAGCCTACTTCTGCAACCGTGCACTGAGCAGAATCAAGCTGCGAAAGTTCGAAGAAGCGGTTGAAGACTGTACACGTGCTCTGCAGATCGATCCAGTGTCAATCAAGGCATTGTTGAGGAGAGGACACTCCCACTTGGAGATGGGCTCGTTAGGAAAGGCAGTAAAGGACTTTGATAGTGTGCAGCGACTGGAGCCAGGCAATCCTGATGCTGTCAAGAAGATGGAAGAAGTTGAGAAACGGAAAAAGGATCTATTGACGATTGAGGCAAAAAGTGCAGGTACTCTGTTTCCTGAATTATTATGATCATCTCAGCATAGAATGCTCGTTGTGGTTCTCTTTTCTATGATGCAAGTATCCAACGCGCATCTTGTATCGACTCTACGCATTGCTGTAATTACGAGCAAAATATTGGTCTACTGTCTCTGAACTCAACCTTCCTGGGACGAATCCTCCCATGCGTTCTCAGGATGACAAAAAACGGTCGACGGACTTTCCGGTGCATCCGATATGTTGCTCTCGAACGTGCTGTGTGTATACCTACTGGACGCGCCTTCTGCGATGCCTGCGGTACATGCATCTGTGAGGAGGTCACTCGAGGTGGCGGCTGTGGACTCCAGGTCCTCACCCAGTTGCCCAGCAGGCCGCTTGCCCTCAGTGTCGTGAGGCGGTTCGACGTGGGTACGTTGGGACCCCGTCCTTTCGGTTTTCCTCTTGTTTCCCATCTGTCGGACGCGTCCTACTAGGAGTCGACCCACGATCACGTACACGCCCATCCACAAGGCACTCACCTGCGTCACCCCGTATCCCAGAGCCACACGGGCCATAGTTGATGATCGCTGGAGTCCTGGAGACTTTTCCCGGAATTCAAAGTGCCTTGAATTTGCCTTGCAAATGCCAACCGGGGAGCATCAACGACTCGTGGTCGCGACGGTTGGTTCGTAGTGGCGTCTTCTTCGATGTGCTTGCCCTGCCCTCCACCACACACTGCTCTTCCTTTGGGCGGGAACCCCCCTCCCTGAAGCTCCCTGTCCCCCCAGTCCATCCGACCCCAGTGGGTCACAGATTCCTCGGACGTACTGGGGTCGGATCCGAACGTTGGGCAAGACGGTTGGGGGGGATCCCCTGGAAACGTACGGTTCGAAACTGCCGATGATGAGGACCTTGTTGCTCTGAACGAGCGTCCGGCTCTTCGCGGCGTGGACGGGATTCCTCGGGAAGCGAGCCCGCTCGAGCCAGGAACGATTCAGCCTTGCGTCAGATGGAGAATCACGATGGAGACGTAGATGGCCATGACAGTTTGCCGTGAGGAATCGAGCAATGGCTCTGTTCATCCAATTCCAAGTGCATGCGAATCGATGGTCATTCTCGAACTATGCTGATTCCTGATGTGGCTCCTTCTCTTCGTGTCGCTTCCCTCGCTTGGTATGTGGGCATTCACGTAGACCTTTACCGAGGTGCGATTCCCACCTGCTCTTTTTGCCATCACGTGCAGGGCGACAGAAGGAGATTCGATAATGTTGAACTTCTGTTGGATTCTTGAAGACGACGATCTTCACGACCTTCTGGCTTGTTGAGCATCGACGCTGGTAAGTGAGCTTTTTATGTTCTCCTGTGGCCTTTTGTTTGTGGATGATATGTCATGGGTCATGGGAGCTGTCCAATCGCTATGGAGAAAGCGGCGTTCCGTTACACAGTGCTTTTGGCAGAGGGACATCTCGATCGTCCTCTGGCACGAGGTCGTGGCTTATGGTCCAGGTCTGCTACAGGTTCAAGTTTCGTTTCGTCCATACCAAGCTCAGGTCCATGCTTCTTCCTTGTTTCATCCCCGGTTCTTCCACCTGTTCCATCCAAGCGTCTCTGTCCAAGCAACACCCAGGACGTGTGGTATGAACCACGTCTGTCTTGGTGTCTGTGTCATCGAGCCTGATCCATTTGCCTGGGGAAAGCTCCATCTCAGCTATTTCGGATCCGCACAAGGCAATGCCTCCACTTCAACACTGGAACATCCTGGGGCACTCCCGCCGAGGAGTCCTGACAATCGAAGAGGCATTCCTCTGCGCCACATGGCCTCTGGACCCAGGTGCGCGTGTCCCGACACTACGTTCGTCGGCATTCGCGTGTCGGATTGCGTTTTGCCGACGGCTTTCGCGCGCTTGGATGGCGATGGAAGGCGCTCCTTCGACGCCAGAAGGGAGCGTACATCGTCCCATCGATCCTACCGAAGCCGAGGAGGAGTTCCACGAGGTTCCGAATGCCGAAGGAGAGTCGGAGGAGCGCGTGGAGTCCACGCCTTCCAGAAAGGGAAGGTTGCGTGGTCGCTGCACGAGTTCCCTCGATCAGAAAGAATTGGAGGAACACGTCGTGGCCATGGAAGGAGGGAAGGATCCACCCTTGAGCCCGAAGCAGTGGATGAAGAGCGTGGCGCGGCGGTCGAGGAAGAGAAGTGAATCGGCCGACGCTCGTGGAAGCACGGAAGAGGAAGAAAACACCAAGGCAGATGCACTGCCGATGCGGGCCGGCGATGAAGATGTCGAGTCATCACCAACCGCAACGAAGTGCAAGTCAAGTGACATGAGGAGGGTGCAAAGCTCGGTAAGTCGAGCTGGGGAAGCGGACTCGGACCGAGAGCTGTCGACTTGGGAAAGAGAAGGGAACAAGGTGAAAATTGTAGGAAATGGATACTACGATCTGCTAGAGAGAGACGTAAAGAAGCCTGTGAATGAAGCTTTTGCTTATTTATTTGAGGATACTGCAGAAAGCTGCTTCTTTCGGAAGTGGCACAGAGCCCGTGGGACTGCCAACCTGAATATTTTCCCTTGGAAAGAGCTTCGAGACAGCAGGATGAGATCTGTAAGTTACAGGGCCTTTGGGAAAGACCCAATCTTAAGAAACGGATTCGAAATTGTGGAGGAATGGTATGTTCGGAACGTGGAAGGTATTGGTTGCATCGTGGACGTAGACATCTCCACGCCGTTTTTACCGTATGGGAAGAATTATATGGTGAGAGAGAGCTTCTGCTTGATGTCCCTGAATGAAGAGGAGACACATGTGAAGGTTGCAAGCACTGTGATTTTCTTGAAGTCAACCATGTCTTTCATTCAAGGGAAAATATTGAAGAATGCAAAGATGGGATCTACAAGGAGCTCTCAAAAGCTTGCAGATACGCTTGATGAAGAAGATCAGCTGGAGCAGACCAAGCCCAATGCAAGTGCAAGAGACCTGCCAGAAAGCCTGCCAGAAGTAGACTTGGAAAAGCTCGAGCGAATCCTGGGAGTATGGACGGTCAAGCAAGAGCCCTCGCCTGTGCTACTTGTATCAGTCTGGTTATCTCTAACAGTTGGCATGTTCTTTTGCCTGTTGAAAACACAGCTTGATGGGATGGGCAGTTTGGTGTCTACGATTCAGGCCGATCTGAGCTTTGGCAGAGCATTTGGCATGCACCTGCTGCGGTCCAGCCTCCGAGTCATCACACGGCCTGACCTTCCTGATAGTTTTGACGAATTTGTATGGTCCCTGATTCCTGCCTTCATGCTGGTAAAGCTATGGGACAAGGTGACATCCTTTTCTCTGTCAGCGGCACCCGAAGTCTCTTTGAAGTTGGAAGTTGTCAGTATGCCGGACGATGTTGCGTCGATGAAGGGAGAAGAGGTTTCCACTCAACCCGAGCCAGGGAGGCGGAAACGTGGAAAGAGAACCGCAAAGTTCATGGCCCAAAACATGCGCAACTTTGAGAAGCTGCAGGAAGCACTACTTGGAGGGGCGAACAAGGATGGAATGCCAGAAGATTTGTACACAAATGAAATGACCGGTAGATTAGAAAGTGAACCCAACGAGGATATACACAAGTTAGGCGGGGAAATGTCTTCTTCAGCAATCTCGAAGGATAATAATGAAGGCCCAGTTATAGAAGAAATGTTTGAAAACGAGCGCCTGCAACCCTTCGTTGGTTGGGGCAGCAAATATCCCGGGCATTTGTTACCCACGGATCGTAAGAAGTGGAGTGACAGATCGGGAAAGGTTTCCTCGATGACCTTTGGCAAAGTTGCTCCTGCACTGCCACGGGGCTGGAAGTGGGTGTCGGAGTGGACTGTCGATCGAAACAGGCTCGAAGAAAAATGTGTTGATTCAGCAGGTTTCTCCTATGGTGTTGACTTTTGGCAGCTGAAGTACCCTCCCCTACCAGGTTCGGGCCATAATGGATACAGCTCATTTGTGAGGAGGCGAAGGTGGATACGAATACGTAAAAAAATAGATGAGGGATCCCAATGAAAACGACCCTTTGCTAGCTAGGCATGTATTGTAACATGGTCTTGAATTCCTGCAGCTTGGGCTCTTCCAGCATGATCCTGGCCACACCTACATCTGTCTGGATGCGTGAAATCAGCTCCTGTATTGACTGAAACTTCACCTCCGGGCGAAGAAAGCTCACGATGGCCACCTGTACACATTGGCCATAGAAATCTTGCTGGAAGGGATGGAGGATGTGCACTTCTACCGTGATTCCATCCCCATCCACAAAGGTGGGTCGTTTTCCTACATTCATAACCATCTTGTGGACCTCTCCGCCTTGTCCCTGTGCATCCTGGAGGACGGCCCACCCAAAATACACTCCTTTGGGAAGTTTGCTGGCCGCTTCTCCAACTTCTTCTGGCGACAGATTGGCAGTCGGTACTCCCATCTGCTTGCTTCCGCGTCCGAATCCAGTCACCACTGTTCCCTGCATCTTTACTGGACCTCCAGCGAGCATGAATAGATCCGGCTGGCGCAGCACTGCGATCCGTGATGCCTCGTGTTCTTCCATGCCCTCTAGCTGCAGTGGAAGCGTCTCCACCAGCCTCTCTAGTTCTTCCGGTTTCAGCGGGACGGCGGGATGGTCCCTGTAACTCGAATTCATCAGAACTATCCTCCCACCAGGCTTGAGCAGGAATCCTGCACGAGCCAGAGCTTCTTTTCGCAGTTCATCTTCCCCTTCGAATTCGTCCTGGAACACCACTGCGTCGGCGGAGCCCATGTAAGGGGGTAGTTCCAAGAGTTTTCCTTCCCACACCCGCACACCCAGATCGTTTCCACACGTTCCTGGATCTCCAAAGGCGCTCCGGATGGTCCTCAAGACCTCTGCGTCTTCGCAACAGGCGAGGATGTCACGTGCACCTCGCTCTTGGATGGTGCGGATGCCGTCGGTGGTCGGCCTTCCGGCCAGGATCACGCGCGCCTCGGGATCCAGATCGGCGAATCCTCGAAAGGCCATCGCCACCACCCTTCTTCTGAGGCTCTGACGTCGCGTTTGAGGGCTCACGTGTCTCTTCGTCGCCTGGAGGAAGGCGTTCGTCCACGCCATCGCCATCGTCCAGATGCGACGTGGATTCGTTCACCTCGAAATCCCCCTTGGAGAGTCCGACCGAAACCGCCCGGATTCAAACCCGGGCCCGTTCGGGATCGAAAGGACGACCTTGATCGAGACAGACCCGGAAGGTGGTCCCTTTCGGACAGGGTGGGGTCGGGGCGGACCGAACGACCCCCAAAGGGGTGAATCTGGAGATACAACCGAGGAGGATTCCTAGGACGCGGTGAATACATCTTCCACGGAACGAGAAGAAGAGGTGCATGCTGCCATGGGGTTGGGAGGAGGACTCCTCGCCGGACTGGCGGCCGACGCCTTCTTTGGATCTTTCGCTGTGCCAATCAAAACGCCAAGTGCGTCACCAGGAGGCCACGACCCCGTCTGCTTCCAATGTTACAAAGCATTCACCTGCTTCGTCACGTCCTGGTTTGTCCTCCTGCTCGGAGCGGAAATCAAGTTCACGTGGTGGGGCGTTGCAGGAGCCACCATGTGGGCCATCAACGGGGTTTTTGGGGTTTTAGCTGTACAACTGGCAGGCATCTCTGTCGCCCAATCCATCTGGAGTGCTGTGGCGATTTTTGTCTCTTTTTTCTGGGGAGCCATCGTCTTCGAAGAGCCCATTAAGAGTGTGCGCGCATCAATGTTTGCACTCTGCCTCATGGTTGTTGGCATCTGCGGGGTGGCATACTCCACCTCGCCCAAAACTGCGCACTCATCGACAGGGTTCTTGCGGGAAGAAGAGAAGTATGACTTGGTTGCAAAAGGTGAGGTGGAGCAACAATGACAGCGGCGAGTACGCACTGCCAATGCATATGCTTACAAGTTTATCATGACCACAGGAAAACAAAGATTGCAATCTGTAGAATTCCGGCAAGGACTAATGTGTGCTGTCTACATGGTACGAACGCCAGCGCGATACCTGCAGATACTGGCCGGTTAGTTTGTATGCAAGCAGAGGAACAAGAGACTGACTTGTTGATCTTACAGGGCATCTCGAATGGAAGCTACATGGTCCCGTTGAAGTACGTTGATACAAATATCAAGGGCCCAGAGTATCTCATTTCTTTTGGCATAGGCGCTGCCATGTCAGGCTGTGCCATCTTAGCGATCTACTACCCAGTTTTGCAAATGTTAGGAAAACCCCGTCCCAAGCTGAAGGCTTGCGCACGCCCAGGGATTTTGACTGGATTGCTCTGGAGCGCAGGAAATTTCTGTGGCATTCTGGCGATCCAGCAGCTGGGCCTTACGCTTGGCTGGCCACTGGTGCAGTGCCAGTTTCTTGTAAGCGGGGCTTGGGGGATATTTTACTTCAAGGAGGTTACAGGGACGTACGATCGCGGGCTCTTCTTTGCCTCTGGGGCCGTGGTGTTAGTATCCATTTGGATTCTATCTTCGTACGGTGTCCTCCGTGTGTCCTAGCCCTGGATGCGACAACGTCCTTGTAAAGTGGCGCTGATTCACAGTATTATCCTGAGAACTGTATCGGAATCAAGGAATCATGATTGCAGATTCCATGGAAGGAGTACGTCTTCACCACTTGTAGTACGAGCAGCATTTTCACTTGCAAGTGGTCGACTGTGCAATTGATTCTGCTCCCTGTTGTGCGACTCGTGCGATGGCATCCACTTTCTGTCGTTCCCCTGCTGCAGACAGTACGTTGCCCAGGCCCTCTCGATCCTGCTGCCTCTTCGTTCCTGCCGCCCACCAACGACATCACGGATACTGGAGATGCCCGAAATTTTCCGCTCTGCAAGAACGGTGCTGCGCTTTTCTCAAGCTCGTGCGTTTGTGTGCTCCCTCAGAATCTCAAAGCGCAGGTTGTCGTTTTCGACCCGAAGACTTCGATGATATGGGTGCAGGGAGAAGATTCTCCCTCTTTGGGGACTGGTGCTCACGCACGACCCAGGGGAGTGGCACCGCTTCTCTCTACGACCGATTGTGTATGGAATGGAGGGGACATGCATGCGACCCCAAAAACTGCCCAGCGTGAGCTCTTCGTTCCTACATCATGGGCTGCGGACCGACCAAACCCTCCTTGCTTCCATTCGAGGTCCCAGGTCAATCGTTTCATTTCTGTGTCCAACGCAACATCCGCTTCTTTGCCACTTCCATGCTTGAGCTACACACGAAACTATGACGCGTGCAATGCAGCATGTCGATATTGGTGTTGTAGCACTTGTTCACGAACCTACATCTCCTTTTCTCGAGGAACCCCACCACTGCGGGTCATGGGCCGCATTTTTCGTACCTTGCCCTTCCACAGCTTCCATGAGCGTAGGCTTACGTGGTGAACTACGGTTGTATGGGACACGCCCATGAGTCGCGTATTACGACGATATGAAAGCTCAATGAACGATGGTCATTTGCTCCAACTCTTTCACGACCCCGTGCAAGTCGCTCGTAACGAAGCTCGCAAGGAACGACATGGCCGGAGATTGATGTATCGAAGGTTACACCTTACTCGCGGGTAGTGGTGAACTGTTCGGAGTCAGATAGTGAAACGAATGAATTTCTGCGTACATTTTGAATCCATCGGTGCAAAGTGGACGAACTTATCCTAGGTGAAGGAGCCACTATACGAATCCCAGAAACGAAAGAGTGTACACCTCGTGCACACTTTTTTCTGTCTGTGGGATACATTCAAGCACGACTCTGTTGAGCGCATCGCCATGTTCTGTTCTTCCCTCGTTGATGTGTGGCTCCTTTCGGGTCTCTTTCCGCCGCCTGCCCCGGTCAGGCGGTGGGAAGGGGAAGGTTCGCTCGATGATCGCGATCTTTCTCATGATTTCGATCAGGGAAGGGCAAGATATCGATTGTGTAGGGAGAGAGAGGTGACAGGCGGGGAAGGGGACGAGGAGCTGCGAAGGCCATAAAACCACGTTTGGCGCTGCGTTCGCGGCGGCGGTGCTCCTTGCTTCGCGCCCGAAGCACGTGCGGGGAAAGGGCGTCCACCCGCGTGCAAGAGGGGGGAACAAGGAAGGAACTGCAGGTCGAGGTGGTGGAAGACATGGCCGGCGCTCGACCGAGCAATCCGCACGCGGACCTGGACGCGAAGATCGAACACCTCCGACAATGCGAACCGCTCACCGAGCAGGAAGTGAAAGAGCTCTGCGACAAAGCGAGGGAAATTCTGGTGGAAGAGTCCAATGTGCAGCCGGTCAAATGCCCAGTTACGATCTGCGGGGACATTCACGGGCAGTTCCACGACTTGATGGAACTCTTTCGCAACGGAGGTGAAGCACCGGACACGAATTACTTGTTCATGGGCGACTACGTGGATCGAGGATACCATTCGGTGGAGACAGCGAGTCTCCTGGTAGCGCTCAAAGTCAGGTATCCAGAAAGGATCACCATCCTACGAGGGAATCACGAGAGCAGACAGATCACACAGGTGTACGTTGCGACGACACGGCGAACGCACCGATGGGATGGTCACGTGTCCACGAGCGAACTCATCTCGTCTTGAAGGAGACGATCTGGTAGTAGAACACTCCACGTGATCGGCGTGATGTGGGGAGGGATGTGCGGACGACTCCAAGAGCTCTGCTCGATCGCTGTCGACGGAGGGTTTCGAACGGCGAGCCTTTCGAAGCCAATGCAAGACCTCTTCGTTTCCGGTGGCGAGCTTGTTTTCTCCAAGCATCACTGCAGTATGGCTGACCATTTTTCGTCCTGTAGGTATGGATTCTACGACGAGTGTCTTCGAAAGTACGGAAACCCAAACGTGTGGAAGTACTTCACCGACCTCTTCGATTACTTTCCGCTTACAGCGTTGGTCGAGAATGACATATTTTGTTTGCATGGAGGACTTTCGCCGTCAATGGACACGCTTGATCACATCAGAGCCTTGGATCGAATCCAGGAGGTTCCGCATGAAGGTCCCATGTGCGATCTTCTGTGGTCAGATCCGGACGATCGCCATGGCTGGGGTATTTCTCCCAGAGGTGCGGGGTACACCTTTGGCCAAGACGTGGCTGAGCAATTCAATCAAACAAATGGCCTGAGCCTTGTAGCGAGGGCGCATCAGCTTGTGATGGAGGGTTACAATTGGTGCCAAGATAGGAATGTTGTGACTGTTTTCAGCGCTCCAAATTATTGCTATCGTTGCGGCAACTTGGCGGCAATCATGGAGCTTAGTGAGGGGATGGGTAGAATCTTCTTGCAGTTTGAACCTGCACCAAGGCGAGGCGAGCCAGAGGTGACTCGCCGCACACCGGATTACTTTCTGTGATGGTCGCAATGGCTGCAGTAAGCATGGAATAAGTCGGATCGAGCGAGAACATTGCTCGAGTTGCAGGCACCAGAACAGGATGGTTTTGTCCCTCGACGCAATCTTGCAAGGTTGGGTAGTTTGTTGGCAAGGTTTTCTTGTTTTGCAAACACTCCAGCGAATAAAGGGCAGGATGGGACCTGGGAAGACCTTGTTGTTATCGATTTTTTCACTTCGAAGGACAGACTTCTTACAACCTAGCCAGCACCGCGAACCCTTTCTTTCCCGCAACTAGGCCTTGTCGGCCTCCTCTTCGAAGTCTTCTACGAGATCCGGCACGTCGTCGTCCCCGGCCGACTCGCCTCCTGCCTTGTTGCCCTGCATCTGTTGCGCCATCTGCTTGAGCTGGGCGAGCTCTGCCGGGCTGAGTTGACTCATGAAGTCGGGGAGCACTTCGGCCATGCCTGCGTTGGGAGGGTCATACCACGTCAGCCTTCCGTTTCACGATCGTCGTCTTTTCTTCCTCGATACGGCGACGGCAACTCACTCTTCGTTTGGGAGGGTCCGCTCACCACGAAGGTGTTGGCGGCCAGCGATGCTTGCACTGTCGGATCGCGCGTGGCGAGGACGCGTTCGGTCAGCTTCCATGCTTCAAGGTACGGTTGGCGTTGCGAAGACCTAATGATCGCTCGCGTCTTCGTTCCGTTCCCGTTTCGCGCGTTGGATCGCGCCTCGGTCCCTTTTCGCGGATCCGCGACGTTGTTCCTTCGATCGTTTCTATCGATTGCGCCTCCACATCGCTGGCGTGCGTCCTCTTGCTCACCTTTCGGATTGGCGAAGCTGATCACTTCTTCCTCTTTGAAGATGTTCACTTCTTCGATCCCTGGGATGGTGCTGACCCCGATCCTTTTGAGCGCGCTCTGCAGCTTCTTGTCGTCGCTTCCGCTGCTCTTGTGCACCGCTTTCTTCTTTCTGCAAGCGTTCCATCGGATGCACACGTGTTCTCCTTTCGTCAGCCGCCGTCCGTTTCCGCCACGCACCCCTGCACCGCTCCTTTCCTTCCACCTCACCTGCGCACGGATCCCTTTCCACCGGTTCTCACGGCTCCGGCCATCTTCTGCAGCTTGTCGAGGTCCATTTCGTTTCGGATGCGATGGATCGAGGATGGTGTCGCCGATCCCGTCCAGTTGCGTTTCCGGATCCCTTGGCCACCTCGACCACGTTCGACTGGGATGGGGTCTCCCCTCCCTTTTGTCCCGGACCGGCCCGGGTCTGACCCGCCCCTCCACCCCGGCTGTGGGTCCCTTCCACCCGAGGGAGACCCGAAGGAGAAGGAGAGGCGGCGGACGTACGGGTACGGATGAGGTACGGGACGGGGGGGGAGGGGAGTTTATTGCAATCGAGGGAGGGGGAGGGGGAGGATCAGATCAAGTCGGCCACGTTCATGGGCATCTCGTCGACCTGGGTGCTGTAATACTGCTCGATGTCGCGGAGGACCTGGACCTCGTCCCCCTTGACGAAGTTGATGGCAGCACCCTTGCGACCGTAACGACCGGAACGACCGATGCGATGGATGTAGTTCTCGCGACTGAAAGGGAGGTCGTAGTTGATCACCAAACTCACCTGACGGACGTCGATGCCACGCGCCCATACGTCCGTCGTGATCAACACACGAGTCGTGCCCGAACGAAACTCCGACATGATCGAGTCCCTCTCCCGCTGAGGCATCTCCCCGTGCATCGAAGAAACCGTGAAGTTGTTCTCGCGCATCTTCTCCGACAGCCATTCCACCTTCTTGCGAGTGTTGCAGAAGATGACCGCCTGGGTGATCGTCAACGTGTCGTACAAGTCGCAGAGCGTGTCGAACTTCCATTCCTCCTTGTCCACGGCGATGAAAAACTGCTTGATGCCTTCCAAAGTCAGCTCGTCGCGCTTCACCAACACACGCACGGGATCGGTCATGAACTTGCTCGTCATCTCAAGGACAGATTGAGGCAAAGTCGCGGACACAAGCACCACCTGCGTGTCTTCGGGAAGATAACGATAGATGTCGTAGATCTGCTCCTTGAATCCCTTGCTCAGCATCTCGTCCGCTTCGTCCTGCAACAGCACAAGGACAACCCGTCAGCACAACGTCAACCCGCTGGAACCGACAATGTACCCGTCCACGGAGCATGGAAAAGAAAACGGGCATCTCGCGTACCAACACAAGCACCTTGATGTGACGGGTGCGCAAGCTTCTACGTTTGATCATGTCATACACCCTTCCCGGTGTGCCCGAAACCACGTGTACACCGTGTTCCAGCTGACGGATGTCTTCCCCTGTCATTCCACCGAGGCAACGAAGCGATTCCACGCTGAAACGTCAGAATCGTGGTCGTTCCCATTTCCTTCGTCGTCGCCCATGGGGCCGGGCTTACCCATGCTCTTTCCACCCACACAAGCGTGTGCGTGCACGTTCATAAAATCACCGATGGCGGTCACCGTGTTTTCCGTCTGAATGGCGAGCTCACGGGTGGGCGACAGAACCAGCACTTGTACCCTTCGCGTCGCACGATTTCGTTTGCAAGGAACTTGTCAGTCGCACGTTACTCTCGACGAGCTGGCTCCTGGTGACTTCGCGAGTGTCCGTCCTCCCACTCGGCTTCCCCGGCGTCGAGCCTTGGAGCGTTCCTTCGCCAGGCTCGGTACACGTACTCCCTCGTCCTCACGTCGGTCAACTGGCAGCTTGCCACCGCGATCATGGACGTTTTTCCGGTCCCAGACTGCGCTTGAGCGATGCAATCTCTTCCTTCGAGGATGGGCGTGAGGGCACGCTGTTGGATGGCGGATGGTTTTTCGAAGCCGTAGGCGTAGAGTCCTCGCAGCACGTCGTCTTTCAGCTCCATGGATTCGAAGGACGTCACCGCACGCACGTCGCCGCTGGTCTCGAACTCGGTCCGCTTGGCATCTCCCCTCCCACGTCTCCGTTCCATCGTGCAAAGTTCTGCACGTCCAGTTCTCCCCTCCCCACCACCTTCCTCCCCCACACCCGACCAAACCGTTGTGGATCACAACCGTATGCGGTTACGGGTGTGGAGGTCGGGCAGGCCACCTGGCTGGATCGAACGCATCCGCGACCGTCGCGATGGCGATGCGCGCACTTGCATCGCGCCTACGTCCCCATGGATGGGGTTCGAGGTGCATGTCGACGGTGGACAAGGTGAAAGACACGTGGTGGTCGGAAGACAACTTCCCGAACGCAGCCGTGCTGCGCGAAGAGATCGAAAGACGCTTCCAACAGGACCTCCCACCAGGTGCGTCGTGCGAATTTAGACGTGCTCGACACGAGAATGAAACCAAGGCGATCGATCGAAGGAGATGGAACTGACCCAGACGTTGTCGACGTAGCCACCGCGTCCTTGGAAGCGCTCTATGAGAGAGTCGCCAACCCAGAAGACGCCGAACACGCCATCGAAACGACGCGTGTCTTCCGCCGCCACCGAGCTTACTATCGTTACCTCGACGAATTCAGACCTGAAACAAGCGCGGGGATGTTTCGCGCGTGCCTTGGATGTGGGACTGCGGTGAAATCTGCAAAGGCGATCGTGCAAGCCACGGACCTAGGCGTCTCGGTCACCAACGAAATTCTGCGCGACACGGTGGAAGGACTGTTGGAAGAGAGGCAAAAGGAGGACAAGCAGGAGGAGGAAGAAGACGATGACTTCGGCAAGGCCTTGTTTCACGTTTATCGGGGCGCCGTGGAAGCTGGCGCCGTGCCCGACCAAGCTACGGGCCAGCTCATCCTGGATGGAATGCTCAAGGAAAAGAAACTTGGTCTTGCTCTGAAGCTTGCGGAGGAATTCCGCCTGAATGACATAGTTCTAACGCTCGATTTCGGCGACATTTTGAACGAAGCCTGCAACCACGGGATGTCCGTCGCCGCTGCTGAGGCAGCCTCCTTCCTCGACGGAGAAACATCGGTCAATAATTTAATCGGCCTTTGCAAACTGGCGTTCCTGCGAGGAACCCCCTCCAAAGCAAGGGACATCTTGACACAGATTGAAGAGATGGGGCAATTGGATGAATCGATCGAAGCGCTCAATAGATGGCCAGGATTACTCTATAGCAGTACGAAACGGCCCAAAAGTGCATGCAAAGCAAGGTGGCTCAAGGAACAGATGGAGTCCGTGGCCCAGGCTGGGGTTCCTCTAGACGTCAATGGTGCGTTTCAAGGCCTGGAGGAAGAGGCAGCTGCAGCTGAAGAGTGATGGTTGGCAGCAAGTTTCAAAAGGTGTGCACAGGTTGGGTAATGGACTTGCAGTTCTCGATGCATGCGTTGCCTCGGAATCGTTGCCATATCCTCCTGTGATGACCCAGGGCACTGATGCCTGGGTCGTTGGTCAACTCTTGTGCTTCTGCACATCCATTGTTTCAAGTTCCGTGCTGTGGCTATATTTATCCGGAAAAGCACACGGTAAGGAACAGTGCCTTCCACTGCTCTCACAGGAAGTTACTCCACACTGCACAGTGGGTTTTGTCCATGGTTTTTCAGTTGCATATCCAAGGGGATACCAACTAAATGATACTAAACTTGCGTAACAGGAGAAAAAAATCAGATAAAAGGAACGATCAGTGTTTTGCTAATGTGTCATACCAGCTGCATGTGCTGGATATCAAACTGCTGTATATTGACCCACAGAAACGTAGTGGGGAACTCGACCAAGGGAATAATGGGACACCTTGGCCTTCACCAATGGTGTATGGAATGAGGAAGAAGTGCATGTGCGCTTACTGAAACCCCTATGCCGTGGGTACAACTTTCATATATCATGGACTTCGCATCAAGAAAGCCTCCTGGCATCCGTTCATGACCCCAAGACATTTGTTTCATTTAGAAGTCCAATGCCCAATTTGTTTCTGCGCAGTTTCCCCACTCAAGCAACGCATATCCATGGGTCGCTTCCGAAGCAGGCAATTCAAGGTGTCGATCGGAGGGCTGTGTCCCTTGATGACGAACTGGCATTTCATTTTGTTGGTGGAACTGCACCATTACAAGCCTCGGACTGTCCTGTTTGTGTCTCAGGTGCAGTCCTCTTCCATGAAATGAAGCTTTTCGTGATGATGGATACGGCGGGGCGATGCTACCATGAATGTGGACCTTGTGGGAATCACCGGAAGCTTCTTTCGCACCAAGACTTTCTTTTCGAAGGAACATATTCTCTTTCGTTGTTCCCATTTCTACCAAACAAGATTTTCATCCAAGGATATCATGGGTCATCCTCCTTTCGAAAGCGCTTTCCGTCTTTGTAGAGATGTTACCATCCTCTGGAAATGATTTGGTGGGTTCGAATAATGTTCTGCTTTCTTCATCGTCCACCCCATCGTTTCCGTGGCATTCCCCATGGGTTCGTGAGCAATGGGAATGCCAAGCGTTTCTTGAATCAGAGACAGTACCTTTCGTATGGACACGGACAGATCTGTCAAAACAAGCGTTGGTATCGTTACGATTGTTGCATCACGTTTGGGTGTTCGAAGCTAGGAGTTTGGCTTTCTTTGCGGACAGTGAATCCATCAATGTACGGCGGATGAAGTGACGCATAGGAGAAGATCCACTTTTCCAATGCTAGGAACCAACGAGTATATATGTCAGACAATCTTACTTGTATGCGATGGATGCGTTTTTACCAAGTCTATGGTTGATGCGCCGGAGTGCCCCATTGAAAGCTGATCTTTAAAATTGCAAATTGACGTCCTACTGTTCAGCCGCTGCAAGAACTCCTTGTAACCGTGGTCTATGTTGATTACATCACCGGTTCAGGAGCGATCCTGGTTTTTACATATGTGACCGAGTTATTGCTCACAACTGGTACTGAAGTGAAGCATAGAAAGCTTTCTGCAGACCATGCAGCAGTTTATCTAAACATCCGCCTCCCACGCGTAAGATTTCGAGCTGCAAGCTCCTAAAAACGACCATCGAAGCTTTGTACAAAGACGACAAGGTGGGAGGAATGTGCGTAGGAATACCTCCATGCTCCCGGATTCCCATCAAGGTACTTTGCTCAGCCTGCAGACAGATGCAGACTGCAGGTCGTAGCAATGTACAGATGCGTTAAGAGGTCTCCAGGTGCAAGCCTGGCTATTGCGGGTTTGAACGATGGATGGTACTTTGCAGTATCTTTTCAGTTCGAGCGGTGGAAAGGTCAGATTCACAGGACTGCTGGACCTGGGCATATTTGGGAGCCGATGGTTCACAACTCCACCTTTTCCAATACCAGTAGATCCGACTGCGAATTCCTCACGATCTTGTAATATTCATCCACGTAGGTAGTGTCTTGCCAACCTCCTGGTGGCGCCTTTCCTGGCGACAAGCGTAAGCTGAGTCCCAGAAGTGTAAAGATGAACACATCGAAGAAGTAGGACAACCTGCGAGGTCCTTCGATGGTGAGCGGTGCTTCCGCTGCGATGCTACTGTTCCCTCTGCACTGGATGAAGTTCTGGACCCTCCTCTCCTTCAGGTCGATGGTCTGAAAGATTCCCAGAACTGGGAACAAGGCCAGGATTTTGTGTACGGACGTTTCGGTGGTGTAGATCAATCGCCAACGGCCTGCAAGCGGTCCGGAGGTCGGACGTTTCGAAGGAATCTTTCTCTCGAGTGCCATGGCTGCTTCGTCCACGGCCTTCCTTCGATGCGCGTCTGCGTCCTTCCCACAATTCGTCCCTTGCACACACTGCAGCAGGTTCTGGCGCAGCTCTGCTTTCGTCGGTCCCGCAAGTCGTTCCAACCAAGCCACGTACGCTGCGCCAATCGCCTTGCCATGACTGCGTTCCCTTCCTGCCGATGCACTGGCCCAGCGCGTCGCATTTCGGAGGCTCGTCGTCCTCGTGGCTCGTCCTTCCATTCCGACACGCAATGGAAGACGTGGAAAAGTGAAGGTCGATTCGGATCTGTCCCTGTGGATGGCTTCCTTTGCCACATCTCCATGCATGCGAAGAAGGGGATGCGGGTGGACGATGGAAGGAGACAGGTGCGAAGTTGATCATCTCCAAGACTTGAAGACGAGGACGGGTCCAGCAGAATAGCCAAATGTGGTTGGCTGGCAAGGCCATGCGCTCTTTATTACGTGCCATTCATGCAATTCTGGTGGAGTGGGTGAAAAAGGCCTCTGTGACGGGAGCGTTCACTTGCCCGACGGAGCATTTCCACCATTGCCACCGTGAGGATCTGGATTCAACAAGGTCTCGATGAACGCGTCCACCGGCTGTCCCGAAGAATCGACCATTTGTGCCACGGGCCTGTTGGCAATATCATCTCCTTCGTGCAGCAGGTCTTCTATGTTTAGCCCGGAGGTCGCTCCCAGGAGGTCACTCAAGTTGAACGATTCATTAGGCGACATGGGCAGGTTCAAATCCGTCATTTGGCTCAGCACCGGCTCACTAGCTGCGTGTTGCATCTTGGACTTGTTGGCATGTTTCCCTAGCGGTTCCACCTGTGGCATGGATTGGTAGTTTTCGAACTTGGACGGTTCCGTGACGTCTGAAAAGGAGACCTGGCCTGAATTGTTGGAATTGTTCATGTAAGCTGCTCGCGGGCTCAACGCATTGTAGAGCATGGTGTTGAGTTTGTCTCCGACGTCACCCTCCACTTCGGGCAGTCCGGTGATGCTTGCGACGTCCATGTTGGCTCCATAGGGCACCACTTGCGCGCCCACATTCCTATTGTCGTCCACATCCATCTCTCCAGCGGCTCGTTTCTTCTTCCGGGCACCTTCGTTGCCGTCGTTTTTCGCGGCGATTTCCGACCTCCTTCGATGTGCGTCGAGTATCTGTGCGAGCAGTTGGGGTTTCTGCACGAGTGCGGACATGAATCCCATCATTTGCTGTTGGCCCTTTTCAAGTATCTCCATCCTTTGCATCATCTGTTGGGCTTGTGCTTGCGCGTATCCGTTCTGTTGTCTCAGATACACGAGTTCTTGATACATGGTGTTTCGGTCTCTTTTGAGCCTTTCGATCTCTTCAGCCACCCCTCCAAAGGCTCCAAGTTCGACCACTTGTCTTCCGGAACCTGCCGGTTGCAGCTCTTTCCCTGAGCTCACGACGTTCGCACTGGCTTTGCGGCGTTGTATCTTGATCAGCAGTTCTGGTTTTCCTCTTCGGAAGTTCTCGTGGGCGAACTGCCATCGGTCGGAGTGCACCTTTCGGAACCCGTACACGTTGAGTTGTCGCACGAAGCTGGAGAAGTTGTTGTGTTTGAAGTACTGCGGCAGCACGTCCCTTGCGAACTCTGCTGGTTGCCAGACCACGAAGCTGTTCCCATCCGGCGCCCACGAGACGGTGCTGGCGGTGGCTGGGTCGCTCACCACGGCGTAGGTTTTGCTGAGGAAGGGTGCGGGTTGGGAGGGATCTCCACCGCTGCTGGACATGCTGCGTCTCCTTCGCCACCACCTCGAGGTCCCGCTTCGCTTCGAACGCGCCCAAGCACGCGACAAGTCGAAGGTGGCGACACGCCTCGCCGCTCGGTCCACACCCTCCACGCGCACAGACACACCCTGCCCTTCCACCCCCACGGCCGGGATCGGGAAGGGGTGTGACTGACATCGAAGGGGTGTGACTGGGTCAGGGAGTGCCAGAGGGAGCCGGCCACCCGGAGTGATGGGGGGTCCGTGGGAGAGAGAGGAGACAGGGTGGGTTGAGAGGGGGAGAAGGAGACAGGGTGGGTTGAGAGAGGGAGAGGGAGAGAGAGGGTTGAGAGAGGGAGAGGGAGAGGGAGAGGGAGAGAGAGGGAGAGAGAGGGAGAGAGAGGGTTGAGAGAGGGAGAGGGAGAGGGAAAGAAAGGGTTGAGAGAGGGAGAGGGAGAGGGTTGAGAGAGGGAGAGGGAGGGAGAGGGAGAGGGAGAGGGAGAGGGAGAGGGAGAGGGAGAGGGAGAGGGGGGAGTAGGGTTTAGTAGGGTTTGGACGTGGCCGCCCAGGCAGAGCCAGGCGATGGCGTTGGCGGCGGTGATGGCGAGTCGCAGGCGTGCGATGGGATGGTTGTGGAGGCGTGGGATGGCAGGAGAGTCCAAAACAGAGGGAGAGAAGCTGGAACGGGTGCGCAACATCGGAATCAGCGCACACATCGACTCAGGAAAGACCACCCTCACCGAAAGGATCCTGTTCTACACCGGAAGGATCGGCGCGATCCACGAAGTGCGTGGAAAGGATGGAGTGGGCGCGAAAATGGACAGCATGGATCTGGAACGAGAAAAAGGAATCACCATACAAAGCGCAGCCACGTACACCCGATGGGGAGATTACGACGTCAACCTCATCGACACACCAGGACACGTCGACTTCACCGTCGAAGTGGAAAGAGCACTCCGTGTGTTGGACGGAGCCGTGCTCGTGCTCTGTGGAGTGGGAGGAGTGCAAAGCCAAAGCATCACCGTGGACAGGCAGATGAGGAGGTACGGCGTGCCCAGGCTGTGCTTCGTCAACAAACTCGATCGAGCCGGAGCCGACCCTTGGAAAGTCATCGCACAACTGCAAGAGAAACTCAAACTGCACGCTTGTGCCGTGCAGCTGCCTATTGGATTGGAAGAAGAACACAGAGGGGTTGTCGATCTCGTCGCCAGAAAAGCCTACTACTTCGAAGGGAAAGATGGGATCGACATGCAAGTCAGAGATGTCCCGTCGGAACTCCGGGAAGAAACGGAAACCAGAAGGCTGCAGCTGGTCGAGGCAGTCGCAGAAGTGGACGACCAACTGGCGGAATCGTTCCTGCTGGAAGAGGATCCCACAACGGACCAACTGCGAACTGCCATACGAAGACAGACTATCCAACGCACCTTTGCACCCGTTTTCATGGGGAGTGCGTTCAAGAATAAAGGTGTGCAAGCCCTATTGGATGGGGTTGTGGAGTACCTGCCCTGCCCATCAGAAGTGGAAAACATCGGACTGGACCTTACAAAGGACGAGCAGAGGCTCGTTATCGGGGGGTCCACCTCAGATTCCTTGGTGGCACTGGCTTTCAAACTCGAGGAAGGACGCTACGGACAGCTCACCTATCTTAGGATGTACCAAGGGAAGCTCAAGAAAGGAGACACCATACACAATATGACCACAGGAAAGCGAGTGAAGGTACCAAGGCTGGTCAGGATGCATTCTGATGAGATGGAAGATGTGGAATCTGCACAATCGGGAGACATCGTTGCAGTGTTTGGTGTGGACTGCAGCAGTGGAGATACCTTTACTGACAACACCGTGAAGCTCTCCATGGAATCCATCAAGGTTCCTGATCCGGTAATGTCTCTAGCCATCATGCCAAAGTCTAAACTTGGTATGGCGCAGTTCAGCAAGGCCCTCAATCGCTTCCAAAGAGAGGATCCAACCTTCAAGGTTTCGCTGGACCCAGATACCAATCAAACCATCATTTCGGGAATGGGAGAGCTCCACTTGGAGATCTACATCGAGAGAATGCTGCGTGAGTACAACTGTGAGACGGAGGCGGGGAAGCCACGTGTAAACTTCAGGGAGGCCCTAACCCAGCGCTCCAAATTCGATTACTTGCACAAGAAGCAAACGGGCGGATCTGGGCAGTACGGACGTGTGATTGGTTATATTGAACCACTGCCAGAGGGTTATCCGGTGAACTTTGAATTTGTGAACGAGCTTGTTGGGAACAACGTCCCACCGGCTTTTATACCCGCTATTGAAAAAGGCTTTCGGGAGGCCTGCAATGCAGGAACCCTGATTGGCCACCCAATCGACAACGTCAGGGTTGTCATTCAAGACGGGGCTGCACATGTGGTGGACTCCTCTGAACTTGCGTTCAAACTTGCCTCTCTATATGCCTTCAGACAAGCCTACTCAGGAGCCAGCCCAGTGATTCTTGAACCAGTCATGCGTGTGGATGTTGTAGTGCCAAGTGAGTTTCAAGGCTCCGTCATTGGAGACATTAACAAAAGGAAGGGATTGATCGTCAATTCAGACCAGGAAGCAGATGACGTTACAGTGACGGCCTACGTACCACTGAACAACATGTTTGGTTATAGCACCGATTTGAGAAGTATGACTCAAGGGAAAGGAGAATTTACCATGGAGTACCTTAAGCACGACCCAGTTCCACAGGACCTTCAGAAAGACCTGTCAGAGAATTTCACAAAAACAAGAATAATGCATTAGAAAGACTTTATTTTCTGCCCTTGGACCAGGGACTGCAGCCCTCCTTGATGCTATCTACATTGTCAATAAAAGCGGACGAGGTGTCATCGCTTCTACCCAAACCAGGTGCATATCTTCTACTATATCCTCTTCGTACAGCCTGCAGTCTCCTCTCAAGGGGCCATGCGGTTTCCCATCTTGCAAATCGAGCTTGTAGAACGAGAGCTGCTCATTCCATTGCGTGTATATGTGAACTTCAGGTGATCGTTGCCTATCTGACGTTGGATCCACAAGGTACTCGTAGTTACTCCTCTGCCCCAAACCCACCAAGCTTTCTTCTGCTTCTGTATTGGATGGCCGAGCAACACCAGTATGCCAGCATCTCTCCTGGTACTTCCACCACACAACCTCAAACAAACGTGCCATTCTAGAGGTTGGCCTCGTCCGAAACTCAAAGTTCAGTACGAAGAAAGATTCTGTCAGCAGAAGAGCATTTGAACCGTTGCCACCACTTCCTCTTTGAGAGAGCAAGGAACGAAGCAGCAGGGGATCAGCTCGACTAACATGAATGTTCAATACGCGGTCCTGGGGGACAACATCAACTTGAAATTGCCGTGGAACCCCTGCTGTTTCTGGAGGTTTTATCGGGCGAGGAATTGTTCCAACATCCATTCGCACGGTTCCTGGATGCCCTTCCCCCTGTCTGTCCAGTCCAACAGGTGATGATGGATAGTAGATTTCCCATGGTTCACATGCCACTTTGTCCAAGTTCTGCGTGTTGATGTTATTGAGTCGAAGGGAAATTTTGAGGTCACCTTTATGTGCGTAGGATTTTGCTGAGGCGGAAACGACAGCCCTAGCACCAAGATACTCGAGATGGTTGGCAGTGAGGTCGAGGAACCGCAAGTTAGGCAGGATTCCCGCATTGATGTACTTTGCCAATTCAATACCATCTTCGTCTTCCAGTCCGTTGTCCCTTAGGTCTAAGCATTTTACGAAGCACTCCTTCACACCTCTTTCAAGAACTTCCAGAACCCCTCGCAACCTCTTCCCTCGCATCTGGCGTCCACGCAGCTGCAATGTTTCAGGAAGGGAAGCCACGGCCAGCCGGGCCAACCTCCGACTGACGCACTGCAGCGTTCCCAGCAGCTGTTCCTGAGGAAGGTGGTGCAGCACCTGGCAAATCAGCACGTCTTCGAGGTCCTCCAGGACCTTCCCACCCGCCATGGCTTCTCTTGCACGCACGTGGACGGTCCAACTTGTCGATTTGTGCTTCGGTGTCGCACCTGTGACCGTCGGTCGTCCCGATCCATGCGACAGCCAGGGACGGAAGATCGCGATCGGAGATCCTGAGATATCGATCCTTCGATCGAAAT
Source organism: Picocystis sp. L7 (assembly GCA_020975725.1). NCBI lineage: Eukaryota > Viridiplantae > Chlorophyta > Picocystophyceae > Picocystales > Picocystaceae > Picocystis > Picocystis sp. L7. The sequence goes on along the minus strand of QXJR01000027.1, from coordinate 657,482 downwards.
GATTTGGAGATCTCGATGGTGGGCCGGGGATCCTCGGACTGTGTCGACCCTCTTTCCTTCCGAATTCGAAACCGAAGTGAAGGGCAGAACCTTGTCCATCTCATCGAGATTGGACGTTTGCGACACCACACGGTGCTGTGGATTCGAAGCCGGTGCTGGTTGGCGAGCAGCGAGAACGCCGGCCGCGCTAGGAGGAAGATGCGAAGGAAGCCAAGCGTCATCGTCGAGGAACGGACGGTCTGTGGTGGTACCGTTTCTCAAGAGGTCGCCTCGGAGCCCAACCTTAGAGTTGCTCCCTCGGCCTCCATGTCATCGTTCCTGTGTGTTCAGCTTGCCCTCCAGCAGGCCGCCTCGGGAAGCATCACGCAGGCGGTTGCTATGGGCGGAGCAAGGTTTGCATCGAAAACATGTCCTGTGTTGCCTATGTCGACGCAGCACTTTCAGAGGTGCGCAAAGCCGAGCTGGTCCTACGAACCCATTCTCCCGGTGTTGATCGATTTTTTGGTGAAGAACATGCGTGTGCTCGATCTGGTGTAGGACTCCTGTAGCGGTGGTTGCCAGGTCACTATCCTGTCGGATATGGATGCTTGTCCTGGATTCGTCACACGCCAAACCATCGAAATCCGACACGTGGGATGTACCCTGCAGGCGAAATCCTCTTTTTCTCCCTGTACCGACGAGGATCCCGTGCAGCATTAGGAAAATCCAGTGTTGTTGTTCGATCCTCGACGACATCAGTACGGTACATCCGCTTCCCGTTGGGCCTTCCGAACTCGTCTACCGCTGAGGATCCCCCGATGTCCCCCTCGAACCTGTTACGAACCCGGCCTTCATCCCTCGTCCTCTGCGGTCGTTGTCCCACGTGACCGGACACGTGTCGCCCCATCCCAGGGGGGGCACGTCGAGGGTCGGGCCTTTGGGTTGTCACTGGAACACGTTTTTCCGACACCGTTGGACAATTCGCTGCAAACCGAGGCGCAATCCAGCCTCCGACATTGCTGGACATCAGAAGTTCGTCGCGAAAGGAGTGTCCTGGCAGCATGGTGTTGTCCGTGCAAATTCCCAAGGTGGGGTCTGCTGGAGAATTCATCTTCAAGGACCTGTACAACGCACCTCCATCCACAAGTGTCGATGAGGACTCGCAAACAAGGGATATGCTTCGAAATTCGAAGCCAGACCAAGACGAGAAGACACCTGCGCAGCTCGAGAGCTGCGCGGAAGATTGCGAAGACGCCGGTCTCTGGGTGCCAAGAGTGGGGTCGACAGGCGAATTCCGTTTCGCAGTGTAAAGACGAAGTTTCGTAAACCCATGAACGGCGAGGAATGGTCCAGCTCGAACTTTTAAAAGGCCAATCGCCTCGTCTTTTCCGCAGATGTTCCCTCCGACGTTGCAATGGCGAACATGCTTTATTCTTTCCCCCGGATCTTCTGCGCAAGGTTCTACAGAGCATCTCGAGGTTGTTGCCTCAGGAACTTAGCCCCCAGAAGCTGCTTTGCAGAGGGAGAGATCAGTCTATGCCCTCCTGTTCCTCCTTTGCAGTTTTTCTTCCGACTCACCCAGGTGAGTGTAGCTGGTATGAGTGATTGCACATGTTCCTCCCATTTCTCCCTGTTTTCTTTTCGAAAAAGCCCGTCGGATCCTTTCCTGAACCAAACTAGGGTGACCATGTTCTTGCCTGTAATTTTTAAAATTTGTCCGAGGTAGAAGTAGCTTGCTCCACTCTGCGGGTCCCTGCCTACCACAGCAGCAAAGTCGCCAACCTCCGGGTTCTTCTTTCCTGGGCTTTTGCTGCGTGTTCCTACCTCTGACATATCAACATCAGCACTGGAGTTCTCTTCCAGCGAAATGGCCAGGACTTCACAGACATCTTTTGACCGCTGGCTTCTACTTCCAGATTTCAGCCTCTTTGCCACAGGACTCTCCTTCTCCTGTTCCTGTGCTTCAACCTCAACCGAGGGGCAAGGTTCTGCAGGTACGAGTCCTTTCACGGGAATGTTGGAGTCCTTCAAACTGAACGAAGATCTTGACCAGTGTAGAATGGAGGTTGGGGTCCTAAGCCCGACGTTGAAGAGGTCTGAGAACCCTTTGTATCCCTTCTCCCACATCGGACGATGACCACATCGACAGAATGCTGGACTTTCTGGGGATGGATTCCATGGCTGTGGAGCAAAGCTCACTGTTTCGCACAAGGTGGGTCCGAAGTCAAAATAGGCGTAGTGTGTTTTGGGTGCGATGATCACAAATTCCCCATCTGACTGGACCAGTAATTCCACATTGATTCCTGCTTCCTTGATCACACGAGGGCTAATGAAAATGTCGCCATGTTGTAAGAAATGGGGGCAGTGCTTGAACAGTTCGGGGAACAGCTTCCTTGCCAGGTACAAGAATTCGTCACCATAGCACTCGTGCACCATGAACCACACCCTGGGCTGGCTCTGATGATGCAAGAAATGCACGGAGTGGAGGTCTGCATCGTTGACTTTCCACCCACCTCGACTCGTCGATATCGTGCGGTGTAGCTGTGGCGAGGTGATGCCCGGCAGTTCGGATGCTAATGAGGTTGGTGCCTTTCGTGCGAGGTTGCCAAGCTCCCAATCTGTGTTTACTTCGTCTTTCCTGAATAGCGTCTCGATTTGGACGATTTCGTAGCACCCGTAGTCCGCGACGGACTCGTTCCATATTTCTTCCAAGGACTCAGCCGTCGCATCGTTGGAAGGCGTTCCATTCGTTTGGGTGGGTTGTCGTTTACGGGCTCTTCTGAGCTCGTTCCTTCCGACGCACGGTTCGCATGTCCCTTGGAACCATTGCCTCGCTTCTCGCTTTCCTTTTTTCCTCTCGAAGGGTGCTGGTGGTTGCAGGTAGACCTCTTCGCCCACGTCGATGGACTCCACGCCCAGGAGGGAACGCGTCGAGGTGGGTTCGTTTTCCACCACGTGGAGGGCGCCCGTTCCGGGGTTCCTCTCGCGCGTCCTTTCCACCGTCTCCACCATGGTTCGTCCCACCACCTCTTCTGTGAGTTCCAGTCGCGACACCACCATCCTCTGTCCACCTCCTCTCTTCCACGTGCGCCTCTCCACTCCCTCTCCTTCCGCGCCTTCTTTCCACCTTCCTTTCCAGGACACAGCCATCCCTCGAGTTAACCTCCGTGTTCACAACCCAAGGATCCACTCCCCCTGTCTCCATCCCTCACACACCCTCTCCATCCCTGACACTCACACACCCTCTCCATCCCTGACACTCACACACCCTCTCCATCCCTGACAATCCGGTGCAGACAGGGAGACGAAGGGAGCGGGCTTGGAGGACGATGGCGAAGGTGGCGCATGGCCGCGGACGGAAGGACGAGCAGGACGCAGGGAGGATCACAGGACGGCGTCCTCCGAAGGGTCCATGGCGTGGGGGTCCTCGTCGTACCCCAAGTCCATCGGATATCCGTCCGAAACGCTCCCGTCTCCATCGTCCTCGGTGGAAGACGGGTCCGAATCTTCCTCCAGCAGCGCGTACTCCTCCTCCTCCTCCGCACCCGAAACGTGGACGCCAGGAAACACGCCCGCGTCCGTGTGGTTGGGACCAGGCGCTACACGATCGGACAATTCCTGCTCGCGAGGCGGAGGAACCACGTCGACACCCTTCACGTCGCAGAAACGACGGTACATGACGAAACGAATGCGGTCCATCGTCTCCCTGTCAAACCAACCGTTCGACTCCTCGCAATGCAAGCCTTCACGACGCAAATGATTCTGTAGTATCTCCTGGATCTCGGCGTCTTCCAAATCAATCAGCTGCACGAAAATGCCCCGAGTAAGAGGTAAGGCCTTGAATGAACAAACGTCCGCCATACTAGGATCAGATGAAACACCCTGCAAACCACGCAAGCCGGATTTGCTGCCGTCAAACGAACCTTTGGACTTGTTGCTGTACCACTTGAGAGGCAATCTGTAGTACAGAGCTTGGTACATGCCTGCTTGCGGGTCTACGCGTGGATCGTAGCCATTTCGAACCCACAGCTTGCCCCATGGACCGTTGGCAAAACGATAGCAATTATGCGCCAAGACCTTGCGCACGGTCCCTGCGTTGAAGTCCTTCAACCTTTCCATAATGCTTCCGATGCTCCATACAGGCTTCTCATCGAACATGGTCTTGATGGTGTCCACCAGTTGCTTTGGTATATCCTTAGACAACGATCGCTCTGCCATAGCAGCAGGGACCACATTCACCCGATAATCCACGGTCTGGATAGGGGACTTGAAGGCTTTCCCAGCCTCTTTCGGATACACCCGTGCGTGCTCGGGTGCGTAGTATTCCTTGAAGTTGTATTCCAGCGGTTGGTCGACCTTGGCAAAGAAGGGAGGCAACAGGTATAGCTCTTCTTGTCCGGTCTCTCCAATCATGCTTTCGATCGTGACATCATCCTCGTTCATGAGATAATCAGCCGTTCTCCTGGGTTTCGGCGGTGGTTGATACTGGAAGTCCGCCATACCGTCGAACACATAGGTGTGCTCCAATCTGGCCACCAACTCGGCTCTTTGCACCTCCCTGCCTTCTTTCCAATCCACCTTGAGCACCATCCCACTGGATTTCGCGATCCTTCCCGTGATCAGGGGTCGATCTGCATCTTTCCTCAGCCGTAGCTCCAGGGTACGTCCGCTGGTGCTTGGTTGCGTTCCTTCCTCTTGGAGTGCTTCCTGGGCTGCATCCAGGACCTCCTCTTTCCCTCCGAGTGTTTCCAGAGCCTTGTGTATGTCGTTCACTGGACCTGGATAATCCACACCCACCCATCTGCGTTCCATGCCCCCTTCCTCTCCCAGCACGTGTCCGTTCTTCTCGACAGTTGCTTCCAGGCGTCGCTCTTTCCGACCCTTCTCCCTGTCGGTTTCGAACCAAGGTAGCTCCTTCCCTGTCTCTATCGAGATCATCTCGATCCCTTCCCTATCTATCGAGATCATCTCGATCCCTTCCCTGTCTTTATCGAGATCCTGTCCAGTGGGGGGTCCAGCCCCACCTGATTTCAGCCGACCCCGTCGAGGCCCACGCTCGTATGGATTGGTCTCGACTGGGCCCCCTCGGTGCGGGTCTGAAATCTTCCAGTGGGGCCAGGAAGGGGATGGGCCCAAGCCGTAGACGTGGCCATCACTTGCAACTCCGCCGCCGCACACGCCTCCCTTTGCGACGCCATGGCGAACGCCTGTGGAGCTCTCCAGAGCCGCTTCTGCGGTGCACGCGTGATGCGTGCCACCACCAGCCCAACGGCCCCGGCGAACGCGCGTGGGATGCTCCTGGACGTCGAGGCCGCCCACAAGAAGGGAGCGGGATCCACCAAGAACGGACGCGATTCCAAATCCAAAAGGCGCGGCGTGAAGATCTACGGCGGACAGGTCGTCAAGGCGGGAAACATCATCGTGCGTCAACTCGGAACCAAGGTGAGACGCGAGGAAGAACGCCGAAAGGATGGAACGGAGAGCGAGAACGACTGCGGAGAGGAACCACACCTGGACACGAACGCTGACCGATTGCGCACGCGTGGCTGGCGGAACACCACCAATCCTCGCTTCCATCGACGCAACTGTGCCTGTTGCGGTCCTGCAGTTCCACGCGGGAGACAACGTGGGTCTGGGAAACGACTACACCCTCTTTGCGCTCGAGGATGGAATCGTGGAGTTCAAGTTCAAGGACAAACACAGGAAGAAAGTCTGCGTGGTCCCGGCCGCTGCTGCCAACTGAGATGAAGGTGTAAGTATTTCTCGACTGTTGAGGTAGAACACTCGTCGTACCCCCTTGGGTCTGCCTTGGAACATGGCGATGACCCCAGGATGGAGTGGGTGGCCCGCAAGGATCCCTCTTGTACCTTCCAGAGCTTGGGCGTGCGCATCTACTGCCTCAAAACTATTTCTTCGGCCAGGAGGTGTTATCAAGGCTGGGCTTGCTTTCACCACGATTATTAGTGGGGCTTCTTGCTCCTGCCTTTGTCGGCTGCCCTGCCAACCGCCACCGGACAGATGTCTCCTCCTGCCAAGGTGCACAGCAAGTTCACGCGCTACGACGACGATCCTTGAAGCGTTCGAATACGGCCCTCCTTCCAACCACGCACAATCAGCAAGAGGCTGTCCAGAGCGTCTGCACGTAGATGCACGTGCCCATGGTGGATAGAACCATCAAAACCTGAGATCTTCCAATGATGTGTGGACCAGGTTGTGTCCATCCCCAACCATCCGATCCCCACCGCGTCCTCAACAGAAACAAGTGTCGGAAAGTGCGCTCGTGTCGAGAACGTGCGTTCTTGTGGATCCGTCAGGGACCACGAGGTGGCGAGAACGGCCATGCGGAAGCTGCCTGTGCTCGTACTCGCGCTCGTCGGACTGGCAGTTGGGTTGAGTTTGCACATGAACTGGAAATGGTCGCAAGAAAAGCGAATGGTATCGTCACTCGAACAGATCCTGCACAAGCCGAAGTCGAAGGAAAACAGGGTATTCAAGCCTTCGATAGGAATAGAACGGTCGAAAGCCGCCTCTTTCGAACGCACAATTCTGGAAATCGAGAGAAACAACAGTTTGTCCGACGAATGCCGGCGCTATGGAGGATACGATTTGGTCGACAAACTCAGGAAAGGCAAAGAGAACGTCTGCATCGGGAAAACATCGGCTATGGACTGGTACTCGATGCGTCCTCCCGGAGAGAATCACAATTTTGGTGTACTGGTCTTGACCAATGCAAGTTTCAACCGGGCAGCCGGTAAACCAAACTACAGAATCGAATTGGAATGTGCGCCCACAGCCGAATACTCGGAACGTATTTTGAAACTCCACGAGGAGAAAGCGACGAAGGAAACAAAAGCGGTAGTGCGAAGCATACACACAGAAGCATCGCAATGCCCCAGACCGAAAGGTGTCTTAGTTTTTGTGGACAGTAATGATTACTACAACTGGTGGTGGTTTTTGGTCCATGTGCAGAATCACTTCCTCGCAATGGCTGCACTTTGGACAGAGATAGGTGACGAACCGCACACCATTGTCTTCCTCGCAAAAGATGATCGACTGGGCTCAGATGCTAGCAGCTTGAACCACCATGGTCAGATGGGTCTGCGAGAAATGTACAGGAAAATGTTTGGTACAAAGCATATGCCAGATGTTCGTTCATGGATCAATGTTGAAGATGCATTCGGATGTTATCGGTCCATCGTTGTTATGCGTAACGCTGAAAATGGTTCGCCCGTTTTAAAAAATGCTGCACATCGGCATTCCCTTTGCTTTTCTCCTGTCATTGCTGCAATGAGAAGTCATATGAGGGCATCGATTGGGTTGGAAAATCAAGGCAATCAATCGAGTAACAAGGTCTGCTGGGCATCCAGGGATGAAGAGCATCGCCGTGAGTACACCAGCTGGCAGCTGAAGCGTACGGTGAAGAATCAGACAGGTCTCGTGGCTGCAATGGCGGAATACGCCCTTCCGACTGGAGTGGAAGTGGTGCAGCTTCCGTTTTATCCTTTCAATGCTGGGGTGCCTATTTCTGTACAAATGAAGCGTGCTTCACAGTGTGACCTTATTGTGGGAATACACGGGGCAGGGCTTTATGTAGCAATGGCAATGGCAAAGTTGTCCATCCTAGAGCTTGTTCCTTCTCCAATTGCGAACAGAAATGCCATCAATCTCAAGCATCTCGTGGGTGGATGCTACCGTGGACAGATCAGAGTCGAACTTAGCGGGCAGAAGCAGGTTGATCCGGCCCATGTATGGAAGGAAGTCCAGACAGCGCTCCAGGATTGCAACGATCGGTGATATCAAGAATTGGCAGTTGGAGCACCTCTAACTTGATCATTTGCCCAAGTTGCAGAGACAGCATTTGTATCCATCCGGCCCGTGTGGGCGTGGGTGTGGATTCATCACCCGTTTCATGAATCCGGCGAGCCCTGATCCTGGGAGAAGAAACTCGCATTCTGGAGCTGTCGGCGAACATCGCCAGAACCAGTCGAGAAGGATGGCGCACGTCTGCGCACGTATGGCGCATGTGCGCCACCTCGCTCGTCGCGAGAAGATGCGTGGGAAGAAGGGAAGAAGCATACTGGTAAGGTCTGGTGGCCAGCAGCTCGATCTGACCGAAGACAATGTGCGCTTGGTGTTGAAGGATGCTCGTACGGAGCTCCTGCAGCTGTTCGACGAGTCCGTCGGAATCACCGGAGAGGTGGAGCTGGCGGACATGGACGGTCCTTTCGTCAAGCTGGCGCTGAAAGGAAGGTTCTGGCACCGCAGATCCGACGTGGTAGCCCGTGTGGGCAATTATTTGCAAAAGAGAATTCCGGAGATCGTAGAGGTCGAGGCAGAGGAAGAGGGCATGTTGGACGACAGCCCGGAAAACTTTTGAAGATTCCAAAAGCCTCGTTTTGGCAGAAGCTGGAGCATAAGTGATCCCGTGACCGAGGAGAAAAAGAGTAGATGTGCAATGCAGAAATCATGCATGTGTTACAGGGACTGTCCTCCATTTTTTACTTTCTATACAGTATTTGGTAACGAATTGCTCTGGAATTGGATGTTCCACCATGTCCTCCTCCTCCCTACTCGAGGGTACCAAGACGTTGACCTCAGAACACTTTGCAGTAAGGATTTCAGCTCCCAGAGCATCTTCGCCCAGGAAAACTTGACATCCAGTGGTGCTGTCTATGGTGATGGTTGGGACCTTTCCTGTGCACTGAACTTCAACCGATACGGAGTTGATCACCTCGCAAGCAGAGACAACACTGTCAAAAATCACTGCACAACGTTCACATTTATCTATCGTGATATGGTTCACTTTGCCTCTCACATGAACCATCGCCCCATGGCATGCAAACAGATAGACTGTCTGCTTCGCATTCGCATCTGAGATCTCAATGGTCTTGTTCCCCGTCTGGTACTCCACTCTCCATTTCCTACCTTCTGAGAGCTCAAACGTAGGTTTCTTGCTCGGAGTCCGTGCGGGAGTCGTGGCCTTCATCTCTGTTTTACCACGAGGGGTCTGGGGTGCATCCTTGCGGTTTTTCGTTTTCATATCATCGGTGACTCTCTTTAGTCTGGAAGCAACAGCTTCGCCTTGGTTGATTTCAGCAAACACTGCGGCCATAGTGTCGGAAGATTTGCCCTGGGAAGCTCCTGCCATGTACTCCGTTGGCGGCGGTGGCGGCGGCGGTGGGGGGCCAGCAGGCTTGGGTCCAGCTTGCCAGGCCGGACCTGAGCTGTGGTATTTGCGGACGTAGGTTCGAAGGTTGACAAATATCTCCTTCAGGCACTTGACCCATGACTTGTGCACATTTGCTTCTGGTGTGTTTCTACGTTCCATGAGGATCTTGTTTGTGTAGAACTCCGCGCTTTGCCAGCAATCTTCCACATGTTTCTCCGGCATGTCCAATCCACACTCGGGGCCAGCGTAGGCCACCCAGGTGAGACCTCGCGAAGCCTCTGCCACGGCTTTGGTGTGATGTTTCCATTCTCCTTGGGTTCCCTCCGCCAACTCTCCGATGCGCTTGATCAACTCTCCTGTGGGACGCAGCATCGCTTGCATCCCTTGTCCGTCGGGTTTGGTCCGTGTGTCGACGAGCTCCAAAAACTCCATCTGCGCCCGAACCGCCACGGCCAACGCTTCTCCCACCTTCCCAACTTCTCCACCGATCGTTTCGCATGCGCTCTGGAACTCCACCATCGGTTCTTTCACGGCCTCTTCGAAGCTGCTCGCGGTGGACGTCATGGCCGGTCGCTCCCTTCGGTCTCCTTCGTTCTGGTTCCCTTCCCGCCATCTCCAGTTCCTTTCCACGAACCCGGATCTGTTCCCTTTCCATCGGGATCTTTCGAAAGGGGAACCCCTCCTTTCGATCCCACCTCCTCCCACCCGCAGACCCGGGTTCCCCTCCGGGTGAACCCCAACGGCCCCCCCTCTTGTTCCCTAGGGCGGTGTCGGATGGCGCCCGAAGTGCTACCTGCCGGTGGCGTGGATGGGAAGGGACAATTTTCACCTTCCCACCACGTGCCTTGCAACTCGCATGTGGCGTATGCGGCGTTCCCATCCCTTCCTGTGCTCCCCACAGGTCCACCACCCATTTCACAACTCTCAACCCGTCACGACCCCTCCCCCCCTTCCACCCCGCGGAATCCTCGCCTTCCCTCGGTTTCACAACCCTCCCTCTCACCCATGCACCCCTCCGGCCTTCCCCCCCCTGGCCCGAGTTTACGATCGTGTTAAGTTCCTCCTGGCCACGTCCTGGTGGGAACCGATCGGTGGATCCATTTCGATCGCGACGCCGAAGAAGCGCGCTGCAAGGCTGCTGCACGCGCCTGATCCCTTGTCGAGTGGGTCCAGTCGAGGGAAAAAGAGGCGAACTGGAGGAGGGACCGAACCTGCGCCATGTTTCGCAACCAATACGACACGGACGTCACGCTGTGGTCGCCGGCTGGACGCATCCACCAGATCGAATACGCCATGGAAGCCGTGAAGCAAGGAAGCGCAGCGGTCGGAGCTAGGGTGAGCCACGCCTGCATCGGAACGGATCCGAGGGAAAAGAAACGGCAGACGTGCCGAGGAGGGATCGGAACGGATCGCGAAACCGTCCGCGAAGGACACGAGCCACGAGGAAGGAAGATCCACCACGAACAGTTGGAACGACGACAACGCCAAAAGAGCGACGGCCGCACGAAGGGATCGATGGACGCATGCGCCCCAGGGCGTAGAAACGGAAGCTGACCCAAACGATCTTCTCCCGAATCAGAGCAATCGACACGTGGTGCTTGCTGCGCTGAAACGTGCGCCTTCGGAACTCTCCTCGCACCAGAAGAAGATGTTCAGAATCGACGATCACATCGGGATGGTCATGGCAGGACTCACCGCAGATGGACGCGTGCTTTGCCGCTACATGCGCAAGGAATCCATCGATCACCATTACGTGTTCAATTCGCCCATGAATGTAGGAAGGCTAGTGAAACAGGTGGCGGACAAGTCCCAACTGGGCACCCAACGATCGTGGAAGCGGCCGTACGGCGTGGGGATGTTGGTTGCTGGGTATGATTCCACTGGGGCTCACTTGTACCAGACTTGTCCCTCTGGGAACTTTTACGAATTCTATGCCATGGCAATCGGTGCCCGATCGCAGGCAGCCAAGACCTACCTCGAACGTAACTACGAAGCATTCCCAGATTGCGCTTTGGACGACTTGATCAAACATGCATTGAAAGCTTTGAAGGAATCAGTGGTAGATGGGGAGCTCACCACGAAGAATTGCAGTCTCTGTTATGTGGGAGAGGATGCACAGTTTACTCTTTTAGAGAACGACGCACTTGAACCCTTCTTATCTGCCATAAATCCCACAGAAGAAACGCAGGTCGAAGATCCCCCTCAGGCTGGAGAACAGGGCGCACAGCCAATGGACAGCTCTTAATTTCCATTTTGTAGTAAAGGGATTTTTTAAAACGTGGTGTACTTTAGGAAGTGCACAAGTTACGCTGTCCTGCCAAACTCGTACCTTCTTACATCGTGGATAAAACACACTGCCAGGCACGCTCATGCCAAGTACTCTCTTTAGAACTGGCCTTGGAGCTGCCTTTCTTTCTTATCAATCTGCATAACATTCAAGGCATTGACTGCAGTCAGGAATCCCATCAAACCCGCTGCTGCAAAAGCTATAGAGGCAGGTGTCGCCATAGCGCTTACGCTCAGCACAGTCCCTACATTTACTAATGAGCTGGCAATCAGTGCCTTGACCCCTAGAGCTTGCATGGCTGCCACTCTCTTCATCTGGCGTTCTGTTTCCAGTACTCGCACCCGCGGCTTGAAATCCCCACGCTCAAGATTGATAAGGATCTCTTCTATTTTCTCAATCTTGTTGGGACCTTTAAACAAGTTCACTATTGACCTATTATTCCGTTCTAGCCCTTCTTGAAACTCGCGTTGGAGTTTGTCCACTTTAGGGCGTCCTTCCAAAATAAGTTCGCGTGCATAAGGGGCAGCGATTTCAGAAATGTCAAATTTGGGATTCAGAGACTTCCCAATACCATCTAGGACGGTAAAACTACGAACGACAAAAGTGAAGGTCGCCGGGAACCTAAATGGTTGATCTGCAGAGACTGCCAGTAGGTCTTCACCTATACTGGAAAGTATTTTCTTCCTAACCTGTTTACTCTCTTCTTTTGATCTAGCTCCCTTGAAATCTTTCTCGTACTCTTTCCCCAGCTTTTCCTTCTCCTTTTTCTGTGCTTCAAGCCTCTCTTGGAAGGAATCTAAAAAGAACTGCCCAGTGCGCCTCACTGCCGTCATATCCCCACCTGGAACAAGAACGCCCATCTGAACCAAAGCATCGATCGACTTGTCGGCATTCTTTTCATACACTGCATAGAACAAATCCAAAAGCCCAGTACGGATGCCAGGGGCGATTCGTCCCATCATGCCGTAGTCGTAATAGATGAGTCTTCCCCCGTTTTCCTTGTCCACTGCCACATTGCCCGGGTGGGGATCGGCATGGAAGAATCCATGCGTAAGGATCTGCTGAAGATAGCACTCCACGGTCAGCCTGGCCAGCCGTTGCTTGTCAAGCCCCATGGCCTCGATTTCCTCTGCTTTGTTAATTTTCAGACCAGGGCAATACTCCATCGTCAGCACCCTTTTGGAGGTGCAATTCCAATAAATTTCTGGAACCTTCAACCAGTCTTTGTCGGCAAAGTTTTTGCGGAACTCATCGGCGTTCCTCCCCTCCATTTCGTAATCGATTTCCTCGTAAAGGATCCTAGCACACTCGTCGTAGATTGCCACCCAGTCTCTAGCAGCTCCATCAGTCTTGGGATCCACCTTCTGGAGCCATTCAGCAAGGACACGGATATTCTTCAAGTCAATATCGAAGAGACTTTTCAGTCCGGGTCTCTGCACCTTGACGACCACCTGCCTATCTCCAATCCGTGCCTTGTGAACCTGGCCCAGAGAAGCTGCAGCAATGGGGACTGGATCGAAGTAGGTGAACTTCTCAGCAATCTTGCAGCCGAAGTCTTCCTCAATGATCTGCATGGCTGCTTGAGTACTGAACGGAGGCACATTATCCTGCAGTTTCTCCAATTCCACAAGAAACTCTTTGGAGAGTAGATCCACCCGTGTAGAGAACTGTTGGCCTATCTTTATGAAAGTAGGTCCCAACCTAAGCAGACCGTTCCTGAGCCAGATGGCCACTTCTGTTTTCCGTGCACTGATCCTTTCTGGGGTCATTCCTTCCTTCCCGTAGGACCACTTTCGTCCCAGAAGCCAATTCTTGAACAAGAACGTGAACGCGAACCTCCATATCTCCAGCGTTCGCTGCAGCACCGAGTAAGTTTTGAAGCGGTTCCATTTGCCTCCGGGCGCTTCAGCGACGACCACTGGTGGTTCTTCCCCTTCGTCGACGGTTTGGGTCTCGGCACAGAACATGAGATTCCCAGCGTCGCAGGCGTCCATGATTTCGTGTCCATCGGCATCGACGCGTGCGGCGGGTTTCTTGGTTTCGGTGAGCAGTGTCGCGACTTCTACTCTACCTTCTGCGTCTTTCGACCCGCTTCCGTTGGTGCTTTTGGCCAGCTCTTCCATCGTTCCGTTCCCGTTGCTTTTGGCCTGGCTTCCGTTTCCGTTGGAGATCGTCTTGGCCTCGTCCACCTGGTGCACATCAGGTCCGTCAGCACGCTTTCCCTCGTCCGCTTCACGCTATCTTTCTCTTCCCGCACGTCCACATCCGCACGTGCTCGTCCGTGCTTCGCTCCCGGCACGCACCTCCGCGGACGTCGGGGGGCGCAGGCGCCTCGTGTGGGTCGGCAGGGGTCTGTGGCACGTTTTCCCGCGCCTCGGACGCGTCGTCGGCCAGTTGGCGCGTGACGTAGGCAGCGCCATCGCAGGTGTCATGGCCATCGCCGTCACCACACAACTGCGTCGCACACCGACCGCACGCGCCTGTGGCTCTCCTCCTCCGCAGGTCACGTCCGAAACGAGGCGATCGCGTGGGGATCGAGACGGGGAGATGGGGGATGAGGGAACGGCGCCCGAGGAGGCCTGTTCGAGCGACGAAGGATGTGCGGCAAAGGGAGCGGGTGTGGGTCCTGCGTTTGGCGGGGTTGGGGACAAAGTGCGCAGAGGATGGAGGGTGCTTCGGGGCGTGGGTTGTTCGATCGGGTCCCATCCAGATCCAAGGGGATCGTATCTTCCAAGGACACGTCCTCTCCCTTTTCACCACCCAAGCCCCCCCCTTTCCCCCAATCGCCCCCACCCGTCCCGTGGGGAAGGAGAACGAAAGGGATCCGGTGAAAGGGATCGATCCAGGACCACCGGGATCGAATCGAACCGAACCGAAGGGTGGAATCGGGGGGGGGCAGTACTCCGCCACACCCCCCCTGGAGGTGTTTCTCCGTGGTCTGCTCGTGGGGCGGAAGATTCTCGCGGACGTGTGGGCATGGGAATGGAAGCTGAAACTCCGGAGAAGGGCCCTGCGTTGCCCGATTGGAGCTCCGTGCCTCGATACTGCCCGTAGACCCCCTTTGAAAACAGGTCCATTGGAAGGGATGGTCTGAAAACACGATTTTTTTTTACAAGTCGCTCCCGGTCCCCATGAAGGGTCTCAAGAGGCCACCTTCCGTCGGCGATCCAGGAGGCGCAAGACAACTCCTTGCCCTCTCCTTTCACGTCCCTATCCTTCCCTTTCTCTTCGGCCTGGAGACGGAGCCTTGGATCCCAAGCGGCGAAGATGGCCTGTTTCGAGGGGTCACCAACAGCCGGATGGGAATGGGTGCCACAGGACACCCACCCAACTTCGACCTACGAAAATCGATGACAGTGTAGAACACATAGCGGTCGATCTGCACCCGGAGTTTCGAATCCATCCCATCCCCCGCTGGGCAATGGCGAACGAAGGCGTCCGCCCAGCCGTGGCTGTGCAAAAGGGTCCCCATTGGGGCCAACCAATGGTAGGGACCAGTTCCCCCTCGTTGTGTGCCACTGAGGCCGATACAGCCCCAGTGAATCCCATGAACAGAAAGAGAATTTTACAAGGAATCCGTTGGTGTGCAATGCAAGTCCTGAAACGATCGGAATGAGGGTCAAACGGGGAGGAGAAGTCAGGGGTTCGGGCAGGAACCCTGAAAGAAGTGGCGGACTACTGGGTCAGCCCTGTTTCAAAATCGTGCCATGGACAGTGTATGCACCTACGGAGAGCCACACGAAGTCCATCACTTTCACTGTTGGAGACAAGACTCCTGTAAAAAATTGGAAGGAAAGGGAACCATGGTGAATGTAGGAGGAACGATGGAAAAAAACAGCGATTTTGGCCTGGATTTTCAAATTTTCAGGTGGGTTGGGCTACTGTCCTTCAAGCCCACGTGTACTCCACTTTCAATAGTGAATCATTTCTCCTTTCCTCTTCCGTACTTGATCCATCCTCCGGGGCATGCTATCCATCAGTCGCCTTGGGATAGTTCCTCTTCCAAGCTCAGCCCATGCTTGGTACATGCACCTTCTCAACTCCCCAAGGGTGGTGGGCTGAGCATGCAAAACCTTCATGTCAAGCAAGGCCCAAAGATTCTCAATGGGACTGAGGTCTGGGCTCATAGAGGGCCAGTCAAACATCACATCCACACCCATGTCTTGTGTCCATTCTCTCAAGGTGGTGAGGGTGGCCTTGGCTGTGTGTGCCCCGTCACCGTCTTGTTGAAAGGTCCATGACCCCCCCTTGAACAACCTATTGCCTTCAGCCAATAAGCGAGGGAGGACATCATAGGAGTACTCCGTTGAAGACACCCCCTTGCATGCTTGCTTCCCACGCTTGGTTTCATAAGCATTCTCCAAGTCCGTGGTCCCGGTGACCTCCACAAGTTCGGTACACCCATGCTTGGTTAACCCAGCGTACACCTTGATGCAAGGTGGGTTCTTTTGGGCAAACAACTTGGGAGTAACGCCACTTGGTGCCATGGTTCTCCTCCCCTTGGAGTGAGGAATGCGTGACAAGCGCAAAGTGTGTGCATCCGTGAACATGACCTGTCCAAAGTCAAAGTTCATATGGTCTTGGGCAAACTGAACTCGCGCGATTTTGTGCTTGAGGTTGAGCTTGCGCTCCACCTTTTGCACCTTGAACCCCACTCCCAAATCTCGAAAGACACGTTGAAGGGTCCTCAGGGGAATGACTTTCTTGTACTTGCTGTGCCATGCACGTTGGACCTCTTCCGTGTACGTGAGCTGCCCCTTCTCGGCCCGTTGTGTAAGAAAACGCACAAGCCATTTTTCATAGCCATGTGCGTACTCCAAGCTTCGATGGTTGCCATGACCATGGGCCTTGGAAGGCACCTCGCGGAGGAACGACTCCACCTCTGCCACGGAACGTTTCATAACCAACGCCGTAGTGGTGATGTCACCACCACATGTTTGAAAGGCATACCGAACCACTTGTTGGGTCACCTTGGAGATTTCCCTCGCTTGCTTGTCCATCGTTCCCCTCGTTTGCATGGGGAGCGTGCTTGCCTTGTGGAGGGCTGATGGCTCTCCTCACGAGCCCGTCTCCTAGGGCATGTGGTAAAGCCGAGTTAACCCTGTACCATTTGTTTACACAAGGGGCGAATCTCCCCTTGACCCCAGGTCTCTCTATGGGTCACGGGCTGTACCACCAGCCGGTTTGCCCATCGAAATGCATGGACCACCGGAGCTTCCAAGGTACAATTTTGCGTACAAGTACCCCTATGTATGCACATCTTCCGCACCGAATTTCACAGCCTCGGTCGTTCTCGTTGGGGCGTAATGGAGGGTCCCTTTCACCCGTGTGTCGATTGGGGTCCCTTCAAGGGGGGAGGACCCAGTACTCCGCCACACCCCCCCTGGAGGTGTTTCTCCGTGGTCTGCTCGTGGGGCGGAAGATTCTCGCGGACGTGTGGGCATGGGAATGGAAGCTGAAACTCCGGAGAAGGGCCCTGCGTTGCCCGATTGGAGCTCCGTGCCTCGATACTGCCCGTAGACCCCCTTTGAAAACAGGTCCATTGGAAGGGATGGTCTGAAAACACGATTTTTTTTTACAAGTCGCTCCCGGTCCCCATGAAGGGTCTCAAGAGGCCACCTTCCGTCGGCGATCCAGGAGGCGCAAGACAACTCCTTGCCCTCTCCTTTCACGTCCCTATCCTTCCCTTTCTCTTCGGCCTGGAGACGGAGCCTTGGATCCCAAGCGGCGAAGATGGCCTGTTTCGAGGGGTCACCAACAGCCGGATGGGAATGGGTGCCACAGGACACCCACCCAACTTCGACCTACGAAAATCGATGACAGTGTAGAACACATAGCGGTCGATCTGCACCCGGAGTTTCGAATCCATCCCATCCCCCGCTGGGCAATGGCGAACGAAGGCGTCCGCCCAGCCGTGGCTGTGCAAAAGGGTCCCCATTGGGGCCAACCAATGGTAGGGACCAGTTCCCCCTCGTTGTGTGCCACTGAGGCCGATACAGCCCCAGTGAATCCCATGAACAGAAAGAGAATTTTACAAGGAATCCGTTGGTGTGCAATGCAAGTCCTGAAACGATCGGAATGAGGGTCAAACGGGGAGGAGAAGTCAGGGGTTCGGGCAGGAACCCTGAAAGAAGTGGCGGACTACTGGGTCAGCCCTGTTTCAAAATCGTGCCATGGACAGTGTATGCACCTACGGAGAGCCACACGAAGTCCATCACTTTCACTGTTGGAGACAAGACTCCTGTAAAAAATTGGAAGGAAAGGGAACCATGGTGAATGTAGGAGGAACGATGGAAAAAAACAGCGATTTTGGCCTGGATTTTCAAATTTTCAGGTGGGTTGGGCTACTGTCCTTCAAGCCCACGTGTACTCCACTTTCAATAGTGAATCATTTCTCCTTTCCTCTTCCGTACTTGATCCATCCTCCGGGGCATGCTATCCATCAGTCGCCTTGGGATAGTTCCTCTTCCAAGCTCAGCCCATGCTTGGTACATGCACCTTCTCAACTCCCCAAGGGTGGTGGGCTGAGCATGCAAAACCTTCATGTCAAGCAAGGCCCAAAGATTCTCAATGGGACTGAGGTCTGGGCTCATAGAGGGCCAGTCAAACATCACATCCACACCCATGTCTTGTGTCCATTCTCTCAAGGTGGTGAGGGTGGCCTTGGCTGTGTGTGCCCCGTCACCGTCTTGTTGAAAGGTCCATGACCCCCCCTTGAACAACCTATTGCCTTCAGCCAATAAGCGAGGGAGGACATCATAGGAGTACTCCGTTGAAGACACCCCCTTGCATGCTTGCTTCCCACGCTTGGTTTCATAAGCATTCTCCAAGTCCGTGGTCCCGGTGACCTCCACAAGTTCGGTACACCCATGCTTGGTTAACCCAGCGTACACCTTGATGCAAGGTGGGTTCTTTTGGGCAAACAACTTGGGAGTAACGCCACTTGGTGCCATGGTTCTCCTCCCCTTGGAGTGAGGAATGCGTGACAAGCGCAAAGTGTGTGCATCCGTGAACATGACCTGTCCAAAGTCAAAGTTCATATGGTCTTGGGCAAACTGAACTCGCGCGATTTTGTGCTTGAGGTTGAGCTTGCGCTCCACCTTTTGCACCTTGAACCCCACTCCCAAATCTCGAAAGACACGTTGAAGGGTCCTCAGGGGAATGACTTTCTTGTACTTGCTGTGCCATGCACGTTGGACCTCTTCCGTGTACGTGAGCTGCCCCTTCTCGGCCCGTTGTGTAAGAAAACGCACAAGCCATTTTTCATAGCCATGTGCGTACTCCAAGCTTCGATGGTTGCCATGACCATGGGCCTTGGAAGGCACCTCGCGGAGGAACGACTCCACCTCTGCCACGGAACGTTTCATAACCAACGCCGTAGTGGTGATGTCACCACCACATGTTTGAAAGGCATACCGAACCACTTGTTGGGTCACCTTGGAGATTTCCCTCGCTTGCTTGTCCATCGTTCCCCTCGTTTGCATGGGGAGCGTGCTTGCCTTGTGGAGGGCTGATGGCTCTCCTCACGAGCCCGTCTCCTAGGGCATGTGGTAAAGCCGAGTTAACCCTGTACCATTTGTTTACACAAGGGGCGAATCTCCCCTTGACCCCAGGTCTCTCTATGGGTCACGGGCTGTACCACCAGCCGGTTTGCCCATCGAAATGCATGGACCACCGGAGCTTCCAAGGTACAATTTTGCGTACAAGTACCCCTATGTATGCACATCTTCCGCACCGAATTTCACAGCCTCGGTCGTTCTCGTTGGGGCGTAATGGAGGGTCCCTTTCACCCGTGTGTCGATTGGGGTCCCTTCAAGGGGGGAGGACCCAGTACTCCGCCACACCCCCCCTGGAGGTGTTTCTCCGTGGTCTGCTCGTGGGGCGGAAGATTCTCGCGGACGTGTGGGCATGGGAATGGAAGCTGAAACTCCGGAGAAGGGCCCTGCGTTGCCCGATTGGAGCTCCGTGCCTCGATACTGCCCGTAGACCCCCTTTGAAAACAGGTCCATTGGAAGGGATGGTCTGAAAACACGATTTTTTTTTACAAGTCGCTCCCGGTCCCCATGAAGGGTCTCAAGAGGCCACCTTCCGTCGGCGATCCAGGAGGCGCAAGACAACTCCTTGCCCTCTCCTTTCACGTCCCTATCCTTCCCTTTCTCTTCGGCCTGGAGACGGAGCCTTGGATCCCAAGCGGCGAAGATGGCCTGTTTCGAGGGGTCACCAACAGCCGGATGGGAATGGGTGCCACAGGACACCCACCCAACTTCGACCTACGAAAATCGATGACAGTGTAGAACACATAGCGGTCGATCTGCACCCGGAGTTTCGAATCCATCCCATCCCCCGCTGGGCAATGGCGAACGAAGGCGTCCGCCCAGCCGTGGCTGTGCAAAAGGGTCCCCATTGGGGCCAACCAATGGTAGGGACCAGTTCCCCCTCGTTGTGTGCCACTGAGGCCGATACAGCCCCAGTGAATCCCATGAACAGAAAGAGAATTTTACAAGGAATCCGTTGGTGTGCAATGCAAGTCCTGAAACGATCGGAATGAGGGTCAAACGGGGAGGAGAAGTCAGGGGTTCGGGCAGGAACCCTGAAAGAAGTGGCGGACTACTGGGTCAGCCCTGTTTCAAAATCGTGCCATGGACAGTGTATGCACCTACGGAGAGCCACACGAAGTCCATCACTTTCACTGTTGGAGACAAGACTCCTGTAAAAAATTGGAAGGAAAGGGAACCATGGTGAATGTAGGAGGAACGATGGAAAAAAACAGCGATTTTGGCCTGGATTTTCAAATTTTCAGGTGGGTTGGGCTACTGTCCTTCAAGCCCACGTGTACTCCACTTTCAATAGTGAATCATTTCTCCTTTCCTCTTCCGTACTTGATCCATCCTCCGGGGCATGCTATCCATCAGTCGCCTTGGGATAGTTCCTCTTCCAAGCTCAGCCCATGCTTGGTACATGCACCTTCTCAACTCCCCAAGGGTGGTGGGCTGAGCATGCAAAACCTTCATGTCAAGCAAGGCCCAAAGATTCTCAATGGGACTGAGGTCTGGGCTCATAGAGGGCCAGTCAAACATCACATCCACACCCATGTCTTGTGTCCATTCTCTCAAGGTGGTGAGGGTGGCCTTGGCTGTGTGTGCCCCGTCACCGTCTTGTTGAAAGGTCCATGACCCCCCCTTGAACAACCTATTGCCTTCAGCCAATAAGCGAGGGAGGACATCATAGGAGTACTCCGTTGAAGACACCCCCTTGCATGCTTGCTTCCCACGCTTGGTTTCATAAGCATTCTCCAAGTCCGTGGTCCCGGTGACCTCCACAAGTTCGGTACACCCATGCTTGGTTAACCCAGCGTACACCTTGATGCAAGGTGGGTTCTTTTGGGCAAACAACTTGGGAGTAACGCCACTTGGTGCCATGGTTCTCCTCCCCTTGGAGTGAGGAATGCGTGACAAGCGCAAAGTGTGTGCATCCGTGAACATGACCTGTCCAAAGTCAAAGTTCATATGGTCTTGGGCAAACTGAACTCGCGCGATTTTGTGCTTGAGGTTGAGCTTGCGCTCCACCTTTTGCACCTTGAACCCCACTCCCAAATCTCGAAAGACACGTTGAAGGGTCCTCAGGGGAATGACTTTCTTGTACTTGCTGTGCCATGCACGTTGGACCTCTTCCGTGTACGTGAGCTGCCCCTTCTCGGCCCGTTGTGTAAGAAAACGCACAAGCCATTTTTCATAGCCATGTGCGTACTCCAAGCTTCGATGGTTGCCATGACCATGGGCCTTGGAAGGCACCTCGCGGAGGAACGACTCCACCTCTGCCACGGAACGTTTCATAACCAACGCCGTAGTGGTGATGTCACCACCACATGTTTGAAAGGCATACCGAACCACTTGTTGGGTCACCTTGGAGATTTCCCTCGCTTGCTTGTCCATCGTTCCCCTCGTTTGCATGGGGAGCGTGCTTGCCTTGTGGAGGGCTGATGGCTCTCCTCACGAGCCCGTCTCCTAGGGCATGTGGTAAAGCCGAGTTAACCCTGTACCATTTGTTTACACAAGGGGCGAATCTCCCCTTGACCCCAGGTCTCTCTATGGGTCACGGGCTGTACCACCAGCCGGTTTGCCCATCGAAATGCATGGACCACCGGAGCTTCCAAGGTACAATTTTGCGTACAAGTACCCCTATGTATGCACATCTTCCGCACCGAATTTCACAGCCTCGGTCGTTCTCGTTGGGGCGTAATGGAGGGTCCCTTTCACCCGTGTGTCGATTGGGGTCCCTTCAAGGGGGGAGGACCCAGTACTCCGCCACACCCCCCCTGGAGGTGTTTCTCCGTGGTCTGCTCGTGGGGCGGAAGATTCTCGCGGACGTGTGGGCATGGGAATGGAAGCTGAAACTCCGGAGAAGGGCCCTGCGTTGCCCGATTGGAGCTCCGTGCCTCGATACTGCCCGTAGACCCCCTTTGAAAACAGGTCCATTGGAAGGGATGGTCTGAAAACACGATTTTTTTTTACAAGTCGCTCCCGGTCCCCATGAAGGGTCTCAAGAGGCCACCTTCCGTCGGCGATCCAGGAGGCGCAAGACAACTCCTTGCCCTCTCCTTTCACGTCCCTATCCTTCCCTTTCTCTTCGGCCTGGAGACGGAGCCTTGGATCCCAAGCGGCGAAGATGGCCTGTTTCGAGGGGTCACCAACAGCCGGATGGGAATGGGTGCCACAGGACACCCACCCAACTTCGACCTACGAAAATCGATGACAGTGTAGAACACATAGCGGTCGATCTGCACCCGGAGTTTCGAATCCATCCCATCCCCCGCTGGGCAATGGCGAACGAAGGCGTCCGCCCAGCCGTGGCTGTGCAAAAGGGTCCCCATTGGGGCCAACCAATGGTAGGGACCAGTTCCCCCTCGTTGTGTGCCACTGAGGCCGATACAGCCCCAGTGAATCCCATGAACAGAAAGAGAATTTTACAAGGAATCCGTTGGTGTGCAATGCAAGTCCTGAAACGATCGGAATGAGGGTCAAACGGGGAGGAGAAGTCAGGGGTTCGGGCAGGAACCCTGAAAGAAGTGGCGGACTACTGGGTCAGCCCTGTTTCAAAATCGTGCCATGGACAGTGTATGCACCTACGGAGAGCCACACGAAGTCCATCACTTTCACTGTTGGAGACAAGACTCCTGTAAAAAATTGGAAGGAAAGGGAACCATGGTGAATGTAGGAGGAACGATGGAAAAAAACAGCGATTTTGGCCTGGATTTTCAAATTTTCAGGTGGGTTGGGCTACTGTCCTTCAAGCCCACGTGTACTCCACTTTCAATAGTGAATCATTTCTCCTTTCCTCTTCCGTACTTGATCCATCCTCCGGGGCATGCTATCCATCAGTCGCCTTGGGATAGTTCCTCTTCCAAGCTCAGCCCATGCTTGGTACATGCACCTTCTCAACTCCCCAAGGGTGGTGGGCTGAGCATGCAAAACCTTCATGTCAAGCAAGGCCCAAAGATTCTCAATGGGACTGAGGTCTGGGCTCATAGAGGGCCAGTCAAACATCACATCCACACCCATGTCTTGTGTCCATTCTCTCAAGGTGGTGAGGGTGGCCTTGGCTGTGTGTGCCCCGTCACCGTCTTGTTGAAAGGTCCATGACCCCCCCTTGAACAACCTATTGCCTTCAGCCAATAAGCGAGGGAGGACATCATAGGAGTACTCCGTTGAAGACACCCCCTTGCATGCTTGCTTCCCACGCTTGGTTTCATAAGCATTCTCCAAGTCCGTGGTCCCGGTGACCTCCACAAGTTCGGTACACCCATGCTTGGTTAACCCAGCGTACACCTTGATGCAAGGTGGGTTCTTTTGGGCAAACAACTTGGGAGTAACGCCACTTGGTGCCATGGTTCTCCTCCCCTTGGAGTGAGGAATGCGTGACAAGCGCAAAGTGTGTGCATCCGTGAACATGACCTGTCCAAAGTCAAAGTTCATATGGTCTTGGGCAAACTGAACTCGCGCGATTTTGTGCTTGAGGTTGAGCTTGCGCTCCACCTTTTGCACCTTGAACCCCACTCCCAAATCTCGAAAGACACGTTGAAGGGTCCTCAGGGGAATGACTTTCTTGTACTTGCTGTGCCATGCACGTTGGACCTCTTCCGTGTACGTGAGCTGCCCCTTCTCGGCCCGTTGTGTAAGAAAACGCACAAGCCATTTTTCATAGCCATGTGCGTACTCCAAGCTTCGATGGTTGCCATGACCATGGGCCTTGGAAGGCACCTCGCGGAGGAACGACTCCACCTCTGCCACGGAACGTTTCATAACCAACGCCGTAGTGGTGATGTCACCACCACATGTTTGAAAGGCATACCGAACCACTTGTTGGGTCACCTTGGAGATTTCCCTCGCTTGCTTGTCCATCGTTCCCCTCGTTTGCATGGGGAGCGTGCTTGCCTTGTGGAGGGCTGATGGCTCTCCTCACGAGCCCGTCTCCTAGGGCATGTGGTAAAGCCGAGTTAACCCTGTACCATTTGTTTACACAAGGGGCGAATCTCCCCTTGACCCCAGGTCTCTCTATGGGTCACGGGCTGTACCACCAGCCGGTTTGCCCATCGAAATGCATGGACCACCGGAGCTTCCAAGGTACAATTTTGCGTACAAGTACCCCTATGTATGCACATCTTCCGCACCGAATTTCACAGCCTCGGTCGTTCTCGTTGGGGCGTAATGGAGGGTCCCTTTCACCCGTGTGTCGATTGGGGTCCCTTCAAGGGGGGAGGACCCAGTACTCCGCCACACCCCCCCTGGAGGTGTTTCTCCGTGGTCTGCTCGTGGGGCGGAAGATTCTCGCGGACGTGTGGGCATGGGAATGGAAGCTGAAACTCCGGAGAAGGGCCCTGCGTTGCCCGATTGGAGCTCCGTGCCTCGATACTGCCCGTAGACCCCCTTTGAAAACAGGTCCATTGGAAGGGATGGTCTGAAAACACGATTTTTTTTTACAAGTCGCTCCCGGTCCCCATGAAGGGTCTCAAGAGGCCACCTTCCGTCGGCGATCCAGGAGGCGCAAGACAACTCCTTGCCCTCTCCTTTCACGTCCCTATCCTTCCCTTTCTCTTCGGCCTGGAGACGGAGCCTTGGATCCCAAGCGGCGAAGATGGCCTGTTTCGAGGGGTCACCAACAGCCGGATGGGAATGGGTGCCACAGGACACCCACCCAACTTCGACCTACGAAAATCGATGACAGTGTAGAACACATAGCGGTCGATCTGCACCCGGAGTTTCGAATCCATCCCATCCCCCGCTGGGCAATGGCGAACGAAGGCGTCCGCCCAGCCGTGGCTGTGCAAAAGGGTCCCCATTGGGGCCAACCAATGGTAGGGACCAGTTCCCCCTCGTTGTGTGCCACTGAGGCCGATACAGCCCCAGTGAATCCCATGAACAGAAAGAGAATTTTACAAGGAATCCGTTGGTGTGCAATGCAAGTCCTGAAACGATCGGAATGAGGGTCAAACGGGGAGGAGAAGTCAGGGGTTCGGGCAGGAACCCTGAAAGAAGTGGCGGACTACTGGGTCAGCCCTGTTTCAAAATCGTGCCATGGACAGTGTATGCACCTACGGAGAGCCACACGAAGTCCATCACTTTCACTGTTGGAGACAAGACTCCTGTAAAAAATTGGAAGGAAAGGGAACCATGGTGAATGTAGGAGGAACGATGGAAAAAAACAGCGATTTTGGCCTGGATTTTCAAATTTTCAGGTGGGTTGGGCTACTGTCCTTCAAGCCCACGTGTACTCCACTTTCAATAGTGAATCATTTCTCCTTTCCTCTTCCGTACTTGATCCATCCTCCGGGGCATGCTATCCATCAGTCGCCTTGGGATAGTTCCTCTTCCAAGCTCAGCCCATGCTTGGTACATGCACCTTCTCAACTCCCCAAGGGTGGTGGGCTGAGCATGCAAAACCTTCATGTCAAGCAAGGCCCAAAGATTCTCAATGGGACTGAGGTCTGGGCTCATAGAGGGCCAGTCAAACATCACATCCACACCCATGTCTTGTGTCCATTCTCTCAAGGTGGTGAGGGTGGCCTTGGCTGTGTGTGCCCCGTCACCGTCTTGTTGAAAGGTCCATGACCCCCCCTTGAACAACCTATTGCCTTCAGCCAATAAGCGAGGGAGGACATCATAGGAGTACTCCGTTGAAGACACCCCCTTGCATGCTTGCTTCCCACGCTTGGTTTCATAAGCATTCTCCAAGTCCGTGGTCCCGGTGACCTCCACAAGTTCGGTACACCCATGCTTGGTTAACCCAGCGTACACCTTGATGCAAGGTGGGTTCTTTTGGGCAAACAACTTGGGAGTAACGCCACTTGGTGCCATGGTTCTCCTCCCCTTGGAGTGAGGAATGCGTGACAAGCGCAAAGTGTGTGCATCCGTGAACATGACCTGTCCAAAGTCAAAGTTCATATGGTCTTGGGCAAACTGAACTCGCGCGATTTTGTGCTTGAGGTTGAGCTTGCGCTCCACCTTTTGCACCTTGAACCCCACTCCCAAATCTCGAAAGACACGTTGAAGGGTCCTCAGGGGAATGACTTTCTTGTACTTGCTGTGCCATGCACGTTGGACCTCTTCCGTGTACGTGAGCTGCCCCTTCTCGGCCCGTTGTGTAAGAAAACGCACAAGCCATTTTTCATAGCCATGTGCGTACTCCAAGCTTCGATGGTTGCCATGACCATGGGCCTTGGAAGGCACCTCGCGGAGGAACGACTCCACCTCTGCCACGGAACGTTTCATAACCAACGCCGTAGTGGTGATGTCACCACCACATGTTTGAAAGGCATACCGAACCACTTGTTGGGTCACCTTGGAGATTTCCCTCGCTTGCTTGTCCATCGTTCCCCTCGTTTGCATGGGGAGCGTGCTTGCCTTGTGGAGGGCTGATGGCTCTCCTCACGAGCCCGTCTCCTAGGGCATGTGGTAAAGCCGAGTTAACCCTGTACCATTTGTTTACACAAGGGGCGAATCTCCCCTTGACCCCAGGTCTCTCTATGGGTCACGGGCTGTACCACCAGCCGGTTTGCCCATCGAAATGCATGGACCACCGGAGCTTCCAAGGTACAATTTTGCGTACAAGTACCCCTATGTATGCACATCTTCCGCACCGAATTTCACAGCCTCGGTCGTTCTCGTTGGGGCGTAATGGAGGGTCCCTTTCACCCGTGTGTCGATTGGGGTCCCTTCAAGGGGGGAGGACCCAGTACTCCGCCACACCCCCCCTGGAGGTGTTTCTCCGTGGTCTGCTCGTGGGGCGGAAGATTCTCGCGGACGTGTGGGCATGGGAATGGAAGCTGAAACTCCGGAGAAGGGCCCTGCGTTGCCCGATTGGAGCTCCGTGCCTCGATACTGCCCGTAGACCCCCTTTGAAAACAGGTCCATTGGAAGGGATGGTCTGAAAACACGATTTTTTTTTACAAGTCGCTCCCGGTCCCCATGAAGGGTCTCAAGAGGCCACCTTCCGTCGGCGATCCAGGAGGCGCAAGACAACTCCTTGCCCTCTCCTTTCACGTCCCTATCCTTCCCTTTCTCTTCGGCCTGGAGACGGAGCCTTGGATCCCAAGCGGCGAAGATGGCCTGTTTCGAGGGGTCACCAACAGCCGGATGGGAATGGGTGCCACAGGACACCCACCCAACTTCGACCTACGAAAATCGATGACAGTGTAGAACACATAGCGGTCGATCTGCACCCGGAGTTTCGAATCCATCCCATCCCCCGCTGGGCAATGGCGAACGAAGGCGTCCGCCCAGCCGTGGCTGTGCAAAAGGGTCCCCATTGGGGCCAACCAATGGTAGGGACCAGTTCCCCCTCGTTGTGTGCCACTGAGGCCGATACAGCCCCAGTGAATCCCATGAACAGAAAGAGAATTTTACAAGGAATCCGTTGGTGTGCAATGCAAGTCCTGAAACGATCGGAATGAGGGTCAAACGGGGAGGAGAAGTCAGGGGTTCGGGCAGGAACCCTGAAAGAAGTGGCGGACTACTGGGTCAGCCCTGTTTCAAAATCGTGCCATGGACAGTGTATGCACCTACGGAGAGCCACACGAAGTCCATCACTTTCACTGTTGGAGACAAGACTCCTGTAAAAAATTGGAAGGAAAGGGAACCATGGTGAATGTAGGAGGAACGATGGAAAAAAACAGCGATTTTGGCCTGGATTTTCAAATTTTCAGGTGGGTTGGGCTACTGTCCTTCAAGCCCACGTGTACTCCACTTTCAATAGTGAATCATTTCTCCTTTCCTCTTCCGTACTTGATCCATCCTCCGGGGCATGCTATCCATCAGTCGCCTTGGGATAGTTCCTCTTCCAAGCTCAGCCCATGCTTGGTACATGCACCTTCTCAACTCCCCAAGGGTGGTGGGCTGAGCATGCAAAACCTTCATGTCAAGCAAGGCCCAAAGATTCTCAATGGGACTGAGGTCTGGGCTCATAGAGGGCCAGTCAAACATCACATCCACACCCATGTCTTGTGTCCATTCTCTCAAGGTGGTGAGGGTGGCCTTGGCTGTGTGTGCCCCGTCACCGTCTTGTTGAAAGGTCCATGACCCCCCCTTGAACAACCTATTGCCTTCAGCCAATAAGCGAGGGAGGACATCATAGGAGTACTCCGTTGAAGACACCCCCTTGCATGCTTGCTTCCCACGCTTGGTTTCATAAGCATTCTCCAAGTCCGTGGTCCCGGTGACCTCCACAAGTTCGGTACACCCATGCTTGGTTAACCCAGCGTACACCTTGATGCAAGGTGGGTTCTTTTGGGCAAACAACTTGGGAGTAACGCCACTTGGTGCCATGGTTCTCCTCCCCTTGGAGTGAGGAATGCGTGACAAGCGCAAAGTGTGTGCATCCGTGAACATGACCTGTCCAAAGTCAAAGTTCATATGGTCTTGGGCAAACTGAACTCGCGCGATTTTGTGCTTGAGGTTGAGCTTGCGCTCCACCTTTTGCACCTTGAACCCCACTCCCAAATCTCGAAAGACACGTTGAAGGGTCCTCAGGGGAATGACTTTCTTGTACTTGCTGTGCCATGCACGTTGGACCTCTTCCGTGTACGTGAGCTGCCCCTTCTCGGCCCGTTGTGTAAGAAAACGCACAAGCCATTTTTCATAGCCATGTGCGTACTCCAAGCTTCGATGGTTGCCATGACCATGGGCCTTGGAAGGCACCTCGCGGAGGAACGACTCCACCTCTGCCACGGAACGTTTCATAACCAACGCCGTAGTGGTGATGTCACCACCACATGTTTGAAAGGCATACCGAACCACTTGTTGGGTCACCTTGGAGATTTCCCTCGCTTGCTTGTCCATCGTTCCCCTCGTTTGCATGGGGAGCGTGCTTGCCTTGTGGAGGGCTGATGGCTCTCCTCACGAGCCCGTCTCCTAGGGCATGTGGTAAAGCCGAGTTAACCCTGTACCATTTGTTTACACAAGGGGCGAATCTCCCCTTGACCCCAGGTCTCTCTATGGGTCACGGGCTGTACCACCAGCCGGTTTGCCCATCGAAATGCATGGACCACCGGAGCTTCCAAGGTACAATTTTGCGTACAAGTACCCCTATGTATGCACATCTTCCGCACCGAATTTCACAGCCTCGGTCGTTCTCGTTGGGGCGTAATGGAGGGTCCCTTTCACCCGTGTGTCGATTGGGGTCCCTTCAAGGGGGGAGGACCCAGTACTCCGCCACACCCCCCCTGGAGGTGTTTCTCCGTGGTCTGCTCGTGGGGCGGAAGATTCTCGCGGACGTGTGGGCATGGGAATGGAAGCTGAAACTCCGGAGAAGGGCCCTGCGTTGCCCGATTGGAGCTCCGTGCCTCGATACTGCCCGTAGACCCCCTTTGAAAACAGGTCCATTGGAAGGGATGGTCTGAAAACACGATTTTTTTTTACAAGTCGCTCCCGGTCCCCATGAAGGGTCTCAAGAGGCCACCTTCCGTCGGCGATCCAGGAGGCGCAAGACAACTCCTTGCCCTCTCCTTTCACGTCCCTATCCTTCCCTTTCTCTTCGGCCTGGAGACGGAGCCTTGGATCCCAAGCGGCGAAGATGGCCTGTTTCGAGGGGTCACCAACAGCCGGATGGGAATGGGTGCCACAGGACACCCACCCAACTTCGACCTACGAAAATCGATGACAGTGTAGAACACATAGCGGTCGATCTGCACCCGGAGTTTCGAATCCATCCCATCCCCCGCTGGGCAATGGCGAACGAAGGCGTCCGCCCAGCCGTGGCTGTGCAAAAGGGTCCCCATTGGGGCCAACCAATGGTAGGGACCAGTTCCCCCTCGTTGTGTGCCACTGAGGCCGATACAGCCCCAGTGAATCCCATGAACAGAAAGAGAATTTTACAAGGAATCCGTTGGTGTGCAATGCAAGTCCTGAAACGATCGGAATGAGGGTCAAACGGGGAGGAGAAGTCAGGGGTTCGGGCAGGAACCCTGAAAGAAGTGGCGGACTACTGGGTCAGCCCTGTTTCAAAATCGTGCCATGGACAGTGTATGCACCTACGGAGAGCCACACGAAGTCCATCACTTTCACTGTTGGAGACAAGACTCCTGTAAAAAATTGGAAGGAAAGGGAACCATGGTGAATGTAGGAGGAACGATGGAAAAAAACAGCGATTTTGGCCTGGATTTTCAAATTTTCAGGTGGGTTGGGCTACTGTCCTTCAAGCCCACGTGTACTCCACTTTCAATAGTGAATCATTTCTCCTTTCCTCTTCCGTACTTGATCCATCCTCCGGGGCATGCTATCCATCAGTCGCCTTGGGATAGTTCCTCTTCCAAGCTCAGCCCATGCTTGGTACATGCACCTTCTCAACTCCCCAAGGGTGGTGGGCTGAGCATGCAAAACCTTCATGTCAAGCAAGGCCCAAAGATTCTCAATGGGACTGAGGTCTGGGCTCATAGAGGGCCAGTCAAACATCACATCCACACCCATGTCTTGTGTCCATTCTCTCAAGGTGGTGAGGGTGGCCTTGGCTGTGTGTGCCCCGTCACCGTCTTGTTGAAAGGTCCATGACCCCCCCTTGAACAACCTATTGCCTTCAGCCAATAAGCGAGGGAGGACATCATAGGAGTACTCCGTTGAAGACACCCCCTTGCATGCTTGCTTCCCACGCTTGGTTTCATAAGCATTCTCCAAGTCCGTGGTCCCGGTGACCTCCACAAGTTCGGTACACCCATGCTTGGTTAACCCAGCGTACACCTTGATGCAAGGTGGGTTCTTTTGGGCAAACAACTTGGGAGTAACGCCACTTGGTGCCATGGTTCTCCTCCCCTTGGAGTGAGGAATGCGTGACAAGCGCAAAGTGTGTGCATCCGTGAACATGACCTGTCCAAAGTCAAAGTTCATATGGTCTTGGGCAAACTGAACTCGCGCGATTTTGTGCTTGAGGTTGAGCTTGCGCTCCACCTTTTGCACCTTGAACCCCACTCCCAAATCTCGAAAGACACGTTGAAGGGTCCTCAGGGGAATGACTTTCTTGTACTTGCTGTGCCATGCACGTTGGACCTCTTCCGTGTACGTGAGCTGCCCCTTCTCGGCCCGTTGTGTAAGAAAACGCACAAGCCATTTTTCATAGCCATGTGCGTACTCCAAGCTTCGATGGTTGCCATGACCATGGGCCTTGGAAGGCACCTCGCGGAGGAACGACTCCACCTCTGCCACGGAACGTTTCATAACCAACGCCGTAGTGGTGATGTCACCACCACATGTTTGAAAGGCATACCGAACCACTTGTTGGGTCACCTTGGAGATTTCCCTCGCTTGCTTGTCCATCGTTCCCCTCGTTTGCATGGGGAGCGTGCTTGCCTTGTGGAGGGCTGATGGCTCTCCTCACGAGCCCGTCTCCTAGGGCATGTGGTAAAGCCGAGTTAACCCTGTACCATTTGTTTACACAAGGGGCGAATCTCCCCTTGACCCCAGGTCTCTCTATGGGTCACGGGCTGTACCACCAGCCGGTTTGCCCATCGAAATGCATGGACCACCGGAGCTTCCAAGGTACAATTTTGCGTACAAGTACCCCTATGTATGCACATCTTCCGCACCGAATTTCACAGCCTCGGTCGTTCTCGTTGGGGCGTAATGGAGGGTCCCTTTCACCCGTGTGTCGATTGGGGTCCCTTCAAGGGGGGAGGACCCAGTACTCCGCCACACCCCCCCTGGAGGTGTTTCTCCGTGGTCTGCTCGTGGGGCGGAAGATTCTCGCGGACGTGTGGGCATGGGAATGGAAGCTGAAACTCCGGAGAAGGGCCCTGCGTTGCCCGATTGGAGCTCCGTGCCTCGATACTGCCCGTAGACCCCCTTTGAAAACAGGTCCATTGGAAGGGATGGTCTGAAAACACGATTTTTTTTTACAAGTCGCTCCCGGTCCCCATGAAGGGTCTCAAGAGGCCACCTTCCGTCGGCGATCCAGGAGGCGCAAGACAACTCCTTGCCCTCTCCTTTCACGTCCCTATCCTTCCCTTTCTCTTCGGCCTGGAGACGGAGCCTTGGATCCCAAGCGGCGAAGATGGCCTGTTTCGAGGGGTCACCAACAGCCGGATGGGAATGGGTGCCACAGGACACCCACCCAACTTCGACCTACGAAAATCGATGACAGTGTAGAACACATAGCGGTCGATCTGCACCCGGAGTTTCGAATCCATCCCATCCCCCGCTGGGCAATGGCGAACGAAGGCGTCCGCCCAGCCGTGGCTGTGCAAAAGGGTCCCCATTGGGGCCAACCAATGGTAGGGACCAGTTCCCCCTCGTTGTGTGCCACTGAGGCCGATACAGCCCCAGTGAATCCCATGAACAGAAAGAGAATTTTACAAGGAATCCGTTGGTGTGCAATGCAAGTCCTGAAACGATCGGAATGAGGGTCAAACGGGGAGGAGAAGTCAGGGGTTCGGGCAGGAACCCTGAAAGAAGTGGCGGACTACTGGGTCAGCCCTGTTTCAAAATCGTGCCATGGACAGTGTATGCACCTACGGAGAGCCACACGAAGTCCATCACTTTCACTGTTGGAGACAAGACTCCTGTAAAAAATTGGAAGGAAAGGGAACCATGGTGAATGTAGGAGGAACGATGGAAAAAAACAGCGATTTTGGCCTGGATTTTCAAATTTTCAGGTGGGTTGGGCTACTGTCCTTCAAGCCCACGTGTACTCCACTTTCAATAGTGAATCATTTCTCCTTTCCTCTTCCGTACTTGATCCATCCTCCGGGGCATGCTATCCATCAGTCGCCTTGGGATAGTTCCTCTTCCAAGCTCAGCCCATGCTTGGTACATGCACCTTCTCAACTCCCCAAGGGTGGTGGGCTGAGCATGCAAAACCTTCATGTCAAGCAAGGCCCAAAGATTCTCAATGGGACTGAGGTCTGGGCTCATAGAGGGCCAGTCAAACATCACATCCACACCCATGTCTTGTGTCCATTCTCTCAAGGTGGTGAGGGTGGCCTTGGCTGTGTGTGCCCCGTCACCGTCTTGTTGAAAGGTCCATGACCCCCCCTTGAACAACCTATTGCCTTCAGCCAATAAGCGAGGGAGGACATCATAGGAGTACTCCGTTGAAGACACCCCCTTGCATGCTTGCTTCCCACGCTTGGTTTCATAAGCATTCTCCAAGTCCGTGGTCCCGGTGACCTCCACAAGTTCGGTACACCCATGCTTGGTTAACCCAGCGTACACCTTGATGCAAGGTGGGTTCTTTTGGGCAAACAACTTGGGAGTAACGCCACTTGGTGCCATGGTTCTCCTCCCCTTGGAGTGAGGAATGCGTGACAAGCGCAAAGTGTGTGCATCCGTGAACATGACCTGTCCAAAGTCAAAGTTCATATGGTCTTGGGCAAACTGAACTCGCGCGATTTTGTGCTTGAGGTTGAGCTTGCGCTCCACCTTTTGCACCTTGAACCCCACTCCCAAATCTCGAAAGACACGTTGAAGGGTCCTCAGGGGAATGACTTTCTTGTACTTGCTGTGCCATGCACGTTGGACCTCTTCCGTGTACGTGAGCTGCCCCTTCTCGGCCCGTTGTGTAAGAAAACGCACAAGCCATTTTTCATAGCCATGTGCGTACTCCAAGCTTCGATGGTTGCCATGACCATGGGCCTTGGAAGGCACCTCGCGGAGGAACGACTCCACCTCTGCCACGGAACGTTTCATAACCAACGCCGTAGTGGTGATGTCACCACCACATGTTTGAAAGGCATACCGAACCACTTGTTGGGTCACCTTGGAGATTTCCCTCGCTTGCTTGTCCATCGTTCCCCTCGTTTGCATGGGGAGCGTGCTTGCCTTGTGGAGGGCTGATGGCTCTCCTCACGAGCCCGTCTCCTAGGGCATGTGGTAAAGCCGAGTTAACCCTGTACCATTTGTTTACACAAGGGGCGAATCTCCCCTTGACCCCAGGTCTCTCTATGGGTCACGGGCTGTACCACCAGCCGGTTTGCCCATCGAAATGCATGGACCACCGGAGCTTCCAAGGTACAATTTTGCGTACAAGTACCCCTATGTATGCACATCTTCCGCACCGAATTTCACAGCCTCGGTCGTTCTCGTTGGGGCGTAATGGAGGGTCCCTTTCACCCGTGTGTCGATTGGGGTCCCTTCAAGGGGGGAGGACCCAGTACTCCGCCACACCCCCCCTGGAGGTGTTTCTCCGTGGTCTGCTCGTGGGGCGGAAGATTCTCGCGGACGTGTGGGCATGGGAATGGAAGCTGAAACTCCGGAGAAGGGCCCTGCGTTGCCCGATTGGAGCTCCGTGCCTCGATACTGCCCGTAGACCCCCTTTGAAAACAGGTCCATTGGAAGGGATGGTCTGAAAACACGATTTTTTTTTACAAGTCGCTCCCGGTCCCCATGAAGGGTCTCAAGAGGCCACCTTCCGTCGGCGATCCAGGAGGCGCAAGACAACTCCTTGCCCTCTCCTTTCACGTCCCTATCCTTCCCTTTCTCTTCGGCCTGGAGACGGAGCCTTGGATCCCAAGCGGCGAAGATGGCCTGTTTCGAGGGGTCACCAACAGCCGGATGGGAATGGGTGCCACAGGACACCCACCCAACTTCGACCTACGAAAATCGATGACAGTGTAGAACACATAGCGGTCGATCTGCACCCGGAGTTTCGAATCCATCCCATCCCCCGCTGGGCAATGGCGAACGAAGGCGTCCGCCCAGCCGTGGCTGTGCAAAAGGGTCCCCATTGGGGCCAACCAATGGTAGGGACCAGTTCCCCCTCGTTGTGTGCCA
This sequence comes from Picocystis sp. L7, assembly GCA_020975725.1. NCBI lineage: Eukaryota > Viridiplantae > Chlorophyta > Picocystophyceae > Picocystales > Picocystaceae > Picocystis > Picocystis sp. L7. The sequence continues at coordinate 622,801 of QXJR01000027.1, read as the reverse complement.
CTGAGGCCGATACAGCCCCAGTGAATCCCATGAACAGAAAGAGAATTTTACAAGGAATCCGTTGGTGTGCAATGCAAGTCCTGAAACGATCGGAATGAGGGTCAAACGGGGAGGAGAAGTCAGGGGTTCGGGCAGGAACCCTGAAAGAAGTGGCGGACTACTGGGTCAGCCCTGTTTCAAAATCGTGCCATGGACAGTGTATGCACCTACGGAGAGCCACACGAAGTCCATCACTTTCACTGTTGGAGACAAGACTCCTGTAAAAAATTGGAAGGAAAGGGAACCATGGTGAATGTAGGAGGAACGATGGAAAAAAACAGCGATTTTGGCCTGGATTTTCAAATTTTCAGGTGGGTTGGGCTACTGTCCTTCAAGCCCACGTGTACTCCACTTTCAATAGTGAATCATTTCTCCTTTCCTCTTCCGTACTTGATCCATCCTCCGGGGCATGCTATCCATCAGTCGCCTTGGGATAGTTCCTCTTCCAAGCTCAGCCCATGCTTGGTACATGCACCTTCTCAACTCCCCAAGGGTGGTGGGCTGAGCATGCAAAACCTTCATGTCAAGCAAGGCCCAAAGATTCTCAATGGGACTGAGGTCTGGGCTCATAGAGGGCCAGTCAAACATCACATCCACACCCATGTCTTGTGTCCATTCTCTCAAGGTGGTGAGGGTGGCCTTGGCTGTGTGTGCCCCGTCACCGTCTTGTTGAAAGGTCCATGACCCCCCCTTGAACAACCTATTGCCTTCAGCCAATAAGCGAGGGAGGACATCATAGGAGTACTCCGTTGAAGACACCCCCTTGCATGCTTGCTTCCCACGCTTGGTTTCATAAGCATTCTCCAAGTCCGTGGTCCCGGTGACCTCCACAAGTTCGGTACACCCATGCTTGGTTAACCCAGCGTACACCTTGATGCAAGGTGGGTTCTTTTGGGCAAACAACTTGGGAGTAACGCCACTTGGTGCCATGGTTCTCCTCCCCTTGGAGTGAGGAATGCGTGACAAGCGCAAAGTGTGTGCATCCGTGAACATGACCTGTCCAAAGTCAAAGTTCATATGGTCTTGGGCAAACTGAACTCGCGCGATTTTGTGCTTGAGGTTGAGCTTGCGCTCCACCTTTTGCACCTTGAACCCCACTCCCAAATCTCGAAAGACACGTTGAAGGGTCCTCAGGGGAATGACTTTCTTGTACTTGCTGTGCCATGCACGTTGGACCTCTTCCGTGTACGTGAGCTGCCCCTTCTCGGCCCGTTGTGTAAGAAAACGCACAAGCCATTTTTCATAGCCATGTGCGTACTCCAAGCTTCGATGGTTGCCATGACCATGGGCCTTGGAAGGCACCTCGCGGAGGAACGACTCCACCTCTGCCACGGAACGTTTCATAACCAACGCCGTAGTGGTGATGTCACCACCACATGTTTGAAAGGCATACCGAACCACTTGTTGGGTCACCTTGGAGATTTCCCTCGCTTGCTTGTCCATCGTTCCCCTCGTTTGCATGGGGAGCGTGCTTGCCTTGTGGAGGGCTGATGGCTCTCCTCACGAGCCCGTCTCCTAGGGCATGTGGTAAAGCCGAGTTAACCCTGTACCATTTGTTTACACAAGGGGCGAATCTCCCCTTGACCCCAGGTCTCTCTATGGGTCACGGGCTGTACCACCAGCCGGTTTGCCCATCGAAATGCATGGACCACCGGAGCTTCCAAGGTACAATTTTGCGTACAAGTACCCCTATGTATGCACATCTTCCGCACCGAATTTCACAGCCTCGGTCGTTCTCGTTGGGGCGTAATGGAGGGTCCCTTTCACCCGTGTGTCGATTGGGGTCCCTTCAAGGGGGGAGGACCCAGTACTCCGCCACACCCCCCCTGGAGGTGTTTCTCCGTGGTCTGCTCGTGGGGCGGAAGATTCTCGCGGACGTGTGGGCATGGGAATGGAAGCTGAAACTCCGGAGAAGGGCCCTGCGTTGCCCGATTGGAGCTCCGTGCCTCGATACTGCCCGTAGACCCCCTTTGAAAACAGGTCCATTGGAAGGGATGGTCTGAAAACACGATTTTTTTTTACAAGTCGCTCCCGGTCCCCATGAAGGGTCTCAAGAGGCCACCTTCCGTCGGCGATCCAGGAGGCGCAAGACAACTCCTTGCCCTCTCCTTTCACGTCCCTATCCTTCCCTTTCTCTTCGGCCTGGAGACGGAGCCTTGGATCCCAAGCGGCGAAGATGGCCTGTTTCGAGGGGTCACCAACAGCCGGATGGGAATGGGTGCCACAGGACACCCACCCAACTTCGACCTACGAAAATCGATGACAGTGTAGAACACATAGCGGTCGATCTGCACCCGGAGTTTCGAATCCATCCCATCCCCCGCTGGGCAATGGCGAACGAAGGCGTCCGCCCAGCCGTGGCTGTGCAAAAGGGTCCCCATTGGGGCCAACCAATGGTAGGGACCAGTTCCCCCTCGTTGTGTGCCACTGAGGCCGATACAGCCCCAGTGAATCCCATGAACAGAAAGAGAATTTTACAAGGAATCCGTTGGTGTGCAATGCAAGTCCTGAAACGATCGGAATGAGGGTCAAACGGGGAGGAGAAGTCAGGGGTTCGGGCAGGAACCCTGAAAGAAGTGGCGGACTACTGGGTCAGCCCTGTTTCAAAATCGTGCCATGGACAGTGTATGCACCTACGGAGAGCCACACGAAGTCCATCACTTTCACTGTTGGAGACAAGACTCCTGTAAAAAATTGGAAGGAAAGGGAACCATGGTGAATGTAGGAGGAACGATGGAAAAAAACAGCGATTTTGGCCTGGATTTTCAAATTTTCAGGTGGGTTGGGCTACTGTCCTTCAAGCCCACGTGTACTCCACTTTCAATAGTGAATCATTTCTCCTTTCCTCTTCCGTACTTGATCCATCCTCCGGGGCATGCTATCCATCAGTCGCCTTGGGATAGTTCCTCTTCCAAGCTCAGCCCATGCTTGGTACATGCACCTTCTCAACTCCCCAAGGGTGGTGGGCTGAGCATGCAAAACCTTCATGTCAAGCAAGGCCCAAAGATTCTCAATGGGACTGAGGTCTGGGCTCATAGAGGGCCAGTCAAACATCACATCCACACCCATGTCTTGTGTCCATTCTCTCAAGGTGGTGAGGGTGGCCTTGGCTGTGTGTGCCCCGTCACCGTCTTGTTGAAAGGTCCATGACCCCCCCTTGAACAACCTATTGCCTTCAGCCAATAAGCGAGGGAGGACATCATAGGAGTACTCCGTTGAAGACACCCCCTTGCATGCTTGCTTCCCACGCTTGGTTTCATAAGCATTCTCCAAGTCCGTGGTCCCGGTGACCTCCACAAGTTCGGTACACCCATGCTTGGTTAACCCAGCGTACACCTTGATGCAAGGTGGGTTCTTTTGGGCAAACAACTTGGGAGTAACGCCACTTGGTGCCATGGTTCTCCTCCCCTTGGAGTGAGGAATGCGTGACAAGCGCAAAGTGTGTGCATCCGTGAACATGACCTGTCCAAAGTCAAAGTTCATATGGTCTTGGGCAAACTGAACTCGCGCGATTTTGTGCTTGAGGTTGAGCTTGCGCTCCACCTTTTGCACCTTGAACCCCACTCCCAAATCTCGAAAGACACGTTGAAGGGTCCTCAGGGGAATGACTTTCTTGTACTTGCTGTGCCATGCACGTTGGACCTCTTCCGTGTACGTGAGCTGCCCCTTCTCGGCCCGTTGTGTAAGAAAACGCACAAGCCATTTTTCATAGCCATGTGCGTACTCCAAGCTTCGATGGTTGCCATGACCATGGGCCTTGGAAGGCACCTCGCGGAGGAACGACTCCACCTCTGCCACGGAACGTTTCATAACCAACGCCGTAGTGGTGATGTCACCACCACATGTTTGAAAGGCATACCGAACCACTTGTTGGGTCACCTTGGAGATTTCCCTCGCTTGCTTGTCCATCGTTCCCCTCGTTTGCATGGGGAGCGTGCTTGCCTTGTGGAGGGCTGATGGCTCTCCTCACGAGCCCGTCTCCTAGGGCATGTGGTAAAGCCGAGTTAACCCTGTACCATTTGTTTACACAAGGGGCGAATCTCCCCTTGACCCCAGGTCTCTCTATGGGTCACGGGCTGTACCACCAGCCGGTTTGCCCATCGAAATGCATGGACCACCGGAGCTTCCAAGGTACAATTTTGCGTACAAGTACCCCTATGTATGCACATCTTCCGCACCGAATTTCACAGCCTCGGTCGTTCTCGTTGGGGCGTAATGGAGGGTCCCTTTCACCCGTGTGTCGATTGGGGTCCCTTCAAGGGGGGAGGACCCAGTACTCCGCCACACCCCCCCTGGAGGTGTTTCTCCGTGGTCTGCTCGTGGGGCGGAAGATTCTCGCGGACGTGTGGGCATGGGAATGGAAGCTGAAACTCCGGAGAAGGGCCCTGCGTTGCCCGATTGGAGCTCCGTGCCTCGATACTGCCCGTAGACCCCCTTTGAAAACAGGTCCATTGGAAGGGATGGTCTGAAAACACGATTTTTTTTTACAAGTCGCTCCCGGTCCCCATGAAGGGTCTCAAGAGGCCACCTTCCGTCGGCGATCCAGGAGGCGCAAGACAACTCCTTGCCCTCTCCTTTCACGTCCCTATCCTTCCCTTTCTCTTCGGCCTGGAGACGGAGCCTTGGATCCCAAGCGGCGAAGATGGCCTGTTTCGAGGGGTCACCAACAGCCGGATGGGAATGGGTGCCACAGGACACCCACCCAACTTCGACCTACGAAAATCGATGACAGTGTAGAACACATAGCGGTCGATCTGCACCCGGAGTTTCGAATCCATCCCATCCCCCGCTGGGCAATGGCGAACGAAGGCGTCCGCCCAGCCGTGGCTGTGCAAAAGGGTCCCCATTGGGGCCAACCAATGGTAGGGACCAGTTCCCCCTCGTTGTGTGCCACTGAGGCCGATACAGCCCCAGTGAATCCCATGAACAGAAAGAGAATTTTACAAGGAATCCGTTGGTGTGCAATGCAAGTCCTGAAACGATCGGAATGAGGGTCAAACGGGGAGGAGAAGTCAGGGGTTCGGGCAGGAACCCTGAAAGAAGTGGCGGACTACTGGGTCAGCCCTGTTTCAAAATCGTGCCATGGACAGTGTATGCACCTACGGAGAGCCACACGAAGTCCATCACTTTCACTGTTGGAGACAAGACTCCTGTAAAAAATTGGAAGGAAAGGGAACCATGGTGAATGTAGGAGGAACGATGGAAAAAAACAGCGATTTTGGCCTGGATTTTCAAATTTTCAGGTGGGTTGGGCTACTGTCCTTCAAGCCCACGTGTACTCCACTTTCAATAGTGAATCATTTCTCCTTTCCTCTTCCGTACTTGATCCATCCTCCGGGGCATGCTATCCATCAGTCGCCTTGGGATAGTTCCTCTTCCAAGCTCAGCCCATGCTTGGTACATGCACCTTCTCAACTCCCCAAGGGTGGTGGGCTGAGCATGCAAAACCTTCATGTCAAGCAAGGCCCAAAGATTCTCAATGGGACTGAGGTCTGGGCTCATAGAGGGCCAGTCAAACATCACATCCACACCCATGTCTTGTGTCCATTCTCTCAAGGTGGTGAGGGTGGCCTTGGCTGTGTGTGCCCCGTCACCGTCTTGTTGAAAGGTCCATGACCCCCCCTTGAACAACCTATTGCCTTCAGCCAATAAGCGAGGGAGGACATCATAGGAGTACTCCGTTGAAGACACCCCCTTGCATGCTTGCTTCCCACGCTTGGTTTCATAAGCATTCTCCAAGTCCGTGGTCCCGGTGACCTCCACAAGTTCGGTACACCCATGCTTGGTTAACCCAGCGTACACCTTGATGCAAGGTGGGTTCTTTTGGGCAAACAACTTGGGAGTAACGCCACTTGGTGCCATGGTTCTCCTCCCCTTGGAGTGAGGAATGCGTGACAAGCGCAAAGTGTGTGCATCCGTGAACATGACCTGTCCAAAGTCAAAGTTCATATGGTCTTGGGCAAACTGAACTCGCGCGATTTTGTGCTTGAGGTTGAGCTTGCGCTCCACCTTTTGCACCTTGAACCCCACTCCCAAATCTCGAAAGACACGTTGAAGGGTCCTCAGGGGAATGACTTTCTTGTACTTGCTGTGCCATGCACGTTGGACCTCTTCCGTGTACGTGAGCTGCCCCTTCTCGGCCCGTTGTGTAAGAAAACGCACAAGCCATTTTTCATAGCCATGTGCGTACTCCAAGCTTCGATGGTTGCCATGACCATGGGCCTTGGAAGGCACCTCGCGGAGGAACGACTCCACCTCTGCCACGGAACGTTTCATAACCAACGCCGTAGTGGTGATGTCACCACCACATGTTTGAAAGGCATACCGAACCACTTGTTGGGTCACCTTGGAGATTTCCCTCGCTTGCTTGTCCATCGTTCCCCTCGTTTGCATGGGGAGCGTGCTTGCCTTGTGGAGGGCTGATGGCTCTCCTCACGAGCCCGTCTCCTAGGGCATGTGGTAAAGCCGAGTTAACCCTGTACCATTTGTTTACACAAGGGGCGAATCTCCCCTTGACCCCAGGTCTCTCTATGGGTCACGGGCTGTACCACCAGCCGGTTTGCCCATCGAAATGCATGGACCACCGGAGCTTCCAAGGTACAATTTTGCGTACAAGTACCCCTATGTATGCACATCTTCCGCACCGAATTTCACAGCCTCGGTCGTTCTCGTTGGGGCGTAATGGAGGGTCCCTTTCACCCGTGTGTCGATTGGGGTCCCTTCAAGGGGGGAGGACCCAGTACTCCGCCACACCCCCCCTGGAGGTGTTTCTCCGTGGTCTGCTCGTGGGGCGGAAGATTCTCGCGGACGTGTGGGCATGGGAATGGAAGCTGAAACTCCGGAGAAGGGCCCTGCGTTGCCCGATTGGAGCTCCGTGCCTCGATACTGCCCGTAGACCCCCTTTGAAAACAGGTCCATTGGAAGGGATGGTCTGAAAACACGATTTTTTTTTACAAGTCGCTCCCGGTCCCCATGAAGGGTCTCAAGAGGCCACCTTCCGTCGGCGATCCAGGAGGCGCAAGACAACTCCTTGCCCTCTCCTTTTACGTCCCTATCCTTCCCTTTCTCTTCGGCCTGGAGACGGAGCCTTGGATCCCAAGCGGCGAAGATGGCCTGTTTCGAGGGGTCACCAACAGCCGGATGGGAATGGGTGCCACAGGACACCCACCCAACTTCGACCTACGAAAATCGATGACAGTGTAGAACACATAGCGGTCGATCTGCACCCGGAGTTTCGAATCCATCCCATCCCCCGCTGGGCAATGGCGAACGAAGGCGTCCGCCCAGCCGTGGCTGTGCAAAAGGGTCCCCATTGGGGCCAACCAATGGTAGGGACCAGTTCCCCCTCGTTGTGTGCCACTGAGGCCGATACAGCCCCAGTGAATCCCATGAACAGAAAGAGAATTTTACAAGGAATCCGTTGGTGTGCAATGCAAGTCCTGAAACGATCGGAATGAGGGTCAAACGGGGAGGAGAAGTCAGGGGTTCGGGCAGGAACCCTGAAAGAAGTGGCGGACTACTGGGGGGGCGGGTCGGAAAGGAAGGATCCAGACAAGAGAACAAGGACGAATCCGAAGGGAAGGAGCAGTGGAAAGGACGGTGGGAACCCGATGGAGGTGTGGAGGAAGACATCCGAGCATGCTGACCTTACAAGCGCTGGTTCACCACCGCGTTCAGCAAATTAGCCGACTCGATGGTGGCGGAAGGGTCCGTCAGTGGCTTGGGCGGGAAATCGTTCGCATTCATCAACGTGTATGACCCCGAAGAACCCGGGCGGGCCATGTCGATGAAGCGGCGAATGTCCATCACCGTCTGATCCAAGTTGAAACGAGCCACCATGCGGGTGCCATCCGCAAGACGAATCTGAATCGAAGTGGTGGGCCTAGAATCATCCACACCAATACCGCCGGCGACCTCCTGCTGCGTGGATGCGGCTGGTGCAGGGGATGGAGGAGAAGCAACGCTGCCCAAAGTACGGCCAGATCCAGCAAACGGCACGTACCTCGGAGTAGGCTGTGGCTTCCACTCTTCATGGTCCTTTCGCACCATGTTCACGGTCACGGGGACACTGCGATCTGCAGGTTCAAGCTCCCTAGGGCACTCTCCACGGGCAATGCTGCGGAGAAAAGGAACATTCGCCTCGTCGTCGAAGCTTCTCAATTGGCCATCGTCAACTGTAAAACCATTGCTCCAGAAGGTGATGGTGTGCGTGAGAGGAGCTCCTTGAGCTCCAGCTTGCGATGACGGGCCTGGTCTCACATCCCCGGAGAGGGTGCGCCCCTCACCCTCAAAGGCCTTGTATGGCTTGTCCGTCGTGGGATTCAGATCCTCGGGTCGGCCCTGCTGTGCTCCATGTTCCCTTGCTTTCTTGAATAAATCTTCCACGATTTCTCCCTACAACGAACACCAAGCCGCGTCAGAACGGTACCGAGGAACCTATCGACGACCATGCAGATGCGAATGCAACGAACCTTCTTCTTGTTCGGGTCTTGCACCATCATTCCGCTGCAGTGTCCGAAGGCATGCGTCAGTCACGCTTTCCAGCCATCTCCGCTCGATCGAGATTGAAGCAAGACGCAAGATTCTAGCGCATCGACCCACCTCTTCTCGCCGCCGGTGAACCATTCCATCTGTTCTTCGTCTTCACTCGAGGCTTGTCCTCCGAGGTCCGCAAAACCTCGCACGTTCCCCGTCGGTGGCAGCCTCGTCCTCGATCCGGACGCGCCGTCACCTCTTTCAGGCATTCCTTCAGGTGCACCACGTGGTACCTCGGCTTGTTCCATCGGACGTTGGATCTCTTCTTCTCCTTTCTGTCCGTAGAACGCGTTGATCGCCGTCTCGAGGTCCCAACGACCGCTTTCCAGGAAGAATTCCGCACGTTCCGGGGTCTCTCCAGTCACCGCGCAGAACTGCTGCACAAGTTCGCTCCTTCCCTCTCCTTCCATGGCCACGTCTTCTCCTCGATGGACGAAGATTTCGGTCGTTTGCGCGCCTGCGTCTGCTGGGCGCTTCGCTTCGCGATCGCCACGATCCAAGTCCGAACACTGGGCCATGTCGAGCTGCCCATCGAGATCCTGAACGAGATATCGATGCTATCTGCATAGATCTCGATCGGAAGGCAGGGTATCTTCCTCATCGGTACATGCACCAATACGACTGTTTTGTTCAGGAGAGTTCCCCGGTGAAAGTCGCTCGGGGCCGCTCGCGTCAAGGACCCCCGACCCTCCCGTCCACCCGGTCTGCGAGGTTCTCAAGGGCTTGCCCTTCGACCCCTACAGAAGGAGAACGATAGAAGGGACCCTCCCGGTTCAATCGGATCCGAACCTTGAATCGAAGCCTCGGTTCCTGGGTCAGACACTCCCCAGTACTGGTGGCGAAGTCGTCGAAAACCGCGGCCAAACGCAGATGATGCTCGGATCGATCCGTCGAAGCTAGCGCGCAACTCGTGCGTTATTGAAGAACGCGTTGCGATCAGGAAGCCGTTGTCGTGATGGACTTCCACGAGCTCGAGTCGAGAGACGGATTGCGGTTCGTGTGGAATGCGTGGCCGAGCAGTCGCCTGGAAGCGGCTCGATGCGTCGTCCCGTTCGCCGTGAACACCACGCCAATCAAAGATGTGGAGCAGATGCCGCTCGTCCCGTACGCTCCAGTGCTCTGCAAGCAGTGCCAGAGCGTGCTGAACCCATACGCGCAGGTGGACTTCGCCTCCAAGACTTGGCTTTGTCCCTTCTGCCACGCGAGAAGTGGATTCCCACCGCAGTATGCAGGCATGTCGGAGAACAATCTGCCGGCCGAACTGTTCCCCTCCTACACGTGCATCGAATACACGCTTCCACAACAAGCAGACAAACCCCCGTCGTTCCTCTTCGTCGTGGATCTCTGCTGTCCTACGGAAGAAGAGTTCCAGAATATGAAGGATGCCATGAAACAAGTGCTCAGCTTGCTGCCAGAGAACGCGGTCGTCGGGCTCATATCTTTTGGAACAATGGTACATGTGCATGAGCTGAGCTCGCCAGATATCATGAGATCCTACGTGTTCCAAGGAAGTGTGGAACCAGCATTCAACGAGATCCAGACACAGCTGGGACTTTTGGGGCTTCAGGGAAGGCAACGCCAACCGGAAACGATGGGTTCAAATCGCTTCATGATGCCGATTTCGGAGTGCGAGTTTGTATTCGAAAGCATCATGGATGAGCTACAAGCAGATGCGTTTCCAGTGTCTCAAGGAGCCCGTCCCAGAAGATCCACCGGCGCTGCAGTGGGGGTAGCCACGGCACTGCTGGAAGGTACTCTTCAGGGAATTGGAACTCGCATCATGGTCTTCACCGCCGGGCCGTGCACCAATGGTCCTGGGCGTTGTGTGGGCACGGACCTCTCTGAACCCATACGCACACATCAAGACTTTGAAAAGGGAAGTATGAAAGTCTTTCGGAACGCGGTGAAGTACTATTCGAACATCGCCCAGAAACTCGTTCACAATAGCCATGTTCTGGATGTGTTTGCTTGTTCGTTAGATCAGGTGGGGCTTGCTGAGATGAAAGTTTGCATCGATGCGACGGGAGGTGTCATCGTTTTGGCTGAGACTTTCGATCATGATATTTTTAGAAAGTCTCTTCAAAGAATTTTTGAGAGGGACGAGCATGACCATCTAAAAATGGCGTTTGGCGCAACATTAGAAGTTGCATGTTCAAAAGAAGTGCGTGTTTCAGGGGCTATTGGCCCATGTGCATCGTTGAATAAACGAAACCAGTACGTTGCCGAAACAGAGACTGGATTGGGAGGAACATCAGCATGGAAAATCTGTTCTCTAGACAAAAACACGACATTATCGATTATTTTTGAGGTGGTCAACCAGCACAACAACCCAATCCCAGCAGGTCAGTTTTTAGTGCTTCAATTTATCACAAAATATCAGCATAGCAGTGGCCAGTCCCGCTGTAGGGTAGTCACTGCCGCACGTCGTTGGGCAGATGCTGCGTCTCAGGATCTTACGCTGGGCTTCGACCAGGAGGCAGCTGCTGTTGTGATGGCTAGACTTGCTGCATTCAAGGCGGAGCACGAGGAGTCGTTTGACGTATTACGATGGCTTGACAGGTCGCTGATCCGCTTTGTATCGAAGTTTGGAGAGTATATCAAGGACGATCCCTCGTCACTCAGATTGGCAGAGCAGTTCTCCCTGTACCCTCAGTTCATGTTCCACCTGCGAAGGTCTCAATTCTTACAGGTCTTTAACAACACTCCTGACGAAACATCCTTTTTCAGGTTGATGCTTAATCGGGAGACTGTGCTATCTTGTTTGGTGATGATCCAACCTACCCTCCTCGCGTACGGTTTGGATGGTCCACCGCAACCGGTGTTGCTGGATGCTTCCTCGGTATCCCCGGACAAGATTCTCTTGCTGGACACTTACTTTATGGTTGTTGTGCACTACGGCAAGACGGTGGCAGAATGGAGGAAGGCAGGTTACCATCTGCAGGAAGAATACGTAACGTTCAAAGAATTGCTAGAGGCTCCCCTCGCAGATGCGGACGGCCTTATTTGCGAGCGGTCTCCAGTACCAAAATTGCTGGAGTGTGATCAGCACGGCTCCCAGGCACGTTTCCTCCTTGCCAAGCTCAATCCATCTGTCACGCACACCAACCAGGGCTACGGCGGGGGTGAGGTGATTTTCACGGACGATGTATCTCTTCAAGTATTCATGGAGCACCTTGCGAAGCTGTCCACTCAATCTTGATGCTGGGCATGTCCAAATAATCGATGTCTATCCTCTATTGTCATCCTCTTTCGATCATTCTTGGATCACAGGCATGTCAGCGATGCTGTCCGTTCGGACGGATCTGTCGTTGTGTTCTAGTAGTGCAGGACACATAAGAGTTGTGCGCTGCACGTCGCAAATACACAAGAACGTTCATATTGGCCACGTACATGAAGGCTATGCGCATGGTCGAGCGCAAAGCCTAGATACCGGCGGCCGGAGTCGTTCGATCCTCGTATCGTCCCCTTTCTTACCTTCACACTTCCTTTCCCTGGTGTTCGATTGCTTGTCCTGAAGAACCGGTGTGTCGTTCGTCTCCCCCGCACGCGTATCTTGTCCATTCTAATAAGGTCAGCACGAGGTCGCCCATTTGTCTTTTTTGGTGCGAATTTTCCGAGTTCTTTCCGATCCGTTCTGGTGGACCGGCCTGGTTTCGGTCGTTGGGTTTGTGCCTTTCTTGCGCTCATATTTTATGGGTGGTTTCTTGTCGCCAAGCTCACGGAATCGATCCGCGATCTTTCCTGAACGAGGAATGTTTCTTAATCACCGCGCTTGCCCCTTTCTTGTCCGCTTTCGACGCTTCGATCCGTCCACTCACTTGCGCGGACCGCCGCCACCATGCCTTGGAGGACGAGGACGATGGGGACCACCCATCCTTTCTGTTCCCCTTTTCCTTCCCATCTCCACCGGGAACATTCCGGTTCGGAACCCGGTTGTCGACCCCGATAGAAGGGACCCTGAAGGGGAGGGCAGGACGGGACGGGACCACCAGGGCGTGTCCCGAGGGGATCCCTTTCGACCGGAGAAGGGTGAAAGGGACCGTCCGGGTCAACCATCCATCTCCAAGGCGATTCCTGGGGGGACCTCCCCTCCACCGCCCCACCCCTCCGATTCGGGGTCCCTTTTTCCCCGGACAACGGATCGCATGGCCCGGGCATTCGGACCCCCCTTTTGGCTCCCAGGGGGGTCTGAGGGAGGACGAGAGGGAGAAGAGATCAGACGTGCTCGGCCACGATCGGCGCACACGCCGCACCTCGGAGCCAAGCACGTGGGCGCACGTGCGTCGGATCCGGCGTCGATCGGGTGCGAACGAAGGCCTAGGAACCGAGTGCAAAGGAAGGGAACGCCCAAGGGGAAAGAAAAGAGATCGGAACGGACCGCGTGCGGACGAGACGCCGAAGAGAAAGAGGGACACGCAAGGACCAACCGTTCCCCTCGAAGGGCGCCGTCGCACGCGCTCCGGCTCGAAACGCGCCACCGGCTGGCACATTCGTAGGAGAGATACAGGAGAGCACGGAAAAAAGGAAAGGACGCGTGGTCCGAAACGGACGCACGTGACATGGCCGAGGGCATGAACCCGAACGAACGCTCCAATGTCGTGGCCAAGATCTTGCAAGTGCTCCACCAAACCAGCGGATCCACCGAAGATCCGAGGAGACTCGAGGCCCTTGCGGCAGAATTCGAACGGAGAACTTTCGAGAGCGCACGATCCAGGCAAGAGTACCTGCAGAAGATCGCCATCAAGCTGGCCAAGCTGAAGCAAAGGGCGGAAGAAGAACGCAGGTCTGCAAATCAGGGCGCAGGAAGCGTGACCGATCTCTACGGGGATGGAACGAGGACGTCGCTGCAGCAGGTCAGAAGCTACTCAAATAGTCCGGCTATTGCAGACCAGATGGGCCAGCAAAATTATACGGTCCTTTCCCAAGCAGACACACTCTACCGTCAACCTCCCTTGCAAGGGACAACAGCTGGTCAGGGCAGCCAGGGGATGCAACAGGGTTACACAGCACAGCACTCAAGGCAGTCACACCCACCAAACCATTCGTACAACGCCAATGTAGATCAAGAAATGGACGACTTCGCCTACATGGCAAAGATGTTCCTGGACACGGACGCTGGGGCCACAGCGGGTGGGCAGAGCGAACAAGACCAGTATGCCAACTATACCAGACAAATGAATGCATCGTACCCAGTGGAACCCTGGGTGTCTTCGGGAGGTGGGGGGGATCAGTACACAATAGTGCCAGAAATTTCCGGTCCCAGTTACGGTCTGCATTCTAGTGGGGGAGCCATGCAAATGGGGCAGCAGTCAAGCTATCCACCCATCGTTGGGCAAGCCTCGGCGCAACAAGCAGGCGATTTGCAATACCAAGGCCATTACCAACGGCAGAACTCAGGTTCTGCGCCTCAACAAGGGATGCTGCATCATCAACCTGGGGTTGCTGAGCTGCGAGGAGAGGCATTGGCCTCCGCCGTGGGGCCTACCTCGGATGGAAAGGGTCACAACCTTTATGATGGCAGCATGAATTCCACGGCATCCTACATGAAGAATAGCATGGCTCTCAAACGTAATATACAGTTGGTATGGCAGAAGTTGCAGTCGGTGAAGAATGATACCGATAAGTTCAGACTTCAGCAAATCCTTCAAAACCTTGTCAGCCAGAAGGCCCAGCTTGAAGGAAAACAACCAGCGGTAAGGCAGCCTTCAGGGGGCCAAGGTGCAGGAATGCCGATGCCCAGTAACTCCGGAGGCAGGAACCAGCCAATGGTTGCCCAATTCACTGGTGTACCTACCACAGAAAACAGCAGTTGGATGGCGGATGCAAACGAACTCCAGCACCGATACTGGTCGCTGGTCCACCATCTGCGTGACAAGTACCTTGTGGACTTAGAAGATCTACGTCTCAAGATGTCAGAAAAGTGTGCAGCTGATAAGCTTGATCCCAAGACGTACGAGAGAGCAAGGAAGTTCATTGATTGCGCAGATGCCATCATCCCATTGTTGAGCAGTTCAAGGGACGATCCGAGGTTTTCCGCAAAGGGAAGGACCCGGCAGGAGTTTGACCAGCTGAATGCGATAATGAAGTGGCTTAGCACTTATCAACCATTGCACGCATGGCAAAGCCAGCGTGCTCAACTCAGACAACATTGGCAGTCCCAGGCTCAGATGCAACCCCACTCTCAAACCCATCCCCAAGTGAGCGCAATGGGAGCTCCACCTGCAGCTGGGGTGAAACCTGCAGCAGGGAATGAGGGCACCCTGAAAGTATCTCAAGTATCCAAGCCACCAGCAAAGAGGTCGAGGAAAGCAGAGCCTGTCTCACAGCAGGCAGTTAACATTGGGGAAAAAGCATCAGAGAAACCGAGGAAAAAGCCGGCCACAGGAAGTGCTAAGGCCAAGGCTTCCCAGGCAGCAAAGAAGACCGCTACATCTACTGCAAAGGGCAAAACATCTCCGTCCAGCAACCGCAAACCCCCTTTGGTCCCATCCTCTGTGCCTGCTGCAGCAAAGATTCCTTCGAAAGCGGTTCTTGAAACAGGTGAGAACAAGGACCTTTCTGAGCAGGTGCTGAAGATTGAGAAGGTTTCCAACCAAGTCAAGGCAAAAACGTTGGGAATGGCTGAGAGTGCGGGCAAGGAAATTTCTTCCAACATCAGAAGTGCTTTTGGTGAGAATGCAAGAATGCAGGTCGGCCCTTCTGCGAATGGAGATCCAACGAACCAGTCACACTTTGTTGCTGCAAATGGTCTGAGCAATGTTTCCATGCACCTATATCCTCCATTCGGTGACTGCCTGAGAGTGAGTGAACAGTTCCTGGATAGCATGGAAAGCACGAAACTGAATGTCTCAGAAGCGGAAGGCATTCAGAACGGCGCTGGTGTGGATTGCACAGAAGCAACTGGAGACAGTGCTCAGACAAGTGCAAATCAGGAGAATCTCATGAAGAAAATCGACGCTGCAGATCCAGTCACGGTCGACGGTGGCGACGAGGACGGCTTGGGGCGGAAGGTGTACGAGGGTGAACACATCACTATCATACGCAGTGGCGATGGGAGCCTAGTTCCTCTCTTCGAGAGTGAAAAAGAGCCTTTCAAAGGTTACAATGCTGCAAAGAAATTGTTTGGTTCTGAGGTAGCTGGGCAGAGGGGCCTGAGCGTCCAAGACATGTTGGCCGTCTGGGACAAGGCTGTTTCCTCTCAGAAGCAGCTTCTTGCAGAATAGCCACGTGCGAGGATCGCGCTTATTTTGCATCCCACCGCTCTTGGTATGATTGAAGTTGTACATATAGAAGAAAAAAATATGGTGTAACACGAGTTCTTTTCTAGATTCTACGGGTTTCATTGGACAAGGGTTGGTTTGGACCGAAATCCCACACTTGACGTTTCGGCGGACGTGGTTGGCGCGTATGGATTCTTCCAGCGGCGAGGACGAAGACGCACGTGCGAGGTTCGCCTCCGTCGCCGTGCAGAGCGATTCGATCCGTGCGCAGGCGATCGCGTTGCCTCCGAAGCGGAGCCGCGACTTGGATTCCGACGCCGAGGCGTTCGTCACCACTCCGTTCCAGTTGAAGGTCGCTCAGATGTTGGAGCGCAAGCTCGATCGATGGTACGAAGAGACGCAGCATCTTCCTCCCAATTCTTCGATCAGGAAGGACGGATCGGATGCAGCCACAGGTGTGCGTTTGTTCTCCCAAGTCAAGCCTGGGACCGCGTTTTCCACGCCACTGGCTTCGACAGCTGCGGATTCAAGCGCAGGTCGGCGTTGTTCCACCGATGGACGGATGCCGCTCCATGGCACTGCCACTGCACGAGAAGAGGAAGACAAGGTCGGCAATCGAAGGAAATCCAAAGCATCCAGCAGCAGCAGCAGCAGCGAAGAAGACGAAGAAGGATTCCACCAGATGTTGCAGTCCGTGGCCGTGGACAGCCAATACGTGCTGTCCACGGCCGAGACGTCGGCGAAGAAGGCGCACCAATCGTACCATGAGGAGCAGGATCGAGAAGCACGCACGAACCAGGTAGAAGGAGGCCAATCGCGTCAAGCGCGTCGCCAAACCTCGCCGACAGAAGGATCCGGTCCGACACCGCGTCCATCGCACCAGGTGGAAGTGGTGGAGACGCTTCCGAACCCGAAACGAGAAGGCAAGCGTCGCGTTCACCACGGCAAGCACGCGCCGAAACCGACGCCATCGCGTCGCAAGAAGGAGAAGAGCACGCGTCGAAGTTGAGATTCGCGTTCCAAGCGGCGGTCGGATGGGTCACGAATGTCGCGATGCAGCATTCCAAACCTCCCTTGTTTACAATCCAACCGACCGCATCACGCCGCCACGGTCGATTCCTCGTCCTTGTCGACGTAATCCGCTCTGCGCGTCGCGCGTCGGCCGTTCGCGCGTCAGTGGTTCGCGTCCAAAGTCGTCCGGATCCGTGCGAGCTCGTCTTTACACCTTGGGTCCGACGCACCTCAGTTTCCTCTGCAGCTGGTAGATTCCCGTGAGTGCCATGAACAGGTTGACGCTGAGCAGGTTGTAGTTGGCGGGTCGGATTTGCGTGCTGTATCGCGTCCAGATGATGCCGGTGGCGGTGACCGCCACTTGCTGTGGATACGACACCCGTTCCACCGGTCGTTGGAAGTCGGCGATGTTGGCGAACGAGATGCCCCATTTGAAGGTAGGTGCCCAGAAATGGATGGTCTTGGGACCTGCTGGATGGTTCCAAAGCGCTTGTGCGCGTGATGCGAAGCTCATCGAGACGTGTGCGCCACACCCGAAGGTCCACCGGTCGATCTTCCCCTAGGGGATACGAACCCCCCTCCCCTTCGAAACCCCTCCCCCGTCCATAGTCCGTAAACGAGGGGGGTATGTTTCACCGCAGGACCCATCGTTCCCACAAGGCCATCCTCGTGGCACGCTTCCAGGAGATCTTCAAGGGCCGGAAAAGAGGGAGCGGACGTGAAAAAGAAGGTATCCAAGCGCTCCTCAACCTCTGCCGTCTGCCGGACGAGAACTTGGTTCATGAACACAGCCATCGACACTCCCCGAACACGTGCATAAACCCCCACCTCAAGGGAGAGTTCATGGGCATGAGCGTCATGGATGTCTCCGAAGCGGACCCATTCCCAATGCTCGTCAAATTCATGCAAAGAGAGTTAGAATCTAGTGGTGAGCCAATGGCCAAACGAAAAAAGGCAAGGGCGACCCCTGCGGGCACTGCTGATATCCATGTGCCTCGATGACCAAGGCCAAGTGCATGGAGCGGACGGTGATGCAAACATACGCAAACAAGAGCACCGTGTGGAAGCGTCGGAGGGAGAGTGGCGTGCAGTTGGTACCACCTCCTTCATACGGGTCACTCATGGCCATGGTCCGATGATGCTCAAATTGTGCGATTGGCCAGGAAAGGTAGTGGGGAAGGACGGTCGAGGCGATACCGCATGCCATGTGGAGTCCAGGAAGAAGAGTTCAATGAAGTTTGCGAGGTAGGAAGGCAGCAACAGATCGAAGCGTGAACTCCATGCATAGATGGAGCGGGGTTGGGGTCCTTCTCCTAAACTTCCTTGAGGGTTGCTACTCCATGGCACACGCTTGCTTTTGTTAGGCTCTCGACTTGTGTTGGGGGTTGGGGATGTGATGTTGTGGTCAAGGGAACTATTAATATAAACATGAAAAACGCCTCGATTGGGGTTCGGTTGCCGCTAGTATGAAGCAGATGGACAAGATGAGACCTTCCAACCGGACAAGGAAGAGCAAATATCGTGGAACGTAGACCACTCGGGTGCAGGTGGTGATAGTGGTCCGATGACATTGTGCACTTTCGCCGTGTGTCGCGGGATACCCATATCACCTTCCGCTTTACGGACTCGTGAGAGGGGGTGAAGATAAGGAGAGTGGACAAAAGAGCAGTGTCAAGGCTGCTCGTCCAGCTTGACGCTGATGATCTTACAAGGCATATCTCGAAGCATCATCTTGATCAGCTCCTTCTTGTGCTCGTTGGAACAGACCCACAGCTCACGATCGTCCTCCACACGCATCCGAGAAAAAAGCATGTGGACGTGAAAGTGCAAACCACTGCCCCCATCCCAGGGTTCCATGCGATCGCAGCCACTACAAGCGCACTCCCGCAATATCCCGCGTCCCATGGCCAACCAATCAATCGATCCGTGCAACTACCCCACCAAACCAACGCAAGAACGAGGAACCGCCTGGAAAGCTAGACGCGGTACCTGTGCTCGTCCCTTTCGACGAACGTTCCGAAGGCGGCTCCCGCAGTCGACCTTCGAAGCTTCCAAGTGTTCCCCTACGAAACTGCGACGTGATCCCAAGGATTCAAAAGGGAGCGATCGCTCGCTCTTCTGCAAGAACTTGGATGCGACGGCTTGTGCTCTTCCCAGTTGTTCGTCGGTTCCTTCGTGTCCCTTCCTCGCTTCCGAACTGCACCGAAGCGATACGCTTCGGATTCCCGGGTGATCTCCCCCACGTGTCCACGAAATCGACCTCCGAGGGAACGCACGTGCACACGTCCCAGCGATGGCGAATGGAAGGTCGACCTCGTTTCCGACGCACGTGTGTGAAGCTCACCGTCCCTTCCGTCCACACGTTCCCCGTCCCCTCTCGTTCCACACCCGGTTTGCTCCAGGGGCGGTAGATCCGGGCGTCCGATTCGGACCCCCCTCGGGACGGATCGGAGTTAACCCCCCAAAAAGCTAGGGTTTAGGTCCAAGGGGGTGTGCTGGGCGCTGGCCATTGTTCGTCGCGGTTCGCCGCCTCCGACGCGCGCCTGGCGCACTCGAAGAGGGAATGGCGAGGCTCGACGAGGATGATGTGGCGTCCATGAAGGTGGTGGAACTCAGGAAAGAACTGAAGAGGCGCGGGAAGGAAGTCAAAGGGTGCGTGCGAGGGTTGCGACGCCAGGTCGAGGTCCTCAGGAGGAGGACGGGAACGAGAAACAAAGCTGACTCGATGGACGAACGCGAATATGAAAGGCTTAAGGCAGTGCTGCAGAAGAGACTAAAGGAAGCTATTGCTGAAGAGAAGGGGGAGGATGACAAATCCCAGGAGGGGCAGCATGTGGTGGACGAGAGATCAGGCCCCGAGCCAACGAAGGAAGAACCCGAGAAGAGGAAACGGGATGCAGAGGCGATCTCAGACGCAGATAAGAGGCAAAGGATAGAATCGAATCAACCCAAACACGATAAAGGATATTCTGAAGCACAGTCAACAATGGATGTGGACAACAGTGGTGGACAGGATGCACGAGGCCAGCAAGTTGCCCCTTCGAGAAGCGTGCAACCGACAAGGCCAAGACGGGATGCTCTGGAGGAGGTGGCGTTATTGCATTGGGATCCGTCCACCGTTAGTGAACCGAAATGGAACGCGGAACTCGTTGAGGCCATTTATGAAAACGAAATCTGTGGAAATTCAGTGGCAGGAGAACGATTCCGAAAGGGGATGCGCACACTTGAAATGACTCGGTACTTGGAACACTACCTGTGGAAAACTTTGGAGGTCGGAAAAACGAGCGAGGCTCATGTGGCTTCGATCCTTCACCTTGTCAATCAAAAGTTCTACGAAGGACTTGAGGTGTGGCCGTCTTTGCGTGATCGACCGGAGCTCTTCTCAGTCTTCTTTCAGAAAGCCGTGACAATCATGCAATCTGCACCTGAAGCCCCCTCGGCCCGACAAATTCAGGAAAGGTGCTCCTTTCTTCTTTTTTTGTCCAACGCGCTTGCCTCCCTTGAAGAACCGATGGTACGGAAGGAAGTATTGCGTCTCTTTGGGCTTCCTCTCTGGCATCACATTCCAGCAGGCCGGAGAGAGCTAGAGTTTGCTTCACATCCAACACTGGCCAAAGCATGGGTGTCTATTGAGAAGCGGGAAGCAAAGCGTGCTAGAAACAGAACTGGAGGTACTGGCATTTCCTCGCGTAAGCTTGAACAAGAACCGGTGGCTGCTACTCTCCCCAGCCTCCTGGACCTGTACTGGAGGATGTTGTTGATGGCATCCTCACCAGTTCATAACAAGATGGGTTCTGATCTGAAGAGTATTGCGGATGCATACTGCCAGTACTTTATGTCCTTGATGGTGGATATGTTGTCCCAACTACCAACCAGAAGAACCGTGCTTGTCTGGTCTGATTCTAATGCTGTACTTGTTGGGAGCAGGCATAGTAAGCTTTACCTGGAGTCTTCAAGGGACAATGGCTTTCGTCGACTCGTCGATCGTGCCACCATGTATGCTGGTTTTGGTATAGATGCTGGAAATGGGGAGCCATTAAAGCCTGACGACATGCAAGCTGCTGAAGACAACAAGGCTTTCAGGCTTCAGCAACTCTTGTTTCACTATTGGAAAGACCAACATGGTGCCAAGGATTTGGCACTAGCCCCCGTCTCGAAAATTCAGAGGGGAGAAGCCCTTCGGAATTTCACGATGGGACTGGGTGTCCCTGAACTAGGAGAGCTTGCATGTGCTCAGCTCCGTATTCTTGGCCCAGACTTTGCAAGGGCGATCCTTCCCGCTACCCACTTTACGAACGAAAGGGACTTGCTGGCTACAGTTGTTGTTGAAAAGTTCAGTACAGAGTTTGCGCCCCTGCCTGCTTCCGCCATTGCAGAGAAAATGTCGTTATATCCCGATGAATTTGATGTTGGAGACCCCCGCCTAACTGACACTATAGACCGGAGGCTTCTCGACGCGCACAAGATTGCTTCAGCTGCAGATTCACAAGTTCTTCTTCCCTCTGCTTTCCCTAAACTCAGCCTGCAATACCTTACTATGGAAGATTATCTGCTTCGGCATCTGGAACTGTATCGGCTGGAAGCAGCTGCTGCAGTTCGCGATGACTTGATGGAGTGTTTACTGCGCATGCAACCAAAGGCAAGGGATGATGGGCAAGTCCAACTGCTTGGATGGGCCCGGATGGGTCTTCAACTTCAGGGAATGCAAATGGGAGCGGTGGATCCCCCCAAAGTGGGTTCATCTGTACCGGCAGGAGTGTTTGCCAGTGTTCAGCTGGAACTGGCTTCAGCTAGGTCCCAGCAAGCAAAATATGAGTGGTCAAAGCTAAGGCGTGGGGACATAGTATACCTGGTGGAGCTGCATAGCAAGGATGTTTCGCCAGAGAATGAAGGAAGCTGGCCGAAATCAGGTGTGATGAGAAAATTTGGCCTCAGAAGGCTGCGTGGAGCAAGGCTTTTGAACGATGTGGAGGTCAGCGGAGTCAACACACTCAAGATAGAAGTATCCCTTGATCCATCTCAGTACTCTAGGGACCTAAGTCAGGATCTGGATCCCACTTCTTTCCATGTGGTCATGAGAAGGAAAGGTAAGGAAAACAACTACCCAGCAGTCCTGTCCTGCTTACAGCAGATGTTGGCAGGGGAAGGTGTAGGTGAAAGAGATGTCCCGTTCTGGTTGAGAGACGTTCTTTTAGGGTATGGAAACCCACATGGTGCATCTTCTCCCATGGTTTCTGCTAGATCTCCTGACGTTGTATCCCTGGATTTTGGCGATACATTCCGGGACGAGGAACATTTGAAAGAGTCTTTCGCCGACGTTCATGGATTTGATGTTGGTAGACCGCTGCCCACTACAGGCAATAGAGCTACAGGTTTCTTTTGTAGGCTTTCATACAAAGGTAATGAAGCTAGTCCATACCGCGCAGAAGTCTATGGCAACAATGAAACCATAGCAAACTTTGGCAGGGGTGGAAAAGAGAAGATTGAAGGCGTCCGTTTCACAAAAGCGCAGCTCATGGCAATCACATGTGGCGTACGACCGGGTTTGACACTCATCCAGGGTCCCCCAGGCACTGGCAAAACTGACGTGGCAGTACAAATAGCACGGTTGCTGCATCGCAATTTCCCAAAAGAGCGCACACTTATCATCACCCACTCGAATCATGCTTTGAATGACATCTTTGCTAAAATTGCCGGGAAGGGAGATGGTAGCGATGGCGGCATTGCACAGCGTTATCTTTTACGGCTTGGGAAAGGTGAAGCAGACCTGAAGATGAGAGACGATGACGATGAAGGGGAGGATGACCCTCGTATGCTCTCTGTACAAACCTTTGATGAATTGGATGATGCAAGATCGCTAGGGCATCTCGAGTTGAAGGCTGCCAAGCAAGGTGGGGCGAACCCAGCTACACTTGACAACGCACCAGATGCTGACCTTCCGCACTTGCAATCTTCTACCAATTTGTTCCTCGATCCTGATTCAGGCTTTGGGTACG